>CM019161.1:4673173-5159010 GCA_009733165.1 Naja naja
TTTTCAGCAGAAGCTACCAAGTCTCTCGAAGGTGCTATGAAAAGAGCCATTAACAAGGCTCAGCTAGCTCTCAAGCTATTCTGATGGGAAAAATCAACAACTCACAAACAAATAGACTGATTCGATAGCAGTGAGGAAGAAGAGGATTTTAAGCTCAGAATGGAGAAGAAAAGAAAAGACTCTGAGAAAAACAGGCAAGGATTCTAGTTGCAGAGGATGTGGGGCCACCCACTGAATGCAAGTTCCTTGACTCCATTTGCCTACGCTAGAGAACGGGTCATATAGCCAGAGTCTGCAAATCATCCAGAACTCCACCATTTAGGAAGAAATTTCCTGAGGAAGATTTAAGCCCAACAATTTAATTGGAAAATGGGGCTAAATTTAAAAGCAAATGGCAAGAGTGAAACTCACCAAACAATAACCATTACCGCTCACATTTAAATAGCAGAAAAGTACATGTGAAGGTGTTTATTGAAGGGAGACCGTGCACATGGAAGTGGACTCAGGCTCTTATTTATCTATGGTGCAACACTATCCACAGACTCTTCCAAAAATTCAAAAAAACATTTCCAGAAGCAAGCACTGACCTCAAAGACTACCAAGGGAACAAGATTCCAGTAGTTGGAGCAGGGAATTCAACGCGCAGTTTAAAGGCCACACCAAACGTTTGCCACTGACCATCGTGGGACAAGGATCGCCTAAGTTTGCTGGGACTTGAGCGGTTCAAGCCACTTGGCATCGGTGACTGGCATCCATCACGTGAGCAGTTCTGACTGGGAAGAGTCCTGAAGTCTGAGTTTCCAGAGGTCTTCAAGGATGGGCAAGTATATGGGGACCCCTGCTTTCAGTTTAGACCCCAAGGTGCCCCTGCTTTAAAGCCAGGAGAGGTTCCATTTGCTTTAAAGGAAAAATTGATGCACAATTAGATAAGCTCATCGCCTAAGGGGTTTTGGAACCTACTGACCACTCCAGATGGGAAACACCCATAGTCACACCAGTCAGGCTGATGGGTCAGTGAGAATCTGTGGTGACTACAAGGGGACACTTAACCATGCGCTGCAGCAGAGCCATACCCCTGTACCTGTTGTGCATCATCTGCTCCATTCCCCTGGCAGGGTACAGTATTTGCTAAACTGATTTAGCTCAGGCATATCAACAATAAGTTGATGATGCCACTGCAGAGGCACAAACAGACTCATAGAGGTGCCTTCAAATGTAAAAGACTACAATTTGGAGTAAGCGTGGCACCTGGCATTTTTCAAAGTCTTATGGAAAGAATGTTGCAAGGACTGCCAGGGGTAGTGCCTTATTTTGATGATGTGTTAATCTCTGCTGAGAATGACACTCAGCTTCAAGAGAGACTCAGAGAAGTCCTTACCAGATTCAGAAAAGCAGGTTTGAAAGTCAAGGAAGACAAATGCACTCTCAAAACAGACAGAGTTGAATTCCTGGGGTACATGATTGATAAACAGGGCATCCACCCCACTGATGCCAAGGTTAAAGCTGATCAAGGAAGCCCCTAAACTCGTTGCAAGTCAGATCTGCAAGCCTTCCTTGGCCTTATTAACTTTTATCACATGTTTCTACCTCACAAAGCATCTATTGCTGAACCCTTACATCGTTTACTTGATAAGAAGGCTGCTTGGATCTGGGGGCTGAAGGAACAGTCAGCATTTAACAGTATTAAGAGACTAATCACGTCTGATGCTGTGTTGATTCAATTCTCTGAGAATTTACCTGTTGTTCTGACTTGTGATGCATCCCCTTTTGGAGGAGGGGTTTGAGCCACAGGCTTCCCAATGGCCGGGAAGCCCCAATTGCATTTTACTCTCACGCTGTCCAAAGCAGAGAGGAACTACAGCCAATTGGACAAGGAGGCCTTAGCAGTTGTTGCAGCTGTTAAGAAATTTCATGAATATCTGTATGGCAGGTCATTCACCATTGTTACAGATCACAAACCTTTGCTTGGCATCGTGGCAGGAGACAAACCTACACCTATTATCCTGTCACCAAGAATGCTGAGGTGGACTGAATTTCTTGCAGCCTACTCTACAAACTGATTCACAGGCCTGGCAAGGACATTGGACATGCTGATGCACTGAGTCGTTGCCCAATACCTTGCCACAAGGAGGACTTTGAACTTGAGACTCACACCTTTTTCCTGGAGACCGTTGCTAAGCTTCCAGTCCATGCTGCTGAGATTGCCAGAGAATCTGCCAAAGATGCTGTGTTGGCACCTGTTATGGGCTGGATTAAGAAAGGTTGGCCTCTTCAAGATCTACCTCACTTTGCCCAACCTTTCAAATCCAGGCAAACTGAATTATCTGTATTAAGAGGATGTATTTTGTGGGGTAACAGGGTGGTTATTCCTGCAAAACTGCAAAGGGAGGTTTTGGAAATGTTACATGAGGGTCATCCTGGGATTGTAAGGATGAAAGGTTTGGCCAGGAGTTATGTATGGTGGCCAGGTATTGACAAAATGGTTGAAAACTGGGTTGCCTCTTGTCCCAATTGCCAGGTAGTCAGGCCTGCCCCACCTCACGCCCCCACACAGGAATGGGAATGTCCTAGGGGCCCATGGTCTAGAATCCACATTGATTTTGCAGGCCCTACAAGAGGGCACACGTTTCTAGTAATTGTAGATGCATACTCCAAATGGCTAGAGGTTATTCTCATGACTTCTACTACTACTGAGGCTGTTATCAAGCAGCTCAGAAAGCTCTTTGTAACCCATGGGTTACCAGATGTCCTTGTCTCTGACAATGGCCCTCAATTCACGTCTAACATTTTTGAATCCTTTCTAGCTCAACAGGGCATCAGACATGCCCTCACAGCCCCTGGCACCCTTGCCAACGGCCGGGCTGAACGTATGGTACGCTTTACCAAAGAAAAGCTTCAGCAGCTGGGTCCTGGGGACATCACTGAGAAGCTTGAAAAGCTTCTTAGTGTTCAGCACATCCTCCTAGCCCATCAACTAACTTGTCCCCAGCAGAGTTGTTAATGGGCAGGAAACTTAGGTCTTCCCTTGACCGACTTCATCCCACTTATGCACCCAATACACCACTGGATTCCACTTCCAAAGTTCGTTCTTTTAGTGTGGGAGATTCTGTCTATGCTAGGAACCTTACAGGTGAACCTTTGTGGATTCCTGCTGAAATAACTCACATCACTGGCCCTCTTTCTTACAGGGTTCAAACAGAGGATGGCCTCCTCTGGAGCAGGCACATTGACCAACTTAGATCCCGGTTCCCTCAGGAACATCGCCCTGTCTCTCTCTAGGTCCCTCATCTGATGTCTCTTCTAGGGGAAGGGGAGGAACAGGAGGAATATCAGCAAACAGGAATCAACCCTATGTGTAACGAGCCATTGCGACAGGAACCATCCGAACCCTGTCACAATGCCAAGATCCATCCTTAGAAGTAGAGTCATTACGACAGGAACCATCCCGAACCCTGTCACAATGCCTAGATCCATCCTTAGAAGTGGAAGATTGTACATCACTACCTGACTTGGGTGTTGACATTGGAATGGAGATGGGTTGGGAGGAGAGACCAGATTCTAACAGTCTAACAGGGTCTTCTTTCACAGGAAGTCCTAACAGGGAAATGTCAGCAGACACATTTCCCTCTCACTGGGTGAGAACAATAAAGATTCTGAACCACGAAGGTCTCAGCGCACGTAAGAGCCCCACCTATTTAAAGGAATACATTAGATAGGTTGGGGTTTGGTATGGACTGAACCTAGTGGGGAGGGGTGTTATGTATGTAGGTTTAAATGTTATTGGTTTATTTGAACTGGTCTTGTAAAATGTCAAATGGTATTGGTTTAAATAGTGCGGGAAGAAACCCTGCACTCCCATTGGCTAGCAGCTACGGCTGCAGGTTATAAGAAGCAGCCGTAGCCTTACCCGGACGGGTCCATTCGAGCTGTTGTCACTAATAAAACCTTTTGCTGGAACTCCTCGCGTCTGACTCTTCATGCAAACTTAACACCCACAATCTGGTAAAATACACAGACAATTAAAACATCTGCTATAACCATCGTTAAACAGTAAAATTGTAAACAATGTTGAAGAAGTATAATAAGAAATTATTACATGTTTTGGGATCAAGAAAGGGAGAGCAGCTTTATGTTTGGTGGTGGAAGGATATTTGATATTTTACAAGAGAAAATGAGCAATTTTTCTGGGTTTTTTTTTTCAAGGTTAGGTCAGAATTGCAGTTCGTGTTATGACAAAGATTGAGGATTAAAGGTGCCCTAGAAAGAGTGCGGAGAAAGAGTGCTTCAAAGATGATAAGGACTCTAGAGACTAAATCATACTATGAACAATTAAGGGAACTAAGAATGTCTAGTCTAGTGAAGAAAAAGACTAGGAGTGACATGATATCAGTCTTCCAATATTTAAGGGGCTGTCACAGAATAGAGGGGCTTGACTTATTCTCCAAAGCAGCTGATGGTAGGACAAGAAGCAATGGATGGAAGTTCATTCAAGACAGATTCTATCTGGAACTAAGGATAAATTGCTTGACAGTAGGAGTAATTAATTAGTGGAATAGCTTGCTTCCTGGAACTGTGGGTGCTCCATCAATGGAGGTTTTCAAGAAAAGATTGGACAGCCATTTCTCCAGAATGGTATAGGGCTAACCTTTTTGGGCTCCTATGCCAAAAATTGTGCACGCAGCCTTCAGAAGCAATGTGTGTCCCCCCACTCCCCCTATACGTGCACACAAACCCCACCACCCCCTTACCTGCACTGCGCCTCACAGCTGATTTTCAGCCGGTTTGAGGCCTTTTTCGGCCTCCCAGAGGCTTGAGGAAGGCTTCTGCAGGCCCGTTTCATCACTTCTGGTATTTCCAGAAAAACAGGAAGTGATGAAACGAGCCTAGTTTTCATCCTGAAAAGCCTGCAGAAGCCTGCAGAAGCCTTCCTCAAGCCTCTGGTAGTCCGAAAAAGGCCTCAAATGGGCTGAAAATCAGCTGTGAGGCATGCACATGCGCAGTGAGGTAAGTTTGTCTGCAGCTCGCGTGCTGGCACAAATGGCTCTGCATGCCACCTGTGGTACACGTGCCATAGGTTCGCCATCACAGGTATAGGGTCTCCTGCTTGAGCAAGAGTTTGGACTAGAAGACTTCCAAGATCCCTTCTAACTCTGTTATTCTGTATTCTAACATGTTGAAATTAACAAGCTTCTTGGACAATGGTGGGAAAAGAATTTGATAGGAAAAGAAGAAAGAGAAAAGGTTGATTTGTTCTTCCAAATGAAAAGTATGGGATTTCTTCACTCCCTAAATATTCAATTTGGAATCCTTAATCGACCACGCTCATGGTTTGGATCAGAGTTCTTCCTTTCTTGCTGGCTGGGCAATTCTGGGAGTTGAAGTCCAGTCATCTTAAAGTTGCTATGGTCAAGGAACGTAGATGTTGCCTATCTGCATCAACATTTTGGATTAGTGGCACCACACTTACTGCTTTGCGCAGAGACCCAAGTAAAATAGCAAAAGGGGAAAGTAAAGAACAAAGATGTAAAAATCATGTCCACTTGGAATGCTGGGAGTTAGAGTCTACATAGCTAGACCTCCCTTCGCCTACCTGACTGTTATGTAGATATGTGGACTTGAATTCCCAGAATTCCATAGCCAGCATGGACATCACTGGAAGTTGATGGCTACGCAAAGGCCTGAGAGTTGATGGCTATGCAGCCCTATAATGCTGAACAACGTTGTTGTAGGAGTTGGCAGTTGTCCTGCTATGTCTCTTCCACATTCAAATATCAAAATAGAAAAATGCCTCCACCTGAAGCCTTCTGAGAAATAAAACCAAATAATTGAGACCCTCAAATTCAAGAGAAACCAGTCAGTATCCTGCATAGATCTAGCTAGGTTTCCTTGTGAAATGCCTGTTAAATATTCTATTTCCTTCTTTCCTTCCACTTTTTTTTCCTTTCCTTTTCTTTCCTTTTTTTTATAACCCTCTTGTATTTCCATCAATAGCAGCTTTCAGAGTATTCCCTACTCCATCAATTTGGTATTATCTGTCTTGATTATAATTGGAAAAAAGCTGTATCTCCAGGTACCCAACTTTTCGAATAACACCTGATTTGCAATCACTTCAGGAGTAGTTGGGTGAGCTTTCCCCAAGGCATGCTAATCAGCAATCAGCAGCCCAATTCTTCATGAAAGGAAACATTTCCTAACCCAATAAATTATTCTTTATGTTCACTCCACGTTTTCTGCCCAATCAGTGTCCTGTTGACAGTTACTTGCTCTCGTCAATTAGCAAGAATCTGAGACATGATAGATGTCCAGCTTCCATTTTAAAAAATGGAAACTGGGTTTTAGAAGTTCTAGCAGCTTCATTTCCTGAAATTAAAACATATTAATGTCTTTTAGGCCAGAATGTCAACTCATAAAACATTCCTATGCCTGTTTTAGTAGTTGCCATTAAAAAAAAAGGGGGGGGGAGGAAGGAAATCTGGAAGAGCAGTTGAAAGCAAAAGTACATTCCAACTCTTATCTTTAAAAGATTGTAACTAAAATACCAGAGTTTTTGCCCGCGAATATATTTAATTGGAAAACGTGAATGATGATGCCCAGCCTGTGAACATGCTCAGTTGGAGAATCTGGTTTATGAGACACACAGGGAGGAGGGAGAAACAGGGTCATGGGTAAATTACAAATGCCAGAGTTGGCTTTACACAGGGCAGTGCCAGTATGTCGCCTCTAATGAATCCTTTGAAGTTTTTTGAAGTTTGGCTCGAGAATCATGATTTAATTAGAGCGATTGCTGGAATCCTGACACAGAGACTGGCAACCATTTGGGCGCATTTGAAATGTTAAGAGCATGTGGTGATTATTGTGTCAAAATCATAGCCCTATTTTCCAAAGCACCAGAAGGCAGGATAATCAATGGATCAATCAATGGATGGAAACTAATCAAGGAAGAAACCAAACTAGAACTATGCAGAAATTTCCTAACAGTAAGAACAATCGGTCAGTGGAACAGCTTGTCTTCAGAAGTTGTGGGTGCTTCATCACTGGAGGTTTTAAGAAGAGACTAGACAGCCACTTGTCAGAAATGGTATAAGGTCTTCTGATTTGAGTAGGGGATTGGAGTAGAAGACCTCCAAGGTCCCTCCCAACTCTGTTATTATGTTAAGAGGACTTGCTTATTCATGGCCATTTCCACAAAATGGTTCCCACCATAACCAGGGCCAGTAATTTTCCAGAAGCTTCCTTGGCTGCCTATCCAACTTTTCCACAATAAAGTAGAGTTCCCAGTTGGGAAGGTCACAATCCCAGAATGCTGCAGCCATCATAAATACATGCCAGTTGCCAAGCAACCTAATTTTGATCATGTGGCCATGGGGATGCCGCAACTGTCATTAAGTGTGAGGAATGGTCATAAGTCACTTTTTTCACTGCTGTTGTAACTTCAAATGGTCACTTAATGAATGGTTATAAGTCAGGGTCTACTTATATAATATCTTCCTTATTCAGCACCATGGATAGAGCACTACGAATTGTGTTACCAGAGAGTTAAGCTTGTTCGCATGTATGCTTGGTGTATCTGCGTTGTGACATTTACAGCATTAAGAATTTTATTAGTTGTAATATATCCAAGCTTGAAAAAGGATGAAACAAAAAGAGAGCTGAAAGGAAAATGCAGTGAAAAGGCATGAATTATGATGATCATATATTGACTGTTTGAGAAGGAGCTGTTAGGTTAGCGACTGCTCTTCTTGCATTGTGAAGCAAGAAACTTAAAAAGTTAAATTTACTTCCTCAGGAAGAAAATAGGGCAAGATTTTCTCTCTTGTATTATATCAACTCATCAATTTAGGAATATTTTTGTTATGTTCAACAATAATTTTGTGAATCGTTGCTAAAAAAAAGTTACTGCAGAAAGCAGATGTCATCCAAAAAAGTTCATCTAAGAGGAAAAGTTGTAAACATCAATAAATGTAGTTTTCTCCCAGAAGATTTAAAAACTCTTATGCACCTTTAAAAAATCCTACAGCTGGATTTTACAGTTACACCTGGACAAGAAGCTATCATTGAAAGAAAAATGTCCAGTGAAAATACTTGCAGAAATTCTACTTTGATCTCTGCAGAAGAATGGGGAAGGCAGAAGGAATAATTCAGTCCAGAAAGGAAATTAATGAGAAATTACCAGTGTTTGGAAACATTTATTGTGGAACTTCCAAAAGAATGAGATAGAATTATAGATTCTGTATACAGTTGTACTGTCAATTTAAACAGTTTGAGGAAGAGATTTCATGCTGAATGACTATACAAATAGTCCTTGACTGACCTGTTGACAAGTGAAGTCAATTGAGAAGCCAGATTCACTTAATAACTGTGCAAGGAAGGGGCAAAACTCATGTAACAAATGTTTTACTTAGGAATGGAAATTTTGGGCTCAATTGTAGTTGTAAATTGAAGACTAAGTCCCCCCCTGGATAGATAGTTGATAGATAAATAGGTAGGTAGGTAGGTAGGTAGGTAGGTAGGTAGGTAGATGATAGATGGATGGATGGATGGATGGATAGATAGATAGATAGATAGATAGATAGATAGAATGAATATGTGTGTGTGTGTGTGTGTATAAATGACTTACCCCTCTATCAACACAACTATCAAACCTATCAAACTCTCCCACATTTGAACCAAAGATCTCTTATAAAGAAATAAATAAATTATAAAACCTCATCATTCAGTCCTAACCAGCAAAAGTTCATTAAATGTTACTCAAAATAGCAACATATATACATTGCCCTTAATCAAACAAATCAGTTTTAATTCCTTTCCTTTAGTTTTAACAAAGTAACACCGCTTTCTCTAAAAATACAGCAAAAAAACCACCCCAAACCCTCTTAATCCCATATCTTATTTATAAACAAATCTTTAAAGTCTTGTTTTCCATCCCAGTGGGGGGAAAGTCCATGAAGAGCTACCAGAAACAACAACATATGTACTTTAACCTTGATCAAATCTTTGTAGAAAGCATTTAATTGCCAGTGACAATAGCATTCTTTCTGTAAATAGTTTGTTTATGTGCAGTGTGGCTTTAAAGTAACAATCCTTCTCTTTGTAACACAGCCAAATCCTTGCTTGTGTCAGAAAAGATAATTCAAAGTGAAAAGGAAGGTACAGTGCAGATTGCAAGACATATTTTTACTGTCTCTCTCCAGAGTTGGTATAAGTCGCTACAAATATTTCAAAGCAATTTCTTGTCTTCGGATCTAAAGACCCATGTCTAGCTAAGAACTCTGGGATAAAAATGAAATTAATATTTGCAACTGTGTAAAATATCCAGGGAAGACTCTGAAGCCAGCTGTCAGGGTTCCTTTTGAATTGACACACACACACTATATACCATACAAATTATATACAACGACACACACATACACCCAGGCATATACACACACATACTATGTACAGACAGAAACTAAAGAAAAAAACAGAACCAGAAAGAAAAATGAACCAATGACAAAATATAAAGTTTGGGATAGAGAAAACAATTTGGATTTTTGAGAAAGGAATTGTTATTTATTTATTTTTACCAATTTTACTGAAAAGATACTGTACATAATTCTAGAAAAAAAGGAATTACACAAAACAAGGATTGCAAAAACAAAACAAGCATGCAAACAAAGAAAAAAACAGAAAAGTGGGAAACTATTAATATATATCACGTATGAATCCACTGTCAAATAGATTTCTAAATCAATCTTGGAAGAAAAATGTATCTTAGGGACTGGGGGATTATGGGAGTTGAAGTCCATGTGTCTTAAAGTTGCCAAGGGAGGTTCTAGGGGCTTTTTAAAGTGATGAAATAATAGAAATACCAAGTTTGAAGTCATGCTGAATATTCCTTCTACGTTTGCTGCTACAAGTTTCTTCAAAGAGAATTTTCTTTTGTTTTAAGCAGAAGGAAATTCAAAGAATGGAACGATTCTACTGATAGAACCATTTAATATTGATACTTATTTAGTGATACTTATTTGGGGAGGGGGGAAACAGCCACAGGAAGGCCTGTTTTCCTCAATCAGCATAATCTTATAGCAATAAAAATCCCTATGGGAAACATATGGATCCATATGGGAAACATGTGGATCCATGTGGGAAACATATGGATCCATATGGGAAACAAACAAGGTGTTATAAATGATAAAACATGTGTTGCATCTGGAATTCTTTCCCTTATGTCAGAGGTCTCCAAACTTGGCAACTTTAAGACTTGTGGACTTCAACTCCCAGAATTCCACAAGTCTTAAAGTTGAGGAATTCTGGGAATTGAAGTCCACAAGTCTTAAATCACTCAATCATAGGGCTTGGAAGGGACCTCGGAGGTTTTCTAGTCCAACTCTGTGATCAAGCATTGAGACCCTCTACCATTTTGGACAAATGGCTGTTCAGTCATCCTTGGGAAAAAAAACCCTTTTCTTGAAAACCTCCAATAATGGAGCATCCACAACTTCTGCAAACTATCATCGCACTGATTAATTGTTCTCACTGTCGGGAAATTTCTCCTTAGTTATTTAACAGCCGTTAAATAAATCCATTGTTCTGTAAAGTTGAGTTCCCCCCCCTCTAAAAAAAAGTACAGTAAGTGCTTATTTTTATTTTAAAAAATCATAAAAATGTGACTGCAGGGCCTCCCACCCCAAAACCATTGGAACCAGGTTGTAAATAGCCCCCAAAATAGGTCGATTGTAACTTCAAATGGTCACTAAAGGAGTATCACTCTAGTTAGGGTTTATTTATTCATTTTATTTATTTGATTTGATTTGTCAATCGCTTACAAGATAATAGGAATAAGTATAAACATGAGTAAGAATACAGGAAATAGGTATGGATAAATGGGGACAATAGGACAGGGACGGGAGGCACGATAGTGCACTTATGAACGCCCCCTTACAGACCTCTTAGGAATGGGGTGAGGTCAGTAGTGGATAGTTTAAGGTTAAAGGCATGGGGGTTTGAGGATGTAACAACAGAGTCAGGTAGTGCATTCCAGGCATTGACCACTCTGTTGCTGAAGTTGTACTTTCTGCAATCAAGTTTGGAGCAGTTTACATTGAGTTTGTACCTGTTGTATGTGCTTGTATTGTTGTGGTTGAAGCTGAAGTAGTCATTGACTACATTGAAGTGTCAGCAACCCGTGGCTCCAGAGCCGCATGTGGCTCTTTGGGCCCTCTGCTGCGGCTCCCTGTCCCATCACTGGCTGGCCCTGCCCATCTCCCTCCCCTCCCTTCCCTCTCCTGGCCGGAGAAGGTTAAGGGTGATGGCAAGGGATGGAGAAGCGGCTGGGGCTGATTCTCTGGCACCTCACTCTTGCTGGAGTTTCTTCCGGCCCTTGTTGGTCGGAGGGAGTGACTTTGAGTTGGCCACGCCCACCCAGGTTTGTGGCTCCCGGTGGGTTTTTTTCTTTTTCTGTGGAAAACAGGTCAAATTGGCTCTTTGAGTGTTTAAGGTTGCAGACCCCTGCTCTAGTTACAGGTAATCCTCAATTGATGACCATAGTTGAGCCCAAAATTTCTGTTGCTAAATGAGGTAGTTGTTAAGTGAATCACTGCAGTTGGTAAGTTAATAACAAGGTTGTAAAATGAATTTGGCTTCCCCTTAGTCTTCACTTGTCAGAAGGTCGCAAAAGGTGATCACGTGACCTGGGACTTTGTGTGATGACCCGAGCGTGGCACAAAGGCAACACAGTCAGACAATCAGTAGGAGTCCCTTTATTAGCTCCAACTTTGCCCCCAATGTACTGGTTACCTTCTGGGCTGGAGAAAAACTCTCCCAGGAACAGCCTTTGGCTGCAGAGAATCACTGTAGGTTCGAATCCCACCAGGCTCAAGGTTGACTCAGCCTTCCATCCTCTCGGGGTAGGTAAACTGAGGACCCAAGATTGTTGGGGGCAATAAGCTGACTTTGTAAAAATGCCGCTTAGTAATAAGCAGGCATATACAATGGAATGAAGGCTATTGCTGAGCGCATTGGGTTGTGCTCCAAAAATTGTAAGCCGCCCTGAGTCTTTGGAGAAGGGCGGCATATAAATGTAATTTAAAAAAAAAAACTGAAGTAATTGGTCCAACAGGGCAGGAGCAAGAATTCCAGATGGCAAAACTCACACGGTTGGGAAGATGCCAGGAACACAGATAAGCAAAGTCAACCTAAGATAAATTCATATTTGCTCCCAGCAGCTGCCGCACTCAGCATGTAAACTCTCATTCCTAGGTATGGCTAATGAAGGGAATCAGGGCTCTTTCCTCCCCCGTAAGCCACGCAACCCACCTTGCTCCCTTCTTTGTTCCTCCCTGCGTGCCCTAGGATGAAGAGGGGGTAGGCCTGGGTCTTCCTCTGAACCCCCTCTCCCTTGTTCTACCTCTCCCTTGCTCTGCCCAGCCAGACTTTGTCCTTCCCCAGTTTCCTCCACAGCCAACAGAGCCACACTCCCTACTCCCTGTCAGCTGTTCGTCCTCCTCCTCGAATTCAGACTCTGACAGGGACATGACACTTTGCAACCGTCATAAATACATGCCAGTCGCCAAGTGTTTGAATTTTGATCACGTTATCATGGGGACATTGCAACAGTTCTAAGGATGGAAAAACAGTAATAAATTCCCCCTTTTTTAGTGCCGTTGTAACTTTGAATGGTCACTAAACGAATGGTTCAAGTCAAGGATGTAATCAGGCATGTATGGAGAGCTGATACCTGTCGCCTCTACTCTAGTATCAAGTATCATTCAACACCCTTCCTGCCTGACAACACTTTCGACTCAATGCAAGAATTCTAAATACCCAGAGTGTGCAAATAATTGAGAGCTCATAATCTGGTTGTTTAACAGTAGGAGGGCTAAGAAAAGAAATGATTCAAAACACTCATTGTTTCATACAGCTAAAGAGTTCAAATGCTGTATGAGGAAATGTTCTTTGAATTAAATTACTGCCCATGTGGCTGATTTATTTAAATACTGCTGTTCAGTTTATGACTCTAATTTATTTATTTATTTATTTATTTATTTATTTATTTATTTATTTATTTATTTATTTATTTATTAATGGGACTTGTATGCCACCCCATCTCCGAAGACTCGGGGCGGCTCACAACTAAAAACAGCAACAACAATAAATAGTTAAGAAAAAATTAAACTAACAAGCCCCAAGAGAATACAAATACAAAATACAAAGAATAAAACCACCCCACCCAAGAGGGTCACAACCCAGATTGGTCAAACAACCAGGTCTTCAAATCATGATGGAAGGTGCGGAGGTCAGGGGCCAGGCGGAGCTCCAAGGGAAGTTGGTTCCAGAGGTCAGGGGCTGCGATAGAATAGGCTCATCGTTGGGGGACCGCCAGCCGGCATTGGCTGGCCGACGGGACCCCAAGGAGTCCTTGCCTATGTGCTCGCACAGGGCGGTTAGTTTTCGATGTCGGCAGGAGTTGCTCCCTTAAATATTGAGGACCCATGTCATGTAGGACTTTGTATGTTAAAACTAAAACCTTGAATCTCACCCGGAGTGCAACCAGCAACCAATGCAGGCAGCGCAGGAGGGGGGTAACATGGGAGAATCGGGAAACTCCCATCACCACCCGCACCACCGCATTCTGCACCAGCTGCAATCTCTGGATGGTATGCAAGGGCAGTCCTAAATAGAGAGCATTGCAGTAGTCAAGTCTGGAGGTAACAAGGGCGTGAGTAACCGTGCGCAGGGTGTCCCGGTCCAGGAAAGGGCGTAGTTGGTGAACTAGGCGGAGCTGGGCAAAGGCCCCCCTGGCGACGGCCCCCACCTGCTCCTCCAACCGGAGCTGTACATCCAGGAGGACCCCCAGATTCCACGCCCTATCCACAGGGGGTAACACCACTCCCCCTATGGCCAAAGATGGACATTCCTGACTGGGTCGAGATGCCGGTATGCACAGCCACTCAGTCTTGGCCGGGTTGAGATGAAGCATGTTTCCGTTCATCCAGATCCGCACCACATCCAAACACTGGGTCATCAGGGAGAGGGCATCACCGATCTGGTTCGGGGTGGAGATGTACAGCTGGGTGTCATCTGGTTCGGGGTGGAGATGTACAGCTGGGTGTCATCTGCGTACTGATGGAAACTCACCCCGAAACCATGGATGATCTCACCCAGCGGCTTCATATAGATGTTAAATAGCAGGGGGGAGAGAACCGACCCCTGAGGGACTCCACAAGAGAGCACCCTCGAGGATGACCTCTGTCCCCCGGCCAATACCAACTGCGACCGCCCGAGAGGTAGGAGGTGAACCACTGAAGTACAGTGCCCCCCATACTCAACCCCCCGAGGCATCGCAGAAGGATACCATGGTCGATGGTATCAAAAGCCGCTGAGAGGTCTAATAGGACCAAGACAGAGGAAAAACCCCTGTCCCGAGCCCTCCAGAGATCATCCATCAGTGCGACCAATGCCGTCTCCATGCTGAAACCAGGTCGGAAGCCCGATTGATACGGATCCAGGTAGTCCGCTTCATCCAGGAAAAGTGGAAACTGCCGAGCCACCACACTCTCAACAACCTTCGCTAAAAAGCGAAGGTTGGAGACTGGACGAAAGTTATCTAACACGGTCGGGTCCAGGGCAGGCTTCTTCAGGAGGGTCTCACCACCGCCTCCTTCAAGGCGGAAGGAAAAACACCCTCCCTTAATGAAGCATTGACAACTGCCCGGAGCCAACCGCAGGTGACCTCCCTGGTGGCATAAGCCAGCCAGGACGGGCACGGGTCCAACAAACATGTGGTGGAACTCAGGCGCCGCATGATCCCGTCCACTTCATCCTCGGAAACAGGATCGAACTCATCCCAGATCACACTGGCCAGACTGCCTGTATCCCGTTCCTCAGACCACTGCAAATCAGAGGACAACCTGCCCCGAATTCGAGCGATCTTATCCGACAGATATTGACCAAACTCCTCAGCCCTTCCCCGCAACGGGTCCGCCCCCTCCCCTAAATGAAGGAGAGAACAGGTAACCCGAAACAGGGTGGCTGGGCGGTTATCTGCGGACGCTATGAGAGCGGAGAGATAAGACCTTCTCGCCGCTCTCATAGCTACCAGGTAAGTCCTAATATGGGCTCTTAGCTGGGCTCGATCGGCTGGGGAGCGGGTAGACCTCCACCTGCTCTCTAAGCCCCTCCGACGGCGTTTCATCTCCCGGAGCTCCTCCGAGTACCAAGGAGCCATCCGGGATCCATGACGTGTGAGGGGTCACATGGGGACAACCCTGTCGAGGGCATCCGATGCGGCCTGTTGCCAAGCGGCCGCCAGATCTTCGACAAAGCTGTGGGCAAGGGAAGAGGGAAGAGACCCCAGTTCCGCCTGGAACCGCTCCGGGTCCATAAGGCGCCTGGGGCGGAACCATCTAGGCAGCTCCTCATCCCAGCAGTGGGGGGCAGCCTGTTGGAAGACCAGCCGTAGGAGATAGTGATCAGACCATGGAACAGGCAAAGCCATAACAGTGGCCTGCCCTCTGTCACTACGCCACTGCTCAGAGACAAAAACTAGGTCAAGAGTGTTTTCCCCCTCATGAGTCGGGCCCTGAATTAATTGGGTCAGGCCCATGGCTTCCATAGAAGCCATGAATTCCTGGGCCAAACCCGATGTACCCCCCAGGGAGGGCAGATTGAAGTCCCCCAGGACTATAAGACCCGGGAACTCCACCGCCACCCCAAGAGGACGTCAAGGAGCCCAGGCAGGGCTGCTGTCACACAGCTGGGTGAAAGGTATGCGAGCAGCAAGCCCACCCGACCATTGGGCCCCCACCTCAAGAGGAGGGTCTCACTCCCGCCTATCTCTGGGACAGTGACCTCCCTTGGAAACAGGGTCTCCCGAATAACCACGGCCACCCCACCACCCCTGCCCTGGGTCTGCGGCTGGTGCACGGCGCGAAAACCCAGAGGGCACAGATCTACTAGAGGGACACCGCCCTCTGGGCCCAACCAGGTCTCAGTAATACAAGCCAGGTCCGCGGCCTCTTCCTCAATGACCTCACAGAGGAGGGTGGACTTATTAGCCACGGACCTGGCATTAAAATACACCAGCCTAAGCCCAAGGGTCCCAGTTCCCATGCCCCCTTGGGAGGAGGCCATAGGGTCGGAGCGAGCGACCGCACAAAGATGGCGGGTGCGTGCTCCCAACACATGATATGGCCCTATGCCTCGCCGTCTCCTGCCAACTCCAACCACCCTGGGGATCGCGGTCCTCACCTCAGACCCCGGAGCCCTGCTGGCCCCCAACCCCCCGCCACCCCCACCATGAACCGGATTGCACAAAGACCCATTTATCCCCCTCCCTAACCCCTTAAGACAAGCAATTAAAAATTTTAAAAGTTTCCCCTTCCTATCGAATTTAAAATTTAGCCCCTTAGTCGTGGCATGCCACCTCTTGGGATCCCAAGATCCATCATTAAGGTAAGCTCTTGACAGCGTAGGGGTCCACTTCACAGACCGGGGAACCGCCTGGAGGGCCCGTAATTCCAGTGGGGAGTAGGCAGGCATGGTAAATACATCTCAGGGCAGGTCGATACAGGAGGCAGTTGAAAGATGGAACAATTGCAAGATGGAAATACAGTACAAGGAACAGGTTGTGATAGTAATCAGGAAATAGTCCGCAATCAGCAGCTCTCTCACATCTGCCGACGGTCCAGGTCAAAATAGACCAGTCACTGCTCTGCCACCACAGTGAATTGGGGCAAAAGTCCTGCACAGCCCCCTGCACTCTCACTGCAGGGGGGTTAAATCCTCCCATTGCCCTCTCACTGCAATGGGAGGCAGCCAAGTCCCAGAGAGAAGAGGTAGGGTCCAAGTCCGGGTAGGTGGTGAGGATGAACCAGGCACCCTCAATGATGACAAACAGGTCCGAGATGACATTAACAGGCAGAAGGACAGTGGACAAAGGTAAACCCCATAGACCACATGGGGTAGCAAAGTTCGTAGAAGTCCAAAGAAAGTACAGCACTCGCATACTGGCCAGAACCACGGGTCTAGAGCCACTGCGCCATCCCTTCATGGGGGGGTGGTCTTTGCCAAAACCTCAACCCACACCCCCGACCGGGATAGAACCTGCCCACCCGGCCCGGCAAATAGAAGGATAATTCTCTGGATAAGTTTACACATCTTAGGTGTGTTTTTAAACATACAAAAAAAAACCTCTCTTATCAATTGAATAATCTAGAGTGGCCTAAATGCTCACATAGGCATAAACTATAGTCTATAATAGTGTATCTTAACTTTAGCCGTTTTAAGATGTGTGGACTTCAACTCCCAGCATTCCACACGTCTTAAAATGTTGAGAAACACTGGTCTATAAACTACAATGTTTTTTTTAAAATTAGATTTATATGCCGCCCTTCTCCGAAGACTCAGGGCGGCTTACAATTTTTGGGATACAACCCAATGCGCTCAGCAATAGCCTTCATTCCATTGTATATGCCTGCTTATTACTAAGCAGCATTTTTACAAAGTCAGCTTATTGCCCCCAACAATCTTGGGTCCTCAGTGTGTAGGTTTTCAAAACATACTAAATCATTAATGATAACCAAATCTACCATGTTATGATTTAATGCAATGTCTGAACCCACTCTTTGAATTATAACAGTTCTGATGAAACAACAGTTACTCAAATCTAAATCTTTATTATGGCCATTGCCCATCATAAACCCCAGTTATTAGATTTAGGAGATTATGTGTAATCCTTTCCTAGTTTCTATCAATTGTAGTTAGAATATTTTTTTCCCAACACTTTATTTAGCATTTATGGAATCCTGGAGTTGGAAAAGAGCCTTCAGGCCATCAGTGCAATCTTCAACTCAGTGCTGGAATCTGGAGTCCAGCTTATTTGTTTGTTAGATTTTTGTCCTGCCTTTATAAGTAACTGAAGGCGGCAAATATACCTAATCCTCATTCTTCCTCCTATTTTGTTCACAACAACAACTCTGAGGTGGGTTGGGCTGAGAAAGAGGGACTAAGGCACCCAACTTCCATGCCTAAGGCAGACTAGTATTCACTGTCTCCTAGTGATTGGTTCAAAGTCACCCATCTTCTGGTGATTGGCCCAAAGTCACCCAACCAGCTTTCATGCCTAAGGTGGGACTAGAACTCAACATCTCCTGGTGATTGGTCCACAGCCACGCAACCAGCTTTCATATTTATTTATTTATTTATTTATTTATTTATTTATTTATTTATTTATTCGACTTATATGCCGCCCCCTCTCCCGAAGGACTCGGGGCGGCTTACAAATTAAAAACAATATAACAATAAATTATCTAAAAACTATATTAAACAAATTAAGCCGAATTAACATTAAAATCCCAAAGTTAAAACTCTAAGACCACACCACCCAGGGGTCACAGTCCGGATTGGTTAAATAATCAAGTCTTCAGATCATGACGGAAGGTGCAGAGATCAGGGGCCAGGCGGAGCCCCAAGGGAAGTTGGTTCCAGAGGTCAGGGACCGCGGTAGAATAGGCACGTCGTCGGGGGACCGCCAGCCGGCATTGCCCGGCCGACGGGACCCCAAGGAGCCCCTGTCTATGAGTTCGCACAGAGTTCGCACATGTTTAAGGCAGGACTAGAATTTTCCATCTCCTAGTGATTGGCCGAAAGTCACCCAACTGTCTTTCATACTGGCAGGACTACAACTCATCATCTCCTGGTGATTGGCGCAAAATCACCGAATTGCTTTCATGCCTAAGATGGGACTAGAACTCACCTTCTCCTGGTGATTGGCCCAAAGTCACCCAGCCAGTTTTTATGCTAAGATGGAACTAGAATTCTCCATTTCCTGGTGATTGACCCAAAATCACCCAACTGGCTTTCATACCTGGCAGGACTACAACTCACCATTTCCTGGTGATTGGCCCAAAGTCACCCAGCCAGCTTTCATGCCTAAAGTGGAATTAGAACTCACAGTCTCATAGTTTCTAGACTGGCACTTTAACCACTACACTGAACTGCCTCTTGAGCATTCTAATATCTGTCTATGCAGCCTTTGCTTCTCCACAAAACAGAAGCTGATCATCTACTTCAGGCTTTGCTTCTGCTTCCCAACAGCTCTTACTGTTAGGAAAATCCTCCTGGCTTTTAACCAGAATGCTGATTCCTGAAACTTGAACCCATTATCCTGTTCCTGTGCTCTGAGGTGGTGGAGGATGGTCAAACTACTTCTCAGTGACAACTAATAACCCTTCAGTAAACGAAAGCTCATGTCTTTCCCAATGATCATTTCTCAAGATTAAATATACTCAGTTTTCCATGTTCAATTTTGTCTTCTCTCATCTAGTCCTTCAGATTTCCCTTCTTTACATTTTTTTTTCAGTTGTTCTTACTTCTTAAAATGTGGTGCCAGAACTAGAACGAAGCTAAATTAAGTGAAAATATTGCTTCTTATAATTTGGAAACTATTGGCTGTTGTTTTTTAAACAAAAGCCAGAGGTAATGTTATATCAATAAAAATACAGTGTTTATGGCAAAAGAATAAGGTCTAATTTTTTATCTCATTGAAAGGCATAAAGGAGTAGGATGCACACTTAATTTCTTGAACTAACTCTTTCTTTCTTTCTTTCTTTCTTTCTTTCTTTCTTTCTTTCTTTCTTTCTTTCTTTCTCACTTTTGTTTTAAATAGAAAGGTGGAAGCTTGCCCTTGGTTGAGCTAAAATGTTTCTGCCTTCATTGGTTACCATAGGAACAGACCTTAGTTAATCTTCTGTTCATAAACCCAGAGCAATTTACGTGTGTGGAAGTTTGATTATTCAAATTGCTTTTGCATGTGTTCAAATAAATTATAATGACTGATGCCAATGTACTTTTATTATCTCTTTGCTTAGATATTAAAAATAGTTCTTGATAAAAACAGGAGCCTTTTTTCTATCTTTGCTCCTTCTTTCCAACCTCCACTCTGTGTGTGTGTGTGTGTGTGTGTGTGTGTGTGTGTGTGTCTTCCTCTTGGCCTTCACAGAAAAATAATCACCTTTTCTTCCTCGGTTCCTCATTTTTATAAAAGGATGCAGTGACAGTACCCTTTCCTTGTGTTATATTTAACAAGAGAAGAATCCATGGGGACATGTTGTTCAAATTATGATTCCTTTTCTAACTCATCTTCTTCCAAGACTTTCACATGTTAAGTTTCACTAATTGCTCTACACAAAGACCAGGTTATCACATCCTGTTGCAAAAAAAGACTCCCATTTTTTTTTGCAAGAACATAATAGGTATTCTCACAGCGAATGTACTTCTCATTAACAAATCTAAATTCTGAAGAATTTAAGTTTCTGCGATTGAAGCTTGGTTCTACCTAGGGTCTCCGTGCCACCGGTTGAGAAGTAGTAAGATAAAATAAAGGTAGACCTCAACTTAACAAAATTTAGTTTAGTGACCGTTTGAAATTACAACAGCACTGAAAAAAAGTGACTTATGACAGTTTTTCACACTTACGACCATTGCAGCATCCCCATGGTCACGTGATCAAAATTCAGATGCTTGGTAATTGACTAGTGTAGTGTCCTGGGGTCATATGGTCTCCTTTTTCTGACTTTCTGACAAGCAAAGTCAATGGGGAAGCCAGATTCACTTAACAACCATGTTACTAACTTTACAACTGCACTGATTCCTGTTCTGACCAAGGCTTCCGAGACCGTAATTACGCACACGCTTATTTTAAAAACAAGTCTTGTTTTATTGCAATGCTGGGAATTATTTTCATTCCCAGCCAGTTATGAATCTCAAACAGTCCCTCGAGATAAGCACCCACCTTTCTTTTCTGTGAAGTGCTGCCAATAACAGAAGTGTCAAATAAACTAAAACAAAAACCAACCAAAGTACAAAGAGCTTCAAGAATCAATCTGAACAAACGACTTTGCTTCCTGCAAAGGTTTCATCATCTTTGCCTGTCCTTTATACCTTATGGGAGGGGCAATCACCTCCAAGCCTTACTCCCAAGATGCCCCTTTTGTTTCAGCTGCTCTTGCCTTCCAGCAGCTCTGCGCACATGTGCACTGGGAAACGGCTCCCCTGGGTCCTCTGCCTTGCTGCTGCCAGACTCTGGAGGCTCCAGAGGCAGCACCCCACTCCCAGATGGTCCTCGCCCCATGTCTGCATCGGATGCAGGACCCTCATCTGAGTCCTCTCCAGACTCCCGTACTGATCCCCTTTCTTCCCCACTGCTCAGATTTTGGTCATGTGACCATGGGAATGCCATGACAGTTGTGAGTACGAGGACCAGTATGTCACTTTTTTCAGCCCTGTTTTTCTCTCTCTTATCATTTTTATTTTTATTATATCAAATACAAAAAAAGAGAAGAAAATAGGAAATTAAGGGCGGGAACAGGAACAGAGAAAAGGGCAGGGTGTGAAATACAAGGGGGAATAGAAAAAGAAAGAAAAGGGGGGCATTGACTTCCAACTCTTCCTAGCACAATACAAGATAGATGCACTCAAACCTCCACTTTTGGCTTTTACACATTAATATCTAACTAGCCATTGCTTAGTTTTTGGGGAGGAAAATAAGGGGGGAAATGTGCCTCTGCCTACTAGCATCCATTGGTATTCATCTGGCTAGCGTTCTGTCAGTGTGTGAGAGAGTTGAGGGCTGTTTGGAAACTGAAACAGTATTTGCTGTGTGAGCAATAAGGAGACAGCAAGGAGCTTGAGCTTGGCTCAGTTCAACTGTTCTGTACTAAAGCTGCTTGGTGTTGTGAAACTGAAAATGAATCTCCTCTCTGCTTGTGTTTTGCATTTGGAACAATTTCTTTTCAGGTGGGGAGGGGGAGTAGAACTCCTTAGCATCAGAGCATGTTAATAATAATATCTGAAAAACTAATGCTCTGATGGTCATTTGCAAAAATCCCTTCATAAAGCCAAGAGGAACATAGGTGCCAAATTTTAAGTTTGTAGGCTTTACGGTTCTGGAGATTTTGTGATGATGCATGAGGGGTCTTTTGCTTTTATATATATAATAAATATATTATAAATATATATATATATATATATATATTATAAATATAAGTATTAAATACATGAACAGTGTAGCATCTGGGTATCGTTAATTTTGATATCAAATAGTAGTGATAATGTTGACCATTTTGGTAATCTTAATTACATTATACTCACATCATTATAATAACATTGTACATAATACAATCATCTTTCAGCTTCTGATCCTTTCCTCTACGTACTGATTTTAAAATATTATATAGGAATATACATAATAATATTTTCCTCCTTTCTAATTTCTACCTCTATTCCAAATCTTAATAGCACAAACTGTATATTAATAGGTATTCTATTTCTATAACACCGAATCTTTCTAATCAACAAAACCAAGATCCAAGTTTCATTTCCTTTTTTCTTCACAAGCACAAACTCCAGAAGTGATATCCTGTTTTATCTTTGAGCCATTGCTAAACGGATGGCTGTAAGCCGAGGACTACCTGGGGGCAGGTGGCATCGTCTTTGTCTTAAAGGCACATTCTCAGAGAGTTCCCTTGTCTTCCTCTTTCCCAGGTCTACGAACGAGGGACAAACGTGGACCAGTTCGTGACCCGTTTCCTGCTGAAAGAGACGGCCAATCAGATTCAGTCCTTGCTCAGCTCCGTGGAAAGTGCTGTGGATGCCATCGACGAGCAAACCAGCCAGATAAGGTTGGGCTGTGATCCTTATGCCATTCCATGTGACATCTAGATAAGACAAGATAAACCATCGTTGTCCTTTTTCTGTATACACAATGGCTCATGTTAAAATTTTGACACATTGCTTGCAGGAATGTCACCATCCCAAGGATTATAATAATAATAACAATAATAATAATAATGGCAGCGACATCCCAAAATGCCAAACTGTCGGTCTGTCTGTCTGTGTTCAAAATGTAATAACAGCAGCAACTTCCCAAAAATTTTATCTCTATCTCTATCTCTCTCTATATCTATCTATCTATCTATCTGTCTACCTATCTATTATTTCTCTTTCTCATCTCTTACTTGTTATTCATCCATCCATCCATCATCTATCTATCTATCTATCTATCTATCTATCTATCTATCTACCGATCTATTATTTCTCTTTCTCATATCTTACTCGTTATTCATCTATCTATCCATCATCTCTCTCTCTCTCTCTATCCACCCACCCACCCACCTATCTCTCTCTCTCTCTCCATCCACCACTCCTCCTTCTCTTCTTCCCTCTCTCTCTCTCTCTCTCAATAAAATTTGGCATTTTTGGATGTTGCTGCTGTTATTATTACATTTTGAATGCGTAGCAGAAAAGAGAATCACGAGAGAGTTAACAAGGTTGATCCTATTGATACTATGTGGTATAAAACTATTACAGACTCGAGCTGTTCTGCTTCGGATAGCATGAATGCTTCTCCCAGAAGGTATTGAAGAAAACTGGTCATTGTCAGTTATATCTATCCAGGACGTGGCATATAAGCGATGCTTGAACAGGATTGTCAGGGATGCTACATATTCTGTCTTTTGGTCCATTTGCTGAATATAGAGGCAGATAGATAACTCTACAAATTCTTCCATACAAAGTTTCTTTTATTGGATTATATTAGGTATCCTCAAGGTGACTCACAGTTATGTCGAGATGCATCTAATGTCCCATTCTTTGCACAGTTGAAATCGTAGTGTAAATGATAGTAATCTTTCTATCCCATATTTCATCCCATAATCATAGAGGCAGGGGGGTATAGCTGCTACCATGAGGCTGTGATCAGGCAAGAGTGAGGGAGCCTCCCCCAACCCCACAAGGGTCAGTTTAATGACCAATCAGGATTACAGATGTGACCATATGACATGGACTACATTTCCCAGGATACCTTAACTACATTTACCATGATGCATTCCCTTAAGGGGACAGCTCTCAACTCCTAACTACCTATCCCAAATCCCATTAACTCTAAACTGGCTGGACAGCACACTACATACCTTGTAGACCTTACTCATACATTGCTTATATGCTGTGTCCTGGATAGAAGGAAGGGAACTTCCAGTAATCTTTTCTGCTGTCCTCACCATTCTCCGCACAGTCGAGGTAGTCCTTGACTTACAACCACAATTGAGCCCAAATAATGTATGTCGTTAACTGAGACATTTGTTTGGTGGGTTGCGCCCCACTTGACAACCTTGCTTGCCACCGTTGTTAAGTGAATCACTGCAGTTGCTAAGTTCGTAACACGGTTGTTAAGAGAATCTGGCTTCCCCTATTGGCTTTGCTTGTCAGGAGGTCACAAAAGGGGATCACCTGACCTTGGGACAGAGCAACAGTCATAAATACGAACCAGTTGCCAAGCGCCTGAATTTTGATCATGTGACCATAGGGATGCTGCAAAGGTCATAACTGTGAAAAATGGTCATAAGCAGAAGTGGGCTGCACATACGGTAAAACCGGTTCGCCGAAAATGTGAGTGCGTGCATGCATACCCTCTTCGCTTGCGCGCAGGTGCAAAAACACAGGGATTTCCTGCGCAGAGCAGGTAAGGTGCGGAAAGTAGCTGGCCTGCATGGATGGGGTGACCGAGTCAAATATATAGGATGGGATAGAACCGGGGCAAGTGGGCGGGGCCAGCTGGTGGTCATAAGTAATAAGGTCATAAGAGTACTGCATCCAGTTTTGGTCACCACACAATAAAAAAAGGTGTTGAGACTCTAGACCAGCCGTGGGCAAACTACGGCCCGGGGGCCGGATCCGGCCTGTTCGGCTGTTCTATCCGGCCCACGGAGCTGAAAGAGCGGAGGGTTCTCTTGCTCTCCCAGAAGGCTACATGAAGTAATCTAACTTTGAATTTATATTAGTTCACACAAACACTCCATCCATGCTTTTGTTCCGGCCCTCCGGTCCAGTTTAAGAACCCATTGTGGCCCTCGAGTCAAAAAGTTTGCCCACCCCTGCTCTAGAAAGATTCAGAGAAGAGCAACCAGGATGATGAGGGGACTGGAGGCTAAAACATACGATAGACGGTTGCAGGAACTGGGCCTGGCTAGTCTAGGGAAGAGAAGGACCAGGGGAGACAGGAGAGATTGTTTTTTGTTTAGGGAGGATTGCTGAAAATAGAGAGATCCAACCTAGAACCAAGAAGTTTCTTGAGAGTGAGAACAATCAGTGAAACTGTTTACCTCCAGAAGTTGTAAGTGGTCCATCACTGGAGGTTTTCAAGGACCGATTGAATAGCCACTTCTCCACAATGTTTATGGAAATTCTCAGTTATCTAGGTCATGGTGTTCCAAAAACTGCTTTTTTCAAGAGACAACTGGATTTTCTTTGTTCATCTTTGAAGACATTTCACTTCTCATCCAAAAAGCTTCTTCAACTCATGGATGAGAAACTTCTGGGATGAGAAACAAAATGTCTTCAAGGAAAAAACAACAAAGGAAGTCCAGTTGCCTTTTGAAAAAGAACCTTTGGGATTTGTCCAGAATGGTATAGGATCTCCTGCCATGGATAAGGAATTGGACAAGAAGATTGCCAACATCCTTTCCAGCCTCAGGATTCTACGAAAAAGAGGCATAAGGTAAGAGATGTCCCAAGACCAAGGAGTTTAGGGCTTTCCCTTTTTGTTCGGTCCCCAGAGTATTAGAGGTTTCTTTGAACAAATTCTGCGAAGATGCAAATTGACACAATGTGGTGAGGACTAGCTTCAAGATTCAGGTTTCTTCCC
The DNA here is from genome assembly GCA_009733165.1 of Naja naja. Lineage (NCBI taxonomy): Eukaryota > Metazoa > Chordata > Lepidosauria > Squamata > Elapidae > Naja > Naja naja. The sequence goes on from CM019161.1 coordinate 4,698,852, forward strand.
TGGAAACTTTGGAAATTGCACCTCCTAGAAGTTGAAGGGAAGAAAACCAAAGGGGATTTTAGGAAGCAAACAGGCTGGTTTGGGGTATTGCAAAGGAAATTAAAATCATATATATCACAGCTAAACAGAGCAGCAACTGTCTTGACCAGAATTCCCCCCCCCCCCAAAAAAACCAGTTGCTATGGAAATGGGGACAAGATCAAAAGCTGGTATCAAGAGATTTTCTTGTTCAAATCCTCCTCCTGGTCACCTAGTTTAAATTAAACAAAATATTAAGATCATAAATAGCTTGCGTAGGAATCTTTCTGCCCCTCAGGTCTGGTAAGTTAAGGAGAGAGTTACTCAAGAGGCTGAAAAGCAGACGAATTATTCTTCTCTCTGTCTTTTAATATGCACGGTTACTCAGAAGTTTAAATCAGAAGAAAGCCAGTTATTCTGAGTTACCTAGAGAGCTAGCAGCTCAGGTGATGTCCAGTAGGATAATAAAAGAATGTTTCTCTCTTTCTCTTTCTCTACATTTGGCAATTTTTTTTATCTAACTTTTTGTTATTAAAGCCATCTTTGTAATTCTTCAACCTCCACCCAGTCTATTCTTAAGTGCTTTTAAAAATAAGAACCTAATAATTGCCTTATTCTATTGCACCCAAGAGAATTGAAAGTCAATGCTTTTTCCCCATTATTTGCTTTCGTATTTTCTTTGTATGCTACATCCTAAACTAATTAAGCAAAATAGAGCCCAATTAAGGAAAATAATTTATTTCAGCAGCCCCACTTAATAGCTGATGATTTAGCGTTAATTCCACATCCTGGGCTGGCTCTGTACAACATGCTAAATCCTGGATGTTTACAAAACACATGTCCTACCTAGGATTTCTTATTAGTCCTTGACTTACAACAGTTCATTTAATGACTGTGTCTGTCTTGCTGGGTTGAAGAACCAAACCAGACAGTTATAGAGGTGCGGATGACAGAGTAGAGTAGGGTAGAGTGGAGTGGAGTGGAGTGGAGTGGAATGGAATGGAATGGAATGGAATGGAATAGAATAGAATAGAATAGAATAGAATAGAATAGAATAGAATAGAATAGAATAGAAGAGCCTTGGTGGCTCAGGCTGTTAATTGCCTGCACCTTAAGTTCCAGCTGCCTACAACTGCTGTAGGCTCGAATCCCACCAGGCTCAAGGTTGACTCAGCCTTCCATCCTCTCGGGGTAGGTAAATTGAGGACCCAAGATTGTTGGGGTCAATTAGCTGACCTTGTAAAAATGCCGCTTAGTAATAAGCAGGCATATACAATGGAATGAAGGCTATTGCTGAGCACACTGGGTTGCATCCCAAAAATTGTAAGCCACCCTGAGTCTCTGGAGAAGGGCGACATATAAATGTAATTAAAAAAAAAATAGAATAGAATAGAATTTTTTATTCTCAAGTGTGATTGGACACACAAGGAATTTGTCTTTGGTGTATATGCTCTCAGTGTACAGAAAGAAAAAATAAAATACATTTATCAAGAATCATAAGATGCAACACTTGGTGATAGTCATAGGATACTAAATAAGCAATCAAAATCATACTGGGACACTAAATAAAACAATATAAATTGTAAAGATACAAGCAACATGGTTATAGTCATGAGTGGGAAGAGATAGGTAATAGGAAGGATGAGAAGAAGAATAATAATACAGTCTTACTAAGTAGTTTGACAATGTTGAGGGAATTACTTGTTTAGCAGAGTGATGGCATTCAGGAAAAAACTGTCCTTGTGTCTAATTGTTCTGGGGTGCAGGGCTCTATAGCATCGTTTTGAGGGTAGGAGTTGAAACAATTTATGTCCAGGATATGAAAAGCAAGATCTGGAATAAACCGCCCGAAAGTTAGATGGTGCAAATCACCCCATGGTCCAGCACAGAGTGTCCAATCAGCATCCAGTAAGATGTTATGGGGAAATCTCCTTTGCAGGTGTTGTGTTCCTCAGGATGGCTGGCCTTGAAGAAATATAAACAACTCCACTCAGCAACGCTGAGGGCAAACCTCCTTTCCAATTCTCACGGCTCTGCTCCACACCATCTCACTTCCCCATCCCAAATGCCTAAACCTCCCCCTCCTGGGGTTGGACTAGATCAGGGGTGGGCAAACTTTTTGACTCGTGGGCCACAATGGGTTCTTAAACTGGACCGGAGGGCCGGAACAAAAGCATGGATGGAGTGTTTGTGTGAACTAATATAAATTCAAAGTTAGATTACTTCACGTAGCCTTCTGGGAGAGCAAGAGAACCCTCCACTCTTTCAGCTCCATGGGCCGGATAGAACAGCCGGATGGGCCGGATCCAGGCCCCGGGCCGTAGTTTGCCCACGGCTGGACTAGATGATCTACAAAGTCCATTCTGACCCTGTTATTCTGTTCTGTTCTGTAAACCAACTGCTGGCCTGACCAAGCTATCAGGTTGTCCTGAGATTCTGACGAGATGATTCCAAAGTGAATTGCAACTCTCTTGTTGGCTTTAAAGTAAGAAAACGATCTGTCATGCCTCTGTCAGAGTCTGAATCCGAGGAGGAAGCAGGGCAGCCAACAGGGAATGGGAGTGTGGCTCCATTGGCTGTGGAGGAAACTGGAGCAGGGCAAAGTCCAGCTGGGCAGAGCAGGGGAGAGGTAGAACAAGGGAGAGGGAGCTCAGAGAAAGACCCAGGCCCACACCCTCTTCATCCTAGGGCACGCAGGGAGGAATGGAGAAGGGAGCAATGTGAATTGCTTGGCTTACAGGGGAGGAAAGGGCCCTGATTCTCTTCATTAGCCACAGCTGGGAAGACAATTGATAAGAAAGGCAGTCTGCGTGTGGCAGGCTGCTGGGAGCAAAAGTGACTTTATCTTGTGTAGTCATGGCTTATCTGTGTTCCTGGCATCTTCCCAACCGTATGAGTTTTGCTGTGCTTTCAAGTCTGAAATTCCTGCTCCTGCCTTGCCAAACTAATTACTTCAGTTTGGTTTGTTTGGATTTTAAGTTACAGTTTGTGTGTACCTTGTTTTGGACTGCATTTTCTACAGTTAAAGGCTGTTCCTGGGAGAGTTTTTCTCCAGCCAGAAGGTAACCTGGACATTGGGGGCAAAGTTGGAGATAATAAAGGGACTCTTAGTGATTATCTGACTGTGTTGCCTTTGTGCCACGCCCCTTCGGGTCATCACATGATCTCTGAAGCATATTGAATCAAAAGCATTGGCTGGCCTAGGTTTTGCTACAAGCTCTGCCTTGAAGTTTCTGATCTTTGAGGCATCCGATGGTTACTAACTCCAAATATTATTGTTATAAGAAGCACGAGGAGATGGTCATGGGTAGATTCTCTGCCCCCACTCATGTTCAATTATTCCCCTTTCTGGCTTGACCTTCTCTTTACCCCATCAAGAGAAGCTTGCCAGTAAGAAAATTGAAATCTCCAAGGCTTCTCAATCCTTCCTTCCTATTTTGAGCCGCGCTGCCGCTTTTGATGCTGGCATCGGCATTCAGCCAATCTATATTCATGAGACTCAACTTAAAAGGCGCATCGCAGGAAGATAAGATGTTTCAAATCTTCCTTGCCTTGGAGGGTGGCTATTAGTTCTTTGCAGTGGTTTCATGTTGAGCAAATCACAGTTAGCCAAAAGCATCCATTCAGGCTTCGGGGCAGGAAAGCATTCTCTACAGAGCCTGGATAATGAAACCTGGATGCATCAGGCTGCGGCTTTGGTTTTCAAATAAGGGAGACACTAACTCAGCATGGAGGGGAGGTGTTTGCACGTCGCATCCCCACTTCCCACTGGGAAGAGGGGAGAGAGTGTGTGAATGTATGGAACATATTTCCTAAATAAATAAATCTGCATGGTGAGTAAACAAGTGGTGGGATTCCAAATATTTTGCTACCAGTTCTGTGGCCGTGGCTTGGTGAGCATGGCTTGGTGGGCTTGGCTTGGTGGGCATGGCAGGGGAAGGATACTGCAAAATCCCCATTCCATCCCCATTCCTGGGGAAAGGTTACTGTAAAATCTCATTCGTTCCCTACCCCACTAACCTGCTTTCCAGCTCTGTTCTTCCATGCAGGGCAACCAAAGAAGAGCCAGCCAATCAGCTGTGACTCGATGGGAGACAGAGACTAGATGGGGGCGGGGCCAGTTAGAAGTGGCATTTGCCAGATCTCCAAACTATACCTGTACACACAACCACTCAATCTTGGCCGGATTGAGCTGTAGCTCGTTCCTGCCCATCCAGATCTGTACCACATCCAGACAGCGGGTCATCACAGAGAGGGCATCACTGATTTGGCTTGGGGTGGAGATATACAACTGGGTATCATCAGCGTACTGATGATACCTCACCCCAAAGCCACGGATGATCTCGCCCAGCGGCTTCATATAGATGTTGAACAAGAGGGGTGAGAGGACTGACCCCTGAGGGACCCCACAAGTGAGTGCCCTCGGGGTCGACCTCTGCCCCCTGCCAACACCGATTGCGAATGCCCTGAAAGGTAGGAGGAGAACCACTGCAGAACAGTGCCTCCTACTCCCAACCTCCCGAGGCGCTGCAATAGGATACCATGGTCGATGGTATCGAAAGCCGCTGAGAGATCTAATAGGACCAGGACAGAGGAAAATCCCCTGTCCTGCGCCCTCCAGAGATCATCCACCAGTGCGACCAATGCCGTCTCCGTGCTGAAACCAGGCCGGAAGCCTGATTGATACGGATCTAGATAGTCTGCTTCCTCCAGGAAAAGTGGAAACTGCTGAGCCACCACACTCTCAACAACCTTCACCAAAAAGTGAAGGTTGGAGACTGGACGAAAGTTGTTTGAGATGGCTGGGTCCAGAGCAGGCTTCTTCAGGAGAGGTCTCACCACCACCCCTTTCAAGGCAGCAGGAAAAGAACCCTCCCTCAATGAAGCATTGACCACTGCCCAGAGCCAGCCGCACGTGACCTCCCTGGTGGCATATACCATCCAGGAAGGACATGGGTCCAATAAACATGTGGTGGAACTCAGTCGTCGCATAATCCTGTCCACTTCATCCTCAGAAACAGGATCAAACTGAGCCCAGATGACATCGGCCAGACTCCCTGTACCTCCCTCCTCAGACCACTGCCAACTAGAGCTCAGCCCCTCCCAGATCTGAGCGATCTTATCCGTCAGATATTGTCCAAATTCCTCAGCCCTACACTGCAAAGGGTCCATCTCCACCTCCCGATGTAAAAGGGAGCGAGTGACCCTGAACAGGGTGGCTGGGCGATTATCTGCGGACGCTACAAGGGCAGAGAGGTAAACCCTCCTCGCCGCCCTCAGAGCTCCCAGGTAAGTCCTAATATGGGCTCTCAACTGGGTTCGGTCAGATTCGGAATGGGTCGACCTCCATCTGCTCTCTAAACCACTCCTACGCCACTTCATCTCCCGGAGCTCCTCTGTAAACCAAGGAGCCACCCGGGATCTGCGGTGAGTGAGGGGACGCAAGGGGACAACTCGGTCGAGGGCCTCAGTGGCAGACTGTTGCCAAGCAGCCGCCAGCACCTTGGCCGAGCTGTGGATAAGGGAGGTGGGCAGAAACCTCAGCCCTGCCTGGAACCTCTCAGGGTCCATCAGGCGTCTGGGGTGGAACCATCTCAGTGGTTCCTCATCCCAGCGGCTTGGGGTGGCCTGCTGGAAGACCAGCTGTAGGAGATAGTGATCTGACCATGCTACGGGTTGGGCATTCACAATGCCCACCCCCAGATCACTATGCCACTGCTCCGAGACAAAAACAAGGTTGAGCGTGTTACCCCCCTCATGTGTAGGGCCCTGTATTATCTGGGTCAGGCCCATAGCCGCCATGGAGGCCATGAACTCCTGGGCCAAACCCGACGCCTCTCCCAGGGAGGGCAGGTTAAAGTCACCCAAGACCAAAAGGCCAGGGGACTCTACCTCCACTCCCGAGAGGGCATCGAGGAGCCCAGGCAAGGCCGCTGCCACACAGCTGGGGGAAAGGTATGTAAGCAACAGGCCCAACTGACTTCCAGGCCCCAAACGCAAGAGGAGAGCCTCCCACCTGCCTATCTGCGGAACAATGACCTCCCTTGGAATCAAGGTCTCCCGAATAACTACAGCCACCACCACCCACCCCTACCCTGGGCTCTAGGCTGATGCAGAACCTGAAAACCTGGGGGGCATAAATCAACCAGAGGAACTCCTCCCTCCAGCCCCAACCAGGTCTCAGTGATGCGGCCTCCTCCTCAATCAATTCGCAGAGGAGGGATGCCTTATTAACCACGTTGCTCCCTTCTCTGTTCCTCCCTGCGTGCCCTAGGATAAAGAGGGGGTGGGCCTGGGTCTTCCTCTGACTGCTCAGCTGGACTGTGCCCTTCCCCCGTTTCTTCCACAGCCACTGGATCCCCACTCCCACTCCCTGTCAGCTGCTCAATCTCCCCCCCAGAATCAGACTCCAACAAGGGCAGGACACAATAATTGGTTTAGTGACCATTCAAAGTTGCAATGGCACTGAAAAAAGGGACTTATGGTCATTTTTCACAACGATGACCATGGCAGCATCCCTATGTTCATATGACCAGACGCTTGGCAATTGGCTCATATTTATGGCATTCAGTGTCTCTCGGGGTCACATGATCCCTTTTTGCGACTTCCTTACAAGCAAAGTCAATGGGTGAAGCCAGATTCACTTAACAACCGTGTTACTCACTTAACAACTGCAATGATTCACTGAACAACCGTGGCAAGAAAAGTCGTAAAATGGGGCAAAACTCACTTCTCGCTTAGCAACGTGTTGGGCTCCATTGTGGTTGTAAGTCAAGGACTACCTGAATATAAACAGAGAGCAAACTACACACCCATGATGATGATGTTTCTTAGTCAGGTAATCAAACATCTGCAAGCCAATGACCCAGCTCAGAATGCACCAGGGACCCCATTGTTCAACCTTGAGCTACAGATTTTTTTTTTATGTGTGGTTAATCTGGATTTTTAAAAAAACCAGATATCTCAAGGAGGGCTTGGAATTCATGGTAGCAAATCATCTGTGACATATCTGGTCCAGTATATGTGTTGAAGGAATGCTGTAGCATATGCTGCCTTTAAATGCCAAGTATTTTCATTTGTAGGAGGAATGTAATACACGCCTTGAATCCTCCGACGAAGTGTATCGTTCAGGTGCCAAATAAAAGGAAGAGGCAACCGTCACCAAAGCAATTAGTTGTCAGATGGAACAATTAAGGATTTATTTCAACGCAGGAACCCGCAAATGGGAAAGTCAATAATGGCTGTGTGTCTCCTCTTGATGCTCTTATAAAAAGGAAGCAATTACCTTGGATATTACCTCAGCTTACCAATTACCTGATTTGACACTTGTGGCCAGAAGGGCGAGGATTATTGCTTTTTCATTGTTTTTATACAGGGTAAAAAAAAGCAGGGGAGCAAATTCCAATTTCCCACTGTCTTCCCCATTGACCTGCTTATGAGAAGTGTTGGAAATCACAGTAACATGACTGTGGCATACTGCAGAAGTGCCACAAAGGTCGTGTCTGACCCATTGCAACTCCATGGACAAGGTTCCTCCAGGCCTTCCTGTCCCTTACCATCCCCCGGAGTCCATTTAATAATAGAATAGAAGGGATGAAATAACAGAAGGGATGAACTGTAGGACAATTGTTTGCATGTATGTTTGGATGAATATGCTTTTTTTTTACTGTAGTTTTTGACTCCTTGCTTTTCAAAAGGAAATTCAGCTTGGATATTACCTAAGCTCACCAATTACCTGATTTAATACTTGTTGCCAGGATGGTGAGGGTTATTGCTTTTTCCTTGTTTTTATACAGGGTAAAAAAGCAGAGGAGCAAATTCCGATTTCCCACTGTCTTCCCCATTGACCTGCTTATGAGAAGCTGGCAGACAGTGCTGGAAATCACAGTCAAATGACTGTGGCATACCGCAGAAATGCCGCAAAGCAGGGTAGCGGGTCTACAGTGGCCACAGCTTCGTCTACTGGTCAGAAGATCCTTGAAATTTTGACGTCCAGGGAATATGGCCGGAAGTTGACCCTTCTCCAATTTCTGCTTCTAAGAACACAATTAAAATAAAAAAGATGAGCCAATTTGTTACGTGATCTAAGAATTTGTTCCTGTCTGTTGAATTGAGCTCTAGTTTGATTCATCTCATGAACCTCAAGTTGGAGAAGGGTCAACTTTTAGCTGAAAGCTTCACGGTGATTCTTGGTCTGACAGCATTATAATAAACTCAATTATTTACAGCCAGTTGAGCTGTATTAGAAAGCTATAACCTCCATGACATTTCTAAATTCATGGTTTATTCATTTGTACTTTATTCTTTCATTCTTTTTTCATGTCTTTAAACCTTTTAAAGGGAAACTATTTTGTTATCGTTCTAAGGAGAATCTGAACTGCATGTTGTGTATGTTTTAATGAAGGGTTTTTAAACCATATAAAAAAACAAACAAACCTAAAACATTCATTCCCTTTTTTCCCCCTCTGGTCTATCTGTCTATCTTTCTTCCATATAGACACATCCACAATAAATCTGGCCACAATGCCATGGACAGTTGGTATGACAATCCCGTGTCAGGTTATTCTCCCAATAACAGAATCATGACCAAAGAACGCAGGAAAAGTTTCCAGACTGGTAAGTCTTCTGGGTTGATCAGATCTGGCTAGGCTGGTGGTCAAAGAAAGCTTTGATCAAAGGGAATTTGTCAGGGGTGGGATGCAAATATTTTTACTACTGGTTCTGTGGGCGTGGCTAGGTGGGAGTGGCTGGGTAAGAGTGGCTACTACCGGTTCTGTGGGAGTGGCTAGGTGGGAGTGGCTAGGTAGGAGTGGTTAGGTGGGAGTGGCTACTACCAGTTCTGTGGGAGTGGCTAGGTGGGAGTGGCTAGGTAGGAGTGGTTAGGTGGGAGTGGCTACTACCGATTCTGTGGGAGTGGCTAGGTGGAAGTGGGTAGGTAGGAGTGGCTAGGTAGGAGTGGCTACTACCGTTCTGTGGGAGTGGCTAGGTAGGAGTGGCTAGGTGGGAATGGCCATGTGACTGGGTGGGCGTTAGTTCTTTTTTTGCAGCAAACCCCGCCCTCCAGCGCTCCATTTTTTTTCCATTTTTTTCCTCCTGGGCCTCAGGGAAGCCTCCTGGGAGGCTTCATTGGGGGGGTACAGTCGAGATTTGGACATGCAAGTGAATGGGCCCAACATTCAAACACTGTGTATTGCCAACAGTGAAGCTTTTTGATGGGAACAGATTGCATTGCTCTCTGTGACAGCTCTTAAACAGAAGATGGTTGATGGAGAATGTTGTTATTACAGAATTTCCTTTATTTCTAGAGGGTGGGAGATAGCGTAATCATTTCAGTGGGACAATGTGAGGAAGACTTAGGGACACAGTTTCCAGAAAAGTCCAAAAAGGGGTACTAATTAATAATGTCCGAAATGGTATAGGGTCCCCTGCTTGGGCAGGGGTTAGACTAGAAGATTCTCCAAAATCCTTTCCAACCTTTTTATTCTGTGTTCTATCTTCTAATTACCACAAAAAAAACTCCCTTTTGTACCCTATCCTCCTTTTGACATTTTCTAATTCATTTTTATTTTTTGCTTAGCCCAACCCATACAAGCAGGGTGAATTTCATCCCTCTTAAATTATATTTCTTTTTCTGTAGCATCTTCAGACACCAAGGAGGAATGTTTGGAAGCACAAATCAACAGGTTAGCAGAGTTGATCGGAAGGCTGGAAAACAAGGTGAGTATTCCTCCTCCTCCTCCTCCTCCTCCTCCTCCTCCTCCTCCTCCTCTTCTTCTTCTTCCTCTTCCTCTTCCTCTTCTTCTTCTTCTTCCTCTTCTTCTTCTTCCTCTTCTTCTTCTTCTTCTTCTTCTTCTTCTTCTTCTTCTTCTTCCTCTTCTTCCTCTCTTCTTCTTCTTTTTAAAAACAGCATTTTCTTGCCAAAGACAATGGATAATTTAGGAAGGTGTCTTTGAAAGGTTTGCTTTGAAGGAGAACATGCTCATTCAATGCAACACAAACAAACAAACCAAGTGTATGTATGCTAGAGCAATATTTCTCAACCTTGGCCACTTTAAGATGGGCAAACGTCAACTCCCACAATTCCCCAGTCAGCAAAGCATGTTATTCTCCATTCGGAAAGAATCAACTCAACATTTTAAAAAGTGTTTAATATTTTTTTAAAAAGCATTAAGAGTTGTTAACCTAATTTTGCAAAGCTTCTTCTCCGATAACACTTAACTGCAAACCAGGGCATACAAACCCTTCACCAGACCAATTCTCGAAGGTAGTTCACCTGCCTGGAATTCACACTGTACTAACAGACATTAATACAATTGAGCAAGTCTGGAAGTATTTCAAGAGAAGAGTACTCCACTCGTCCGCTCACAATAGAACACCTTATACCACTAGGCTCAACATTTTGAACCTGGACAACCTAGAACTACGCCACCTATGGTCTGACCTAAGCTTAGTACACAAAATTGTCTGCTACAACATCCTACCTGTCAATGACTACTTCAGCTTCAACTGCAATAACACAGGGGCAAACAATAGATACAAACTCAAAGTAAACCACTCCAAACTTGATTGCAGAAAATACAACTTCAGCAACAGAGGGGTCAATGCCTGCAACTCACTACCTGAGTCTGTTGTTACATCCTCAAACCCCCAAAAGTTGTAACCTTAAACTGTCTACCGTGGACCTCACCCTATTCCTAAGAGGTCTGTTAGGGGGTATGCATAAGCACACCAGCGTGCCTAGCGTCCTTGTCCTACTGTTCCCATTTATTCATACTCGTTTATTATGTATATACTTATACCTATTTGTTTTCGTAGATTTTCACGGGTAAAGGTATGTAGGTCTTGGTGTATTCGGGTCTTGTCCCGTGTAAGGTTGAGAATACCTTGGCAACGTTTGGAAATCTCATCCGTCATCTTCAGGCTGGTGTCTTCAGCTTCGTTCACTTCGTTCACTTCTCCCAGGAGAACGAAGCTGAAGACACCAGCCTGAAGATGACGGATAGATTTAGCGAAACGTGCCAAGGTACCAAGAACGGACAAGACCCGAATACACCAAGACCTACAACTTATACCTATGTATATACTTATACCTATACCTATAGATTTCGTCGAAACGTTGCCAAGGTATTCTCAACCTTACACGGGACAAGACCCGAATACACCAAGACCTACATACCTTTACCCGTGAAAATCTACGAAAACTTATACCTATATATGTATATGTTATGTTCATACTTGTTTTCTCATACATGCTTGACAAAATGAATAAATAAATAAATTGATTCTTCAAGACCAATAAGCCTTGACAGACTGTTCCCCATGCAGTACCTGTGGGCACCAGAGCATTCACTGCAAACCCAAGAGACCCTCCCCTCCACTTGTCTTACCAAATAAAGAAAAAGAAATGGTCAGATTCACAAGTCAGGGAAATCTCACAAGGCAACTGAGATTAGGAAAGTCTAAGAAGATGACCTCTGTAGGACAAGCAGCCAGAACGAGTAGCAGAGCACTTCCATGAACACAACTGGAACATAGATCAGGGGTCTTCAAACTTGACAGCTTTACGACTTGTGGACTTCAGCTCCCAGAATTCCTCCTCCAGTCATGTTAGCTCAGGAATTCTGGGAGTTGAAGTCCAGAAGTCCACAACTTGCCAAGTTTGAAGACCCTTGACATAGAACATAGAATAAAGGGATTGGAAAGTAACTCGGAGGTTTTCTAGTCCAACCCACTTGATCAGGAGACCCTATACATTCCAGACAAATGGCTGTCCAGTTTTCTTCTTGAAAACCTCCAGTGATGGAGCACCCACGACTTCCAGAGATAAGCGGTCCCACTAATTAATTGTTCTCACTGTCGACTAGCAGCAGGCTTGATGAAAACTCCTCAAATGGACAGCACCTAGGCAGACGTCACCATAATTTAAACTGGAAAACAGAGAGCTTAGTCTACAAACACAAGAGAATTCTTGGAAGCCCAATAATCAGACAAATCAGCCATTTATTTATTTATTTATTTTATTCATATTTATATGCTGCCCTTCTCTGAAGACTCAGGGCGGCTTACAATTTTTGGGATATAACCCAATGCACTCAGCAATATCCTTCATTCCATTGTATATGCCTGCTTATTACTAAGCGGCATTTTTACAAAGTCAGCTTATTGCCCCCAACAATCTTGGGTCCTCAGTTTACCTACCCCGAGAGGATGGAAGGCTGAGTCAACCTTGAGCCAGGTGGGATGCGAGCCTGCAGTAATTACAGGCAGCTGGAACTAAGTGCTAGGCGTTTAATAGCCTGCACCACCAAGGCTCCTGTATTGATTACTGATTGATTGATTACCATCAACTGATTGATTGATTACCATCAACATAGATACAAACAACCTCTACATATCATTCAAAAGAGACAATCAAAAAGCTGAAAGACCACAATGCTTCCTTGCCAGCAATCAACAGCCAGAAAAGCAGACATTATCACCAAGATTAAGATCAAGGAACAAGCAGTAATCAATATTCAGAGTTTTGCAGCATTAATTTGGTGCCAGAAAAATGAACACAGATGGCTGATGCTTCATTTAACGTCTTTATAAACATAATAAGTAGATTTTACAAAGCAGTTGTAGATTTCTCCAACATGGAGCAAACTCAGACAGAAACATGTTGCAAGTAACTTCAGCAGTGACTCAGGAGCTCAGAAACAGACATCAGTTTCACTTTAGTTCAGCAGGCAAACAGAGGAGAGAAGCAGTTTCATTTTCAGTAGACAGACTCAGAACTCAACATAGCTGCAGAGTTGCAGAGCTTAATATAGAGCCATGTCTAGGCTACTTTTAGTTTCAGTTTCCAAACAGTTCTCATTGGGTGACTTAGTTGCTATGCCTATTCATTGGCTGACCTTGTTACCATGCTCTATTCCAGTTCATGAATATACTCTGACAATTAATACCCCAATAACTACCAATAACACTCCTACCACCACTGATAAGGCAAGCCACTAGTATATGAAATGTGAGCAAGCCCTACTCCCTTCCAGCACTGGTAATGTTACCTAGTTGGGTAATAAAACATCTCCAAGAAAACCACCAAGCTCAGAGAGCAGCAAGGACCCCACAGTTCAACTCTGGGCTACCTACATTCTCTTCTATCAGTACTGATATTGTTACCTAGTTGGGTAATGAAATGTCTGCAAGAAAACCACCAAGCTCAGAGAGCAGCAAGGACCCCACAGTTCAGTCCTGAGCTACAAATATTCCCTTCTATTGGTACTGAAGATGTTACTTAGTTTCATAATGAAACATCCTCAAGAAAACAACCGAGCTCAGAAAGCATCAAGAACTCCACAGTTATTTGAGCATTCAAATAACATGGCTTCCTTGGAGTGGACATTCTCTAGGCCATTGGATGAAATAGGAGGATGGGGTACCAGAGTTTTATGTGTCCCTTGGGGGGGCTTGGCCAGCCCATGCCTTATCTATTATGCGTCTCACCTCCTTGCTCCTTGCTCCTTCGATATGGGATGAGAGATTACCATCCTTTTACTGTTCTGCTCTTTAATTACTAGCTGAATTTAAGGTGGACAGATTTAAACTCCACAAAGGCATCCATGCAAAGTGTCTTTATTGGTTCATCAGGCATCCTCATATATAACTCACAGTTACATTGAGATTCATCTCAATGTCCAATTCTCTGCATAGCTGACTTTCTGGTGTAAAAGGATAGTGATCTTCCATCCCATAGTAGTGGAGCAAAGGGGAGAGATGCCAGCACGATGCTGGGGTCTGAGCAAGAAAACAGGAACTTCCCCCAAGCCACCAAGTGTCAATTCAGTGACCAATCAGGATTACAGATGTGGCCACATGACATGGACTACATTTCCCAGGATACCTTAACTACATTTACATGCATTCCCTTAAGGGGACAACTCCCAATTCCTAACTAAGTATCCCAATTCCCAATTAACTATAAACTGTCTGGACAGCACAATCGATACTGATGATGTTACTTAGATTGATAATGAAATGTCCTCAAGAAAACAACCAAGCTCAGAAAGCATCAAGAACTCCACAGTTATTTGAGCATTCAAATAACATGGCTTCCTTGGAGTGGACATTCTCTAGGCCATTGGGTGAAATAGGAGGATGGGGTACCTGAGTTTTATGTGCCCCTTGGGGGGCTTGGCTAACCCATGCCTCATCTATTATTCTCCTTCCAAATGATTTAGCTGCGCTCTGAGCCACAACTTTCTGTCACGCTTCCATTTGTTTCCCTTCTGAAAAGTTTAGAGTTAATGTAGGAGAAAATTATTCCAGCCCACCACGTTTAATGAAAGTGCATTCCACTGTTTAGCTCAGGGTTGAAAGAACAGTGAAAAAACAACAACCAGTCCTTTCACTGTTCTTGAATCATCCAGCATTTACTTCAGATGGATGAGCCAAGTTCGAATAATGGAAGAGACAAAGTAAAATTTCACTGCATTATTCACGCCACGGATGTTCATTATTTTCATTTCTTATCACTGCCATGTTCCCAAGCTAAAAACCAGGTTATAATGGATCCAAACAATGAGATTGTTCCAGAATAAATGCGGCTTAACCATTCCGTTTAAAAATGGTAGAACATAGAATAACAGAATTGGAAAGAACCTTGGAGGTCATCTAGTCCAACCCCCCGCCCAAGCAGGAGACCCTTTACCATTTCAGACAAATGACTATCCACTCTCTTCTTGAAAGCCTCCAGTGATGGAGCACGTACAACTTCTGAAGGCAAGTTATTCCACCGGAATAACTCATCATTGGGAAATTTCTCCTTAGTTCTAGCTGTCTTCTCTCCTTGATTAGTTTCTATCCTTCGTTTCTTGTCTTGCCTTTTGGTGCTTTGGACAATAGTTTTCCCTTCTCATCTTTGTGGCAACCCCTCAAATACTGGAACACTGCTATCATATCTCCCCTAGTCCTTCTTTTCACTAGACTAGATATACCCAATTCAGTGGTGGGATTCAAAGAATTTAACAACCGGTTCTCTGCCCCTAATGATTTCTTCCCACAACCAGTTCACCAAACTGCTCCAGAAAGTCAACAGCCGGTTCTCCCAAACCGGTGAGAACTGGCTGAATCCCACCCATGACCCAATTCCCGTTACCGTTCTTCATATATTTTAGTCTCCAGCCCTCTAATCATCTTTGCTGCTCTTCTTTCCAGAGTCTCAACATCTTTTTATATTGTGGTGATCAAAACAAGATGCAGTGTGGCCTACCTAAGGCTTTGTAAACTTTAGAATTTAGACTTGGTACTTAGGAAGCATCTGTGATTGAAAAACTTATCAGATTTAAATTGGGCTTTTTCAGAAGTGGTTTGCCTGTTTTAGAAATTAGGGAGTTTCCATGTCATAGAGAGGCACTTCTGTGTACCGGTACTTCTTGGCTTACAACTATTCATTTAGTGACCATTTGATGTTACAATGGCATCGAAAAAAATGACTTGTGGAAGGTTCTCACTCTTATGACCTTTACAACATCCCCATGGTCATGTGATTTAAATTTGAGCACTTGGCACCTGGCATATATTTATGATTTCAGGGGAACTCTGCTGGCTAGAGGATTCTGGGAGTTGAAGTCCACAAGTCTTAAAGTTGCCAAGGTCGGACATCCCTGCTGTAGCTAGTTCCAATTTGAAAGAACAGGGGGTCCACTTATTCTCCAAAGCACCAGAAGCAGTGGATGAAAACTCATCAAGGGGAACCTAAGGAGAAATTTCCTGACAATTCAAACAATTCATCAGTGGAAGAAGTTTGCTCCAGATCAAAGAAGGTGAGATGAGAGCGATGAAGGATGGAAGGAAGGAAGAAGGAAAGGAAAGGAAAGGAAAGGAAAGGAAAGGAAAGGAAAGGAAAGGAAAGGAAAGGAAAGGAAAGGAAAGGAAAGGAAAGGAAGACAAGAAGCAATGGATGGAAACTAGCCAAGGAGACAAACAACCTAGAACTAAGGAGAAATTTCCTGACAGTTAGAACTCTTAATCAGTGGAACAACTTGCTCCAAAACTGGAAGTTTTTAAGAAGATGTTGGAGAACCATTTGTCTGAAGTGGTGTTGGGTTTCTGCCTAAGCAGAGGGTTGGACTAGAAGACCTTCAAGGTCCCTTCCAACTCTGTTGTTCTTTTGTTCTGTGTTCTTGCCAAGAGTCCCTTTACCCTGGTATTTCCACTTAAAGGTCTTTCTCCCCACTAAGGGAATATTTTGCCTTTAAACGTTGCCAAAGGGATTTTATTACATTTTGATCCGTTACGTGTGCAAAGAAGTTGCTTTCACCCCATGGGGTTTTTTTTTGCAGCTGTAATTATAATGAGAATTTTCATGGCTTGGGGCTAGTTTTGAGAGCTATTGAGAGAAGCCCTTTCTGTATTCCCTCTGCTCTTAGCACCTTGTAGAGAAACACACCTGCGTAGTATGCCTTTGTTGTGCTAATGTAGAAAAGAAGCAGAGTTCTGCCGACTGGGGAATTCTGGGAGTTGACATCACACATCTTAATGTTGCCAAGGTTGGAAAAAGAGTTCTGTAAGGATTCTCATGTGTCCAAGCTGAGATTTCAATGCTGTTTTAAATCCACAGGCAGCGGCAGTCACAGACTCCCAGCGCTTCCATCCAAATGGCATGAGCCTAACCCACGACACAAGCTCCGTCTCTTTTGTTACATGTGTGAACTTCCACCATGCATGCACAAAAGGCATCAGATGCATCTTTTTCATTATTTCCCATCCCCCCCCCACGAGGCTAGAAAAGAAGAGATGAGTTCAAGTCCCACTTTAGCCATGAAAGCCAAGCTGGGTGACCTCAGACCAGCCATTCTCTCTCAGCCCAAACTACCACACAGGGTGGTTGTTGTGGGAAAAGGAGAAAGAAGATGTGACAGGGAGAACAACTAATCATTGGAAAGAAGGGCTAGGGGGGACATGATAGCAGTAATCCAGTATTTGAGGGACTGCCACAAAGAAGAGAGGGGGTCAACCTATTTTCCAAAGCACCAGAATTCAAGACAAGGAATAATGGATGGAAACCAATCAAGGAGAGAATCAACCTGGAATTCAGGAGAAACTTCCTAACAGAGAAGACAATTAACCAGTGGAACAGAAGTTGCCTTCAGAAGTTGTGGGAGCTCCATCACTGGAGGCTTTCGAGAAGAGACTGGACAGCCATTTGTCCAGAATGGTATGGGGTCTCCTGCTCCAGCAGGGGGTTGGACTAGACGACCTCCAAGGTCCCTTCCAGCTCTATTATTCTACGTTCATAAGTTGGGAATTGCAGTTACTTGAGTTGTCTTAGAACAGGGGTGTCAAACTGGATTTCTTCAAGGGTCAAATCAGCATTGTAGTTGCAGTGGTAGTATTCAATTTTTTTTAATTACCGGTTCTGTGGGTGTGGCTTGGTGGGCGTGGCAGGGGAAGGTTACTGCAAGATCCCCATTCCCTCCCAACCCCACTAACCTGCCTTCCAGCTCCGTTCTCCTGTGCAGGGCAACCAAAGAAGACTCAGCCGATCAGCTGGGACTCAATGGGAGGCAGAGAAGAGATGGGGTTGGTGGGGCCAGTCAGAGGCGGCATTTGCTGGTTCTCCCAACTACTCAAAATTTCCGCTATTGATTCTCCAGAACTGGTCAGAACCTGCTGAATACCACCTCTGCTTGGAAGTCTTAACAGATAACAGATAATCAGAGTTGGAAGGGGCCTTATAGGTCATCTAGTCCAACTCCCCGCCCAAGTGGGAAACCCTACACCATTTCTGACAAATGGCAGTCCAATCTCTTCTTGAAGGTCTCAAGGGATGAAGCTCCCACAACTTCCGAAGGCAACTTCTGTTCCATCGGTGGATTGTTCTCATTGTCAGAAACTTTCTCCTTATTTCCAGGTTGAATCTCCCTTTGATCAGTTTCCATCATTATTCCTTGCCTTCGGGTGCTTTGGAAAATAGCTTGACCCCTTCCTCTCTGTGGCAGCCCCTCAAATATTGGAAGATACTATCATGTCTCCCCTGGTCCTTCTCTTCACTAGACCAGCCATGCCCAGTTCCTGCAACTGTTCATCATATGTTTTAGCCTCCAGTCCCCTAATCCTCCTGGTTGCTCTTCTCTGCACTCTTTCTAGAGTCTCAACATCTTTTTTATAGTGTGGTGACCAAAACTGGATGTAGTACTCTAGGTGTGGTTTTACTAAGGCTTTATAGAGTGGTATTAGTACCTCCCTTGATCTCAATTGTATCCCTCTGTTAATGCAACTTAGTCTTCTAGGCCTCTGCTCAAGCAGGAGACTGTATCCCAGGGGTATCCAACATTGGCAATTTTAAGACTTGTGGACTTCAATGCCCAGAATTCCCCGGCCAGCCATGTTGGCTAGGGAATTCTAGGAATTGAAGTCCACAGGTCTTTAAATTACCAAGCTGGACACTCCTGCCTTACACCATCCTGAGCAAATGGCTGCCCAGGCTCTTGTGAAAAACCTCCAGTGACCCACAACCTCTGAAGGGAAGTCACTCCACTGATTAATCCTACAAAGAAACGTAATAAGGAAAGATAGAAGGAACGTTAAAACCAGTGGCGGGATTCAGAAAATTTTACTACCAGTTCTGTGGGCGTGGCTTGGTGGGCGTGGCAGGGGAAGGATACTGCAAAATCCCCCTTCCCTTCCCACCCTACTAACCTGATTTTCGGCTCCGTTCTCCTGTGCAGGGCAACCAAAGGAGACCCAGCCGATCAGTTGGGATTCAATGGGAGGCAGAGAAGAGATGGGGTTGGCAGGGCCAGTCAGAGGTGGGATTGGCCGGTTCTCTGAACGACTCAAAATTTCCGTTACCGGTTCTCCAGAACTGGTCAGAACCTGCTGAAGACCACCTCTGTGTAGTTCTCCTCCACAGGCTGGTCGGGGGGAAGGGAGGGGGAGCAGGTGTGGAGACAGGATGAACACCTCTTGCAGCACTTTGCAAGAATGCTGCAGGAGGCCATGGAGGCCGAAAACAGGCTGTGGGAGGGTCCACGCATGCCCCCCCCAATACCCCGTTTTGTAGAGGCACATTTGATATTTCCAGGATCTGGCCCACAGGCCTTGAGTTTGACACCCCTGCCTTAGAGGGAAATGCGGATAAAAGAAAGAGGGGAGAACTATTTTCTGTCAAGCGCAGGAAAATCAGGAAATCCAGGCAGTTTAAAATGGATATAAAGGTTTATTGCAAGCGTGAGCTCTCTACAAGGATCTAAACTACTAATGGCCAAAGCAAATATCTACAGCCAACTTACAGACAGATAACAGATAATCCAATGCTGATTATCTGTTATCTGTCTGTAAATTGGCCGTAGATAAGAGTCAAAGTAATTCAAGGAGGGCTGGACAGGTGTGATGACCCAAAGGGGCGTGGCACAAAAGCAACCAAGCCACAAAAGTAGGTAAAGTCCCTTTAGTACCTCCAAATTGGCCCCCAATGTCCAGTTACCTTCGGCTGGAGAAAAAACTCTCCTAAGAACCGTCTTTAAAGGGAAGAAATTCAGTCCAAAACCAAAGTACATATAAATTATAAATAAAAACCAACACAAATCATGCTGTAGCAATTAACGAGTCAGGGCAGGATAAGGAATTGCAGACTTCCAAAAGATAACAAAACACACACAGTTGGGAGGATGCCTGAACCCAGATAAGCCTCAACAAATAAAGATAATGCACGCTTTGCTTCCAGCAACTGCTGTGCGTAGTTTGCCTTTCTCAACAGTATTCCCAGCTGCAGCTAATAAAGGGAATCAGGGCCCTTTCCTCCCCCACGAGCCACATAACTCACGTTGTTCCCTTCTCCATTCCTCCCTAGGATGAAGAGGGGGTGGCCCTGGGTCTGAATGCCCAGCTGGACTGTACCCTTCCCCAGTTTCTTCCACAGCCACTGGAGCCACACTCCCACTCCCTGTCAGCTGTTCAACCTCCCGCTCGGAATCAGATTCCAACAGGGGCATGACATCAGGTCTCAACATTAGGGCCTGAAGGGACTTGAGGCTGGTGACACATTTGACCCCTCACTCCGGCTCATCCTGGGCAGCTCCTACACTTTTTATCTTCTCTCTCTTCCTGTGTTGAGTGTGTGTGCACATCGAGACCCTTTAAAACTGAGTAGCCTTTCTGGGAAAAGTCAGTTGCTGAAATCTTACATTTCTTCCTTGGATGTTGTCATAACAACTCGAGGGAGAGGGTAACCTCCATAAAACAATGAGTATGCTTACTTTATTTTGGGAAAGTAGTTGCCAAGGTAACAGGATGGTTCTTTTAAAAAAAACAGAAAGAAAGAAAAAAAAGTACAAAAATCAGTTAACATTTGTGGGCTTTCGACTTTACATTTCGAAGAATTGTTTTTGGGATAACTGCTTCTGGGAAGCTTTGCCGCCTGTTGAAGGAAAAATAGCCATGGCAGGAGTAGAAAAGAGTAGAAATCAGATGTCAAAATCCAAGAAAGAAATACTTAGACTCCATGAATTAGAGAAAAGATATCTTTTACTGGAAATCAAGCGGTAGCAACAAAAGAATTCTGAATCTGAGAGAATGAGCGCGAAAATCACATATACAAAGTGATGGCCACGTTCCCACCCACAATAGTTCAAGTCGGCTACCCAATTAAAAGTTGTGGATAACGTCATGTGGGCATCTCCAGGTGGTGATGAGGCCTCTGTCCGTTGACCTTGGCATATTTTGATAAAGAGCTGCGGCTGCTAGCATAAGACAGAAACCAAAGCAAGCGAAACCCCCAACTGATATACTTCTTCTTAACAAACCTCCAGCTCACTCCCCATAATCATGTCCCCCCTCCTCCCCCCGTTATTTATGACAGCCAAAAGATGCAAAGCAAAAGAGGGACATCTTGAAGGCTGACATCAGATGAGTAGAACCAGATGGTTAGAAGGAACTTTATAGTCTCCAGGGTCCATAAAATGTGACCACTTGAAGCATTTTGATAACCAAGGGTATCTGTGGGAAGGAGTCAAAAAACAATTTTTTTTTTCAAATTTTAAAAAGCTTTATTTACAAATGTTAAAAAAAACACACAGACTTACAAATACAAATAACATAGATACACAACAATACGCGATGCGCTTTCCTCGCTTGGTTTAGGTTGCAGATCGGGTGTACATGTTTCACCATGAAGTTTCAATTATACATAACAGTGTTCATTCTCAATTTTTCCTCTTCGTTTAGTTTGGGTTGTTTTTGATGTTTTCCTATACCTTCTTCTGGGTTGTCATATAATATCTCATATTATCTATAGCCTCTTTCCATTCGCTTTAATACCCTATTTTTTCCTGGGTTCCTTTTTCCCCCATCCTTCTTTTTGCATTTTGTTCCACCCAGTCGTACCATCTATCCCATGTCTTATAGTAATCCGAATCCTCTTTTTCATTTAATTTGAGTGTTAATCTCTCCATTTCCACACATTCATAGGTTTTTCTAATTGCAGTTTGTATGGATGGCATTGTAGATTCCTTCCATTTCTGGGCTAAGGAAATTCAAGCAGCTGTTAATAGATGTGTAATCAAGTATTTGTCCTCAGGGGGAAAATTTCCTTTTATCATTCCTAATAAAAAACAAGGAGTCAAAAAAATTTAAAGGAAGTGGCACCTCCCCATTTGTGACAGACAGACAAAAAGAGCACCATCTTGGCAAGGCTGGTGGCCTCGGTTGTAGCAGTGATGGGTGCACCATGGGAAGACCTGAAGGCACCTGGTTTCCAAAGCAACGGAGGGCAGAACAAGAATCAAAAGATGGAAACCTACCAGAGAGAGAGCCAACCTAGCACTAAGGAGGAATTTCCTGACAGTGAGAACCAGAGGTGGTATTCAGCCAGTTCTAACCAGTTCTGGAGAACTGGTAGTGGAAATTTTGAGTAGTTCGGAGAACCGGCAAACGGTGTGAGATTCAAGGTGCTGGTAACAACTTACAAAGCCCTATATGGCTTGGGTCCGGGGTACTTGCAGGAACGTCTCCTACCGTTGACGAATACCAATCGCCCAGTGCGCTCCCACAGACGGGGCCTCCTGGGGGTACCATCAGCTAAACATTGTAGGCTGGAGGCCCCTAGGGGGAGGGCCTTCTCTGTGGGAGCGCCCACCCTCTGGAACCAGTTACCCCTGGAATTGCGCCTGGCCCCTGATCCCTGCTCCTTCCGCCATGACCTTAAAACATGGTTACTTTTACAATCCGGCCTGGACTGACAGGGGATCGGGCTTTTAATTTGAACGTCCTTCGGGAGAGAGGGCGGCCTATAAGTCCAAATAAGTCCAAATAAACTAAACTAAACTAAACTAAACTAAATTCCACCTCTGATTGGCCATCTCTGCTCTGCCTCCCATTGAGTCCCAGCTGATCAGTTGGATCTTCTTTGGTTGCCCTGCACAGGAGCTGGAAAGCAGGTTAGTGGGGTGGGGAGCGAATGGGGATTTTGCAGTATCCTGCCACACCCACCAAGCCACACCATGCCCACCAAGCCATGCCCACGGAACCAGTAGTAAAAAAAATTGAATCCCACCACTGCTTCAAGATCCCCTCCAACTCCATTATTCTATTATTCTGACAACCTTGGTAACAGATCTACATGGAGAAAAAATCTATCCATGTTGTGGCTAAGAATTGATAGTGACATGAAAGCCCATATACCACCGGTCTGTCAACACAGGAGTCTATAACGTTGATGGAAGGAGAGAGAAGAATAGGTCAATCAGCATCAAGGTGGATGGACTGTCGCAATGAGAGCACTTTGGAAGACCTAAATAGACCAGGTTAGGGACAAATTATCATGGAGATAATTTATCTATATAGTTGTTAAAAGTCAATAATGATTTAGAAGTTAGAACATAGAATAATAGGATTCAGAAGGGACCTTAAAGGTCTTCTACTCCAACCCCTGTCCATGGGACATAATCAATCAACCACACACAGTGGCAATAAGCTTTCCATAAAGGATCAAAAGCTTCATACTTCTGACACATATCATCGCAGATAACTAAGACGCGTTTCCGTCTTGAAAATCTTGAAAAGAACAACGAATCGTTTTAGGATTTTTCTAATTGTCCATTTACAAAGTCACCTTTCTGAGGTTCATATCAGGAAGGGGAAGAGGTCATTTGAGGCACGGTAGCCCAAACAGAGAAGTTTCCAGGTGGAAAAATCTCACATAAACTGTATGCATGGGTATGTGCTTTTACATACGTATAAGAGAGACTAACCAAGCAGACACTAGAAGAGAATACTGTATTTGTAATTCAGGATTGAACTTGGTCCTTGGTGCACTCTGAGCTTGGTGGTTTTCTTGCAGACATTTCATTACCCAACTAGGGAACATCATCAGTGCTACAAGGGAGTAGGGTTTGTTCTTTGTTTAACCGTTTGCCCTATCAGTGTCAGTGGGAGTTTTCTTAGTAGTTCCTTGATTCCTTCTATATGAACAGAGACCAAATCCCTCTCCCTTTTAGTACTGATGATTTTTTTAAAATTACATTTATATGCCGCCCTTCTCCGAAGACTCAGGGCAGCTTACAATTTTTGGGATACAACCCAGTGTGCTCAGCAATAGCCTTCATTCCATTGTATATGCCTGCTTATTACTAAGCAGCATTTTTACAAAGTCAGCTTATTGCCCCCAACAATCTTGGGTCCTCAATTTACCTACCCCGAGAGGATGGAAGGCTGAGTCAACCTTGAGCCTGGTGGGATTCGAGCCTGCACTAATTGCAGGCAGCTGGAACTAAGTGCTAGATGTTTAACAGCCTGCACCACCTAGCTGGGTGATGAAATGTCTACAAGAAGCTCAGAGACCACCAAACACACCATAAGCAGAAATACAACATACTGTATGTTCTGTCAGATGTAGACTTAGACTAACTTTATTGTCACTTTGAATGTACGCTAATAGGCATACATTAAAATGGAATTTCGTTGCACACAGCTCTCAAAGTTAATTATTTTATTAAACATTATGAGAATGTAGAGTGTCAGATTTGAGTCTGAAAAGGTACTTTGGGGTGTGCCAAGGCAACCGCACAATCCTGGAAATGGCATAGCTACTTTAATGAGATACAGGCAACACTGACTTTTTCACAACTGTTTGGAATCAAATAAATATGCAACTGTCCTTCCAAGATCTAAGAGCACCTGCCTGAATAGGTGTTTAAGTCAGAGTTTTGTGGGGTCCTTGGTGCTCTCTGAGCTCGGTTGTTTTCTTGCAGACGTTTCATTACCCATTCAGGTAACATCAGCAGTGCAATAATATCAGCACTGATGATGGTACCTAGTTTGGTAACGAAATGTCTGTGTGAAAACCACCAAGCTCGGTGTGCACCAAGGACCCCTCATTTCACCCCTGAGCTACAAATATTATCTCCTATTGAGGCAGAGATTTATTATCTGCATTGGTCTCTCTCTTGCTAGCAATGCATTAGGACTATGAACTTCCATACTGATCCATTTCCCCTCCTGATTTTCATCACAGCAGGTGTGTGCCTCGATTTTTTTCCCCCAGGCAAATATCTCCACTTAAAATTGTACAAAGTCACCAGAGTTTCATAATGCCTAGCTCCTTGTTGCAGGTGGTTGCATTTTCCCAAGGGAAAAGGAGCTCTCTGAAGCTTTGTTTTCCATCAGAAATTCAGCCAAGGGGTCTGCTCAGTTTTAGTAATTGGCAGATTATTTTTATTTTTTATTTATTTTTAATTACATTTATATGCCGCCCTTCTCCGAAGACTCAGGGCGGCTTACAATTTTTTGGGATACAACCCAGTGTGCTCAGCAATAGCCTTCATTCCATTGTATAGGCCTGCTTATTACTAAGCGGCATTTTTACAAGGTCAGCTAATTGCCCCCAACAATCTTGGGTCCTCAATTTACCTACCCCGAGAGGATGGAAGGCTGAGTCAACCTTGAGCCTGGTGGGATTCGAGCCTACAGTAATTGTAGACAGCTGGATCTTAAGAGCAGGCATTTAACAGCCTGAGCCTGAGATTAGAGAGCCATTCCTTTCTGGTCTACTGCCAATCACGTAGATTAGATCCAAAGCCCTTCATCCCTCTAATTTACACCTCAGGTTTTCATGGCAGAAGTTACCAGCCAGCTGCTTTCTTTCTGCCCTCTCCTGCCAGGTTTTATTTCCATGAAAATATTACACACACACACACACACACAGACATACACAAACACACACACTAGCTTGATACCAGTGCTTCGCTACGAAACTCTGTGGTCGGGCTTAGTTTTTGGGGAGGAAAATAAGGGGGAAGAAATCTGCCTCTGCCTACCAGCATCTATTGGTATTCATCTGGCTAGCGTCCTGTCAGTGTGTGAGAGAGTTGAAGGCGGTTTGGAAACTGAAACAGTATTTGCTGTGTGAGCAAGAAGGAGACAGCAAGGAGCCTGGGTGTGCCTTAGCTCAACTGTTTTGTACTAAAGCTGTTGCTGCTGTGAAACTAAAACTGAAACTCCTCTCCTCTGCTTGTGTTTTGCATTTGGAAGAGATTTCTTTTCAGGTGGGGAGGGGGAGTAGAACTCCTTACATCAGAGCGTGTTAATAATAATAACATAGGAAATACTAATGCTCTGATGGTCATTTCGAAAAATCCTTTCTTAGTGAGCACCTAAAAGCCAAGAGGAACATCCGTGCCAAATTTCAAGTTTGTAGGCTTTACAGTTCTGGAGATTTTGTGATGATGCGTGAGGGGTCTTTCGCTTTTATATATATAGATTTTTTTCCCTCAACAGACTCTTTGGTTTGACCTGCACCAACGGCTGTCAGATAGTGAAAATACAGCATGTGCGGTAAGTGTCTTTTTTTTTCTTCAAATACTGGGTTTGAGAAACAATATGCTGCTATTCTGGGGTGCCCTTTTCTAGACAGAATCAGAATAGAAGCTGTAAGGGAGGGACCCTGGAGCTGCAACCCTGTATCATTCCAGACAAGTGGGTGTCCAGTCTCTTCCTAAAAGCCTCCAATGTTGGAGCACCCACAACTTCTGGTGTTCCACTGGTCTGTGGATGCTCCTTTCTTTTCAAAAGATGATAGCACTGAGCTTTTCATGCATGGAGATCTGTTGCATGTATAAGAGGGTGAGAGACAGGTATCTTGGTCACCAGACGAATGACCCATTGGGATCCCCATATCAAAATAACTTACCTTATGTCCGGCCAGAACTTGAAAATAACATTTAACGTAGCACAATACTTAAACAAAATGATCCGGTTGAGATCTGCATATGTGGGACTGATTGGGGTGGATTGCAGGGGCGACTCCGAAGTATGATGCTGTCATATTTTATCTATATCTTAAATTATTCTACATTATTACAACTTCATTTTAGATTGTATTTTATTATTATTTTTTCTAAATTATATTTTATTCTGATTCCGTTTTAAATTGTATTTTATCCTGATTCCATTTTAAATTGTATTTTACTAAATTCCTTTTTGAATTGTTTTTATCAAATTTTAACAACAATTTATTGCTGGAACTTTGCACTTATTTTTATGTTTTGGTTTTTTTGCCTGAGGACAGGGTCAATGCTCCTTCGGTCCTGAACTTCACAGCCTAATACTTTCTAAAATTATTTCTGCCGCATTGGTTTTCTTTGCATATTTAAGGAGTATGCTTTTTCCATTAGCAGGGACTCACAAGTAAAACTAATAATAGAAGAACTTAGGAACACATTGTACCCCAGAATGGATAGAAACCTTGATTTTCCTAAAGAATCTAGTTTAAAAAAAAAGTCAAGAAAAACACACAAGATAGAATATGTATCCTAGATTCCATGAATAAAGCAGTCATTACATTGTCAGAATATGATATATATACCTATATATATCTATCACATTTGATTAAGTCTTGATTGCATAGAGCACACACATATAACTCCAACATTCAATCACAGCCTCCCTCCTTATCCTTTATGACAGTTATCAGTTAAATTTGAAAAGAATAGCTTTGAAATATTGGGTTTGCTGTCATCACAGGAATGATGTGAAAAGACTAGAACTTCCAGTTAATTCTCCAAGGGAACTGATAAGAAAACCTTCTCTTTTAAAAATACAGATTTAAGCAGGTATGAGCCTGCATATTTGATCTGTGAAAAATAATATTTCTTTTTCACTAAAACACTTGCAACTACTAACTCAACTCACAATTTAACGAGTAAACTAGAAAACTGTGTTGACAAGCTAATGAAGGCCTATCTAAAGGCTGGTCATTGTAAGTTATTATAACTCTATCTTAGGTTTTAATGATGGTTCCCTGTATAAATGGGAATTTCATAAACAGGGTAAAGGTATTTTCATTCCAATTGTGGGCATCTATCTGGTCTTTGTTTATTGACCTTTGATTTCTGGGATCATTTTTTGTGTTTTGATTAGTTATTTATTATTATCATTTTTTTTTAATTTTCTTTTTGATTTACGTCCTTGGAAAGTGAGGCAGGCTTTAATAATTGTAAAATGAATAAAAATAAACATTGCCCACCCAGGAGAAAAGAGGAACGTTCTTAGAATCAACCAGTCTGCTTTAACAAGAGGAGAAAGTAAAGGAGTTAATTATGGTGGTTGGTTCAAATGGATCCAAAGATGCATTTACGGTACTTATTTTGACAATGGACCAAGAAGGGCCAAGAAGGGAATTTGAAGGAAAACAGTTTTATGATGACGTTGTGTTTTGAAAAATGAAGTCAGTTCTTCCCCTTATACTGCTCATTCCTGGATGTACATTTAAAAATAGGTGAATTGGTGCCCTTAAGATTTCTAGTACAAATGATACTATGAAGAATATTAAGTGAAGAGTTTGGGGCTCACAATAAGCATTGAGATTTCTCAATGCCATCCTGCATTTAAAAGAGTGGATTACAGAAGGGAAATCAGCTAAGGGGGCATTGACCCCAAGTTAACTCATCAGCTCCAGTTCAACTTGGCACCTATCCCATAATAATAGTAACCAGCTCACAAGCCAAATGGATGCTTTAAGTAAGAATACATGATACAGGTATAATCAGGGGTGGGATTCAAATTTCTTAACAATCGGTTCTGTGGGTGTGGCCTAATTTGTGGGCATGGCTTGGTGGTCATGTGACTGACTGGGTGTGGCTTGGTGGTCATGTGACTGGCTGGGTATGGTTTATATGTAAATATTGTAAATATTTATGTAACTATTGAATTTTTTATTTTAAAAAAAGAGCAACTTTTACCCAAAACCAGGCAGAGCAGGCAGGCAGGTTGAATTGCTCGCAGAATCACAGATTCACTCAGAGATCTACTTTTCTGCAATCTGCTACCTGAGTCTGCACTGCAAAATAGAAGTTTCAGTCCTAAGGAAGGTTCAGCTCTGCTTTTAGATTAGCTGGAAAGCAAGAAATCCAACAATTTCCTGCTTTCTAGCTAATCTAAACATCCCGTCACAGCTGATGGTAGGAACAGCTGATGGTTGGGAAAAAAAACAGAGGAAGGGAGGGCCAGGGCCAGCCAGTGGCGTGATTTGCCGGTTCTCCAAACTGGGCAGAAACATAACAACCAGTTCTATAGATCTGGTCTGACCAGGTAGAATCCTCAACTTATGACCAAAACTGAACCCAAAAATTATGTTGCTCAGTTATATCTTTCTTAAGTGATTTTTGCCCCATTTTGCAACTTTTCTTGCCATGGTTATTAAGTGGATCACTTCAATGGTTAAGGTAGTCACACGATGGTTAAGGGAATCTGGTTTCCACAATGACTTTGCTTGTCGGAAGGGTGCAAAAAGGGATCTCTGAGTATGCTGCAATATGAATTAAATAAATGACATAAATATGTCATGCATCCAAGTGTAAATCAGGCCACCATGGGGATGCTACAATGGTCATAAGTGTGGAAAAACGGTCATAATTCACTTTTTTTCAGAGCCACTGTAACTTTGAACGGCACATAGAGCCATCCCAAGGGTAAACAATTTAATAGAGTGAAAAAAAAAACTTATTTCTTCCTTGGGAAAAAAAATGAGGACTTTGAAAAGCCAAGAACTCTAAAGCTTTAATTAAAAATGAGGAGTCTGTCGAAGAGAGGGGAAAAAAATACTTGGCAGAGAATACTAGAAGCAGATAAAAATAAAAACAATACGGCTTTTGGGACTAATATCATGTTCCACCCAGCAAAATATAACTAAAGTAATACGTCTAATTTCTGCACACCCAGAGGAAGAAAATGAAGTAGTTAGTGGACTCTCATAAGGATCTCATACAACCAGTTTCCTCCTTGGAAATCAATACACCATTAACTTTATTGACAAAAGGAAAATAATAGTTGGGAATAGGTTCTAACTGAGT
Organism: Naja naja; assembly: GCA_009733165.1. Classification (NCBI taxonomy): domain Eukaryota; kingdom Metazoa; phylum Chordata; class Lepidosauria; order Squamata; family Elapidae; genus Naja; species Naja naja. The sequence goes on from CM019161.1 coordinate 4,728,200, forward strand.
TATTAAAAGCCCAAAACCAACCAGTGCATTCACTCGGTTTTCCATTTTCACTCAAATGAGAGCAAAACCTAGACTTATCCAAAGGCTGGCCTCATTCTGGAACTATTATGGTCTACGAAAAAAAGAGATAATTCAAGGATCTAACTAGTCAGTGTCAATCAGCCTCCTGGTGGTGTCCAATCAGCAAGCTCACTGCATGTCCTGTATATTCATCACATAAATGGTGGCTCTTTGTGTCAGAGCCTGGTAGAAGAAGTGGAGTAGTTTGCTGACAAGGGCAAATTTAGAATACAGAATGTCTACTATGGAGATTCTCAGTCCTTCAGGTCATGGTTGTCCCAAAGGTGCTTTTTCAAAAGGCAACTGATCTTTCGGTCAGAACTGCCACCTTCTCCTTGCCTGGTGCCAGTCGGCTGTGAACTCCGGAGGAGAAGGTTGTTCTTCCCAAAAGCACAAAGCCGACACCTCGTCCCGATAAAATCCATTTTATTTAGTTTTAAAGTGAACTTCTCTCCAGCAAAGTCCTGGCCAATGGTCTTTCAAGAGATTTCACAACTACAGACCTTTATTGGAGAGCTGCCAGGCTGATATCTTCCAAATGCTACGCTGTAGCAGCCATTACTTGGCAAGAAGTCAGGAACAGATCTTCACCCTAATGAATTGAACTAATTGTCTCCTGCAAACACCCCTTCTCTTTTGCTCCTCTTTTATTCCGTATGGGAGGGGCCATTCACCGTCCATCTGTGCCTTTGTTCCCGAGTTGAGTCGACCCTTGTTCCTTAGCTGTTCCCTTCTTCTGGCAGCTCTGTGCATACGCACACTGGGAACAGGCTCCAGCTGTTCTTCTGCCTCACTGATGTCGGACTCCAAAGGCAGCTATTAACTGTCAGATGGCCCTGGCCCCATCACTGCCTCCAATGCAGAGCCCTCATCAGAGCCTTCCCTAAACTCCAGGACTGGCCCATGTTCCTCCCCAACCTCCTCACTGTCTGAATCTGCTGTCAGTCCCACTGGTCACTGGTAAGCCATGGCAAAGATGGGAGGGGAGGGGATTTGGAGGGTCACAGTCCTTTCAACAGTTCCAAGGAGGCTCCACATCCACTGGTACTATGCAGGTGACCCTGAGGACACAGAAAAACCTCCAAGCGGCCTCAATGACTCACTCAAAGAATGCAAATGACCAGCTGTCTGCAAGGAGTATAAATCCTTCCATTCCCCACCGTCCAGTCAGAACTGAAGAAGCTTCTTGGATGAGAAGTGAAATCTCTTCAAAGAAAAAAACAAAGTCCAGTTGCCTCTTGAAAAAGCACCTTTGGGACAACCACAACCTGGATGACTGAGCATCTCCATAGACATTCCTCAAAGCACCTTTCTGCATTGTAGAGGGAGTTTTGGTGGGGTCTGTAATGTCCTCTTTTGTTTTTGAAGCAAGTGCTAAGAAACATCATTTGCTGTTGGGATCAAAGCAGTTCTTACTATTCAATCCCTTCACATTCAATTCTCTGGATTATTCCTCTGCTCCACCCTTTCTCCAACAAGCTTTCAAGGGTGCTTTGGTAGTCAGTGCTGGCTGGGGAATATGGGAATAGGTGTTCACTGCATCTAAAACAGTGGTCGCCAACCAGTGGGTCTGGGACCACTGGTGGTCCATGAGAAAATTTGGGGGGTCCGCAGAGAAATGTCACCCCCAAAGCACCCCTCCCCAAGCAATTAACCCAGACTGTGCAGGAACACAAGGCTGCGCCACCCACATGGCCCATGGGAACACAAGGCTTGTGTCACTTGCATTGCGAACAACATGAGGTAGTGAGGGGAGGGGGGAGAAATGAGTCTTTAGGACCCTGCGAGGCATCCTGCTCCAAGAGGCTGTGCTGGCATGACAAGTCTCACAAAGACTCATTTCTGGTGGAGTTTGGAGGAGAGAAAGAAAGACTTCTGCTGCTTCTGCTGCTTTCCTTGCATGAAGCAAAAAGTCTCTCTCTCTCTCTCTCTCCCTGAGAACAGAGCTGGAGACGGTATCCTGCGATCTCAAATAAAGAACGATCGATCGGTAAGAAAACAGGATGGGAAATTTTCCTGCAGACCTTTTTTGGGATTTCCCAGAGTCTCTCGTCCGCGGGATTTAAAATTATGAGTTTGGTGGTCCCTGAGGTCCAAACGCTCTCTATCTAGGACTGCCCTTGCATACCATCCGGAGACTGCAGCTGGTGCAAAATGCGGTGGCGCAGGCGGTGATGGGAGTTTCCCGGTTCTCCCATGTCAGCCCCCTCCTGCGCTGCCTGCATTGGTTGCCGGTTGCCCTCCGGGTGAGATTCAAGGTTTTAACTTTAACATACAAAGTCCTACATGACATGGGTCCTTATTACTTAAGGGAGAGACTGCTGCCGACATCGAATACTAACCGCCCTGTACGAAGTCACAGACAGGGACTCCTTGGGTCCCATCAGCCGGGCAATGCCGGCTGGCGGTCCCCCGACGACGTGCCTACTCTGTTGCGGTCCCTGAACTCTGGAACCAACTTCCCCTGGGGCTCCGCTTGGCCCCTGACCTCCGCACCTTCCGCCATGACCTGAAGACCTGGTTATTTGACCAATCCGGGCTGTGACCCATGGGTGGGGTGTTTTTAGATTTTGGTGGTTTTTAAGTTTTGTATTAATTGGGACCATTAGTTTAATTCTTTTTAAAATATTTATTGTGTTTGTTTTTATTGTAAGCCGCCCCGAGTCTTCGGAGATGGGGCGGCATATAAGTCCCATTAATAAATAAATAATAAATAAATAAATAAAAGGTTGGCAACCCCTGATCTAAAAGATGCCAGCTGAAAGATAGCTCTGATTATATATAGAATATGACTATATAGTCCCCTCTATCTCTGTCTCTCTCTTTCTACATATGGTAATTTGATAATTCATGTGAATACATGAATAGGTGATGCAATTTTAAAACTGTTTATTTCTATCGGTGACCAGCTTGGAGATTATGAGCAAGGTTAACTGTGGGGAAATTGCTTTTCTAAACAAATGTAGTTGCTTATGATTAAAACACAACTGAAATTATGAAAACAGGGCCTTGAAACAACATGCCTTGGCTTGACCATTTCTTTCATTCTCTCCAACCACTCCTCAACTCAGTCACCAGTGTACAGATAGTCCTTAACTTACAACAGTTCCTTTAATGACCGGTCGAACTTACATCATCACTGAAAAAAGTAACGTATGGCCATTTTTCACACTTAACGACCATTGCAGCATCCTCATGGTTACGAGATCAAAATTCAGACACTTTGGCAACTGACTCATAGTTATGACGGTTACAGTGTCCAAGGGTCATGGGATCCTCTTTTGTGACCTTCTGACAAGCAAAGTCAGTGGGGAAGCCAGATTCACTTAACGACTGTGTGACACTTCACAACTGCGGTGATACCCATATTGGGATTTTTAAAAAGGAGAAAAATCCACCTGATCTTTTTTATTCCAAAATATATGGAAGGTTAGTACATCTGTAAAAAACAAAAAGAATGATTTTTTTGAAAAAGGTCTTATTGTGTCCTTTCCGTCCATCATCACTCTTTGTCTAGCTGGGCATCATTTTTATTCATGGTTGCTTCGACTGTGACATATACATATATATATATATATATATATATATATATATATATATATATATATATATATATATAATCAACCCAATTTTGAAGGTCATGCTAGATCCCACGCCATAAATTTACCACACGGTCTGAATTCACATCACATTAACTCTCCACACTAGTTGGAAAATCAGTTTCATTCAGTGAGCCATGGTTAATCCGCCTCCTTTTCAACCGTCCTCAGATCTATTTTACCTCACATGGTGTGATGACCCAAAGGGGCATGGCACAAAAGCAACAAAGTCACAAAAGTAGGTAAAGTCCCTTTAATTCCTCCAACTTGGCCCCCAATGTCCAGTTATCATCTGCTGGAGAAAAAAACTCTCCCAAGAACAGTTCTTAAAAGAAAGAAATTCAGTCCGAACCCAAAGTACATATAGATTATAAATAAAAACCAACACAAACCACGCTGCAGCAATTAACGAGACAGGGAATTGCAGACTTCAAAAGATAACGAAACACACACAGTTGGGAGGATGGCAGAACCCAGATAAGACTCAACAAAGATAATTCATGCTTTGCTTCCAGCAAGGTGCTGTGCGCAAACATCCTTTTTAAATCCTGTTTTCCCAGTTGCAGCTAATGAAGGGAATCAGGGCCCTTTTCTCCCCCATTAGCCACATTGCTCCCTTCTCTGTTCCTCCCTGCATGCCCTAGGATGAAGAGAGGATGGCTCTGGGTCTTCCTCTGAATGCCCAGCCAGAGTGTGACCTTCCCAAGTTTCCTCCACAGCCACCGGAGCCACACTCCCACTCCCTGTCGGCTGTGCAACCTCCCCCTCAAAATCAGACTCCAATAAGGGCAGGACACATGGCTTGCTGAGATTTAAAGATCTTTGGCATTCTGGCGAGATTCATATCATATTATTGCCTCCAGAAATCGTGAGCGCTCCATCACTGGATGTTTTTAAGAAGAGCCTAGAGAGTCACCTATCTGAAATATTATAGGTTCTCCTGTTTGAGCAGGGGGCTGGACTAGAAGACCTCCAAGGTCCCTTCCAGCTCATTCATTCTATTGTTCTATCTATTTGGAATGGAATGATAGAGTAACCAAGCGGTCACCAAGAATACATCAGGATACAATCTGGAGTTGAAGTTCTCCCTCAGCCCCACCGTTTGTGACCTTGGACCAAACACTCTTTCTCCTAATCTAACCCACTTCCCCAAAATTGATTTCTATGGACAAAGCCAGCTGAGAAACCGGAGTTCTTTGCAGGAAGCAAATAAGTTTTTGTACTCAAATCTTGTGGGCGTTCGGAGCATCTTGGTTGGTGTTTGGAGACTATTTCTGTTTGAAATATTTCTTAGTAACTTTATCTAGTGTTCTTGGCAGCCTTGCACAACCTTGGCAAGGCTCATTCTTATCAGAGACAATATCTGGAAACAGCCTTTTAACCGGGAAGGAACGGAATTCGTAAAGAATCATTAAAAGGTTTTGCTGTTACCTTTATTTCATGTTTGTTTCCTTGGAACAAGGTTTGGGTCAGAACAACTTTCTGGACAAAGGTGTAAGGAATGGTGCAGTTGGTTTCCCCAGGATTTTAATTGCTTTCTTTGTTTCTATGATCTCTTCTCTATCTGTTATTTCAGTATCTTCTCTTGGTCCGAAGCGAAATGAATGTTTCCCAGAAACACCTGGGAGAATTCTGTGCCTCCCTGAAGCAGTACTTGAAGAACGTGGCTGGAGAACAAGATTGCTTCCAGTAAGTAGGACATGGACCTCTACAGCAACACGGGACATGACATGTTCTGGAGAACCTACAGAATCTGCTTAATATCTTGCAATGGCTGGATTAACCACTGAAAAAAAAAGACTGGTCCCCTTAGCTTTTAGACAAGATGTAAATGGAATAATGTAACTAGAATAACTTGCCTTCAGATACAGGGCTTTCAGATACAGATTAACAGAGATGGAAGGGACCTTGTAGGTCATCTAGTCCAACCCTCTGCCCAAGCAGGAGACCCTACACCATTTCTGACAGATGTCAGTCCAATCTCATCTTGAAAGCTTCCAGTGATGAAGCTCCCACAACTTCTGAAGGCAACTTCTGTTCCATGGGTTGATTGCTCTCCCTGTCAGAAAATTCCTCCTTATTCCCAGGTTGAATCTCTCCTTGGTCAGTTTCCATCCATGATTCCTTGTCTGGCCTTCAGATGCCTTGGAAAATAGCTTGACCCCCTTCCGCCTCTCTGTGGCAGCCCCTCAAGTATTGGAAGGTGTCTCCTTTCCTTCTACCAGTCTATTTCCACTGTTTTCTTGCCTCGCTTCTTCTCCTTCCAATCCCTAATAAAAATAGCTGCTAAGGAAGATAAAATAAAAATAAGCCGGGGAGGGAAGGAAGGAGGCACCACCAGAGTTTCTGAAAGGATGTGGGGGTGGGGCGGGTGTTTGCGGTCCAGATTGTCCTTTAATACAAAGCAATCTCATTTGCACTTTGCAAACCAATTTGCAAACAGAAATGGATTCCTTGTTGGGTTTTGGCACTTCTTTGCACATTCCACATGATCAAAAGGGAAATATTGCACACCAAAAAATTAAAAGAGAGGGGAGGAGAGGGAGGGAGGGAGGGAGGGAGGGAGGGAGGGAAAGATCCATTCTTTTGCAAAAAGACAGGAGGAGAGGGGAAAGGAATGGGAGAAGCAAGGATTACCAAAACAGAAAGATTCTTCTATACGTTAATAATATTGGTTGGATTAAAAATGCCAGATCCAGTCTAAAAATCTCCTCCCCCCTTCCCATGTCCCTTCCCTCACAGTCCCCCTTTCATCCCTGTCCCACTGCCCCTCCCCATCTCCTTCTCTCTCACTGTTCCTTCCCTATCCCCCTAGAATAGAATAGAATGGAATGGAATGGAGTGGAATGGAATGGAATGGAATGGAATATAGAATGGAATGGAACGGAACGGAATGGAACAGAATGGAATGGAATGGAATAGAATGGAATAGAGATGGAATGGAATAGAGATGGAATGGAATAGAGATGGAATGAAATAGGGATGGGATGGAATAGAATAGAATAGAATGGAATGGAATGGAATGGAATGGAATGGAATGGAATGGAATGGAATGGAACAGAATGGAATGGAATAGAATGGAATAGAGATGGAATGGAATAGAGATGGAATGAAATAGGGATGGGATGGAATAGAATAGAATAGAATAGAATAGAATGGAATGGAATGGAATGGAATGGAATGGAACAGAATGGAATGGAATAGAATGGAATAGAGATGGAATGGAATAGAGATGGAATGAAATAGGGATGGGATGGAATAGAATAGAATAGAATAGAATAGAATAGAATAGGAGAATATAGAGTAGAGTAGAGTAGAGTAGAGCAGAGCAGAGCAGAGCAGAGCAGAGCAGAGCAGAGCAGAACAGAACAGAACAGAATAGAAAGAATGTAGAGGAGAATATAGAATAGAGTACAGTAGAGAGAGTAGAGTAAAGTAGAATAGAGATTACCAGCTTAGTTTATTGTCCAAATGTTGTTAAGAGAGTTTTTCTTAACTCAATAAAATGGCATGTGTGAACAGAACCATTAGTTGCTAGGACAAAACAACTGACCTGGTCAGCTGTTCTCTTGGAACTTGGCTCAACAAGGGCCTTGGTGGCTCAGGCTGTTAAATGCCTGCATTTAAGTTCCAGCTGCCTACAACTGCTGTAGGCTCGAATCCCACCAGGCTCAAGGTTGACTCAGCCTTCCATCCTCTCGGGGTAGGTAAATTGAGGACCCAAGATTGTTGGGGGCAATAAGCTGACTTTGTAAATATGCCGCTTAGTATTAAGCAGGCATATACAATGGAATGAAGGCTATTGCTGAGCGCATTGGGTTGTATCCCAAAAATTGTAAGCCACCCTGAGTCTTCGGAGAAGGGCGGCATATAAATGTAATTTAAAAAAAAAACATTGCAGGCTCCAAGTACACAGCAGTAGATAATTTGGTCTCAAGCTAATCAAGATGTGTGTATATCCATATGCATCTGTGTACACATAACATACACATCTCGATTGGTCCAGGTGTAAGTATATGAATAAATGAGAGATTGTGAGGAAATTGGTCCAGGTGTATGTATATGAGTAAATGAGAGATTGTGATGAAAACAGGAAGATATATGTTATCTTTGCACATGTATTTCACTCTCCCCTCAATAATTGCATTATTGTGTGTGTGCAAGGGTGGGATTCTACAGATTCGCACCTATTCACTAGAACCAGTTGTTACCATTCTAAGCAGATGGGAGAACCGGTTGTTAGAAGAAATTACTGGCCTAATCCTGTAAGGAAGGCAGGAAGGAAACATTCTGGTGTTGTTGCTTACAGAAACTGCCTCTCCGTTAAACCCTTATTACATTCTTGGCAGGACTAGACTTCCTGTCTCTGGAACTTCTCTGGAGTTTTCCCCCCTCCTTTGCTGGTACTTTGCTTGTGTGGAGTGACCATTTAAAGTTACAATGGCACTGAAAAAAGTGACTTATGACCATTTTTCACACTTACGACTGTTGCAGCATCCCCACAGTCATGAGAGGCCAGGCGAGGAGGTGCATGCCTCGATGTGAGTGATATTGAGTTGGCCACGCCCAGCCAATAACGTGACCACCAAGCCATGTCCACCCAGTCACATGACCACCAAGACATGCCCACCACCTAAGCCACTCCCACAGAACCGGTTGTTAAAAATTTGAAACCCTGCCCTTTCCCCCCTCCCCTCACTACCTCATGTTGTTTGCAATGCAAGCAACGCAAGCCTTGTGCTCCCACGGGTGATGTGGGTGGCGCAGCCTTGTGTTCCCGCGCAGCCTGGATTAATTGCTTTGGGGGGGACATTTCTTAGCAGACCACCAAAATTTTCTCGTGGACCACCAGTGGTCCCCGGCCCATGGGTTGGCAACCACTGGTTTAGACAACAGATTTCCTGCTTAGACAACAGATTTCCTATGGTTGGCATCTTTTTTGGTCTGCTATGCATTGCTCAATTGCTCAAATCCTTAGGAATACACCTGGAAAAAATTTCAGGGCTGTTTTTCTCTGCAGCCCCAGCTCAATCTGACCCACTTTTCGATTTCCTTCTTTCTCTTACCTGTTCCTTGCAGCACTCCATATTTTACCCCACCTTTTTCGGTTTTCAAAGAGTTGTTCTGCTGATGGACAGATAGGCAGACATCATCCCAAACTCCTTGCCTGATATATTTATTTAACCAGCCTAACAGAATAACGGAGTTGGAAGGGGCCATAGAGGTCTTCTAGTCCAACCTCCTGCTCAGAGCAATTTGTGTAACCAGCCATCTCAACATACAACTTGTTTCCAATGTTCTGTTGGGCTGCAAAGAATCAAAGGGACTCAGGAATAGAATATCCGAGCAAGATCTGCCTTAGGAAGTTTGGTTGTTCTTCAGCAGCAAGGAGAAGCTTCATTAATCCTCTAAAAAAACCTCAATCAGATCATGCAACTGACTGTTGTGTAGTTCTCCCCAGGGAGCTGCTTTTCCAATCCTCAAACTGCTTGTGCCATTTTACTTGGGGGGGAAATATTGCTTTCATTAAACATTCCTTCCTTCTCCTTTTTTAAATAACCAGAACAGAGTGCCCGTCTCCAACATCATGTATGTTTCAAAGAAAACCCTTGGGCTCCATCAACATTATTAGAAAATATGTTTGCAGGGCAGGGAGAAGCTAGAATGCAGCAGGAAACATCATTTTCATCTCTCTCTCTCTCTCTCTCTCTCTCTCTCTCTCTCTCCTCCCTCCCTCCCTCCCTCCCTCCCTCTCTCTCCTTTTCTCAATGGAATTGTAAAGGTGCAATTGGATCACAACAATATTCAGTGAGAACACCCAAAAGGAGCTCTCAGAACTTCTAAATGCACCCAACACTCCAGAAAGATTGGTGGATGCTGATGACCAACATCACATTGTTGCTTAATGCTCATGCACAGAGACTTCAACTTAATAACCACAGTTGGGACCAGAATTTCTATTGAATAGAGAATAGAGCTGGAAGGGACCTTGGAGGTCATCTAGTCCAGCCCCCTGCTCAAGTGGCTGTCCAGTCTCTTCTTAAAAGCCTCCAGTGATGGAGAACCCATGATTTCTGGAAGCTGTTCCACTGGTTACTTGTTCTCAATGTTAGGAAGTTTCTCCTTAATTCCAGGTTGATTCTCTCCTTGATTAGTTTCCAATGATTGTTTCTTGTTCTGCCCTCTGGTGCTTTGGAAAATAAATCAATCTTGTCTTATTTGTGGAAGCCCCTCAAATACTACAAAACTGCTATCATGTCACCCCTAATCCTTCTTTTCTTTAGACTGGCCATACCCAGATCCGGCAGCCGTTCTTCATGCTTTTGTCTCTAGGCCTTTAATCATCTTAGTTGCTCTTCTCTGCACTTTTTCCAAAGTTTCAACATCCTTTTTGCAATGTGACGACCAAAACTGGATGCAGGAATCCAGGTGTGGCCTTGCTAAGCAAGGCAATTGTTAAGCGATTCCCATCTTATTTTACAGCCTTATTTTTTTTTGCCACACTTGTTAAAGTGAATCACTGCATTGCGGTGAATCGCAGTTTCATTAAGCAAATCCGATTTCCACCATTGACTTTACTTGTCGCAAGCTGGTTGCGAAGGCTGCCAATGGTGATCACATGACCCCAGGATGCTGCAACCCTTGTAAAATACATGCTGGCTGCCAAGCAGCCCGAATTTTTGATCAAATGACCCTGGGGGTGCAGGAGTTGTAATATGCAAGAACCAGCCTAGGTCTCTTTTTTCGGTGCTGTTGCAACTTGGAATGGTCACTAAATGAATGTGTTCTGACCAAGCTCCGCAAACACAACAAACCGCAGGCTAACAAGTCCGGCCAGCTGGAAGATGAACAGTTGTCTGCCACATCTATTCACTTCCCCTCCACCACCCACCTTTTATGCCCAGAAAGAGCTAGGATGGGGATTCGTTTGCAGCTGTGGCTCTTCCATCCCAAGGACCTGCCCATAGATTTCCACTCCTCTCCTCTCCTCTGTCTTTTGTATATCTGCGGGTCAGGCACTGGGCCCAGCTGTTCCTCCTCTTCCTCATCAGCCACCTCCAGACTTGGGGGCTGTTGACTCTCCATCTGAGGGTGGACAGATGGCCCAGGCTCTGCCCTCTCTCTCTCTCTCTCTCTATCTATCTATCTATCTATCTCTATCTCGCTCTCTCTGCCAGCTCCATTCCCTCTTCCCCCTAGGAGCTCTCAGGTTGCCCTAATGCTGACCCTGACTCCCACACCTCCTCCTTCTCCTCCTCTGATTCGGCTGCTGGAAGGGCCAACGGCCGACAGGCCACAACAGAATAGATGCAAATTGAGGACCATCCATAGTCTTTCTAGACTATGGATGGTCCTCAATTTAACTCCTTGAATGAGTTAAAGGTTATCAGCTAAAGAAGGATAACTGGATTTACACAAGTTTGCTCAGCTTGCTGGGAGGAAAGTTTGCAGCTTACGCTGTTTTGCACACCCAACCCATTTCATTTCATTTTGGGTTGATGAATCATGAATCCTCTCCTCAGCTCTCAATAGAATACCTTATGCCACCAGGATTGAAATTTTGGACCTAGACACCTTACAACTACACCGCCTACGGTCTGACCTAAGCTTAGTACACAAAATTGTCTGCTACAACCTGTCCTACCGGTCAATGACTACTTCAACTTCAACTGCAATAACACAGGGGCAAACAATAGATACAAACTCAAAGTAAACTATTCCAAACTCGACTGCAGAAAATACGACTTCAGCAGCAGAGGGGTCAACACCTGGAACGCCCTACCCCATTGTTGCATCCTCAAACCCCCAAAACTTTTAACCTCAAATTGTGTACCGTGGACCTCACTCCATTCCTAAGAGGTCCTTAAAGGGGGCGTGCATAAGCGCACCAGCGTGCCTACCATCCCTGTCCTAATGGGAATTCATATTCATATTTATTCGTACTCATTATGTATATACTTATACCTGTTTATACTTATATGTTCATACTTAGACTTGTTTTCTCATACATGCTTGACAAATTAAACTAAACTAAACTAAAATTAAATATGTTGTTGTTTTTACAGAAGGTGATTTCTCTGCTTTTCATTATTGACCCCACCATGTGTTTCCTTTGTTGCAGCGTAACCGCAGTCAGGCTGCCTGATGGAGTCACTTTCATTGTCTACGAATTCTGGGAGAATGAGGATGACTGGAAAAGGTACCGTAAGAGCAGTTTGGATCTACTTTGTTTTTCCACTCTCAGCTTCCGCTCCGCTAATGTTCTGAGTTAAGAAACCAGCTGACGTTCTTCTCTGTCCTTCTCCTTCCCTCCACAGACACCTCCAGAGTCCTGTCTGTAAAAGTTTCCAGCATGTGAAAGTGGATACGCTGAATCAACCAGAGGGAGTTTCCAGCGTGTCGGTGCCAGGTCTGAACCCTAAGATTGGGACAACACTAAGATATAGAGTGGCCTTGATGTGGAGACAGGGCTTGCGTGTTTGAATATTTTGATTAAAAAAATAAATGTTTCCTTGGAAACTAGCTCGAATCCTGACACATCCCTGGTTTTCGTGGCAATGGAATAAATAGAACGTGGTCTGGTATTGCTTTCGTCCAGGCTGACTGTTCAATTTCCCATTATAGATACAACACTGGCTTTTCCTGGTGGTCTCCCACCCCATTACTAGCCATGGCTGACGCTGCTTAGCTTCTACGTGCCAAGGAAGCCTGATTTTGCTGAAGCCACAGCATATAATGCCAACTCAACATGGATGTGATTGGGTTCATTGTACGAGACGGCATTTCGTTTTTAAGGGCCAAATGGGCTGAGTCAGCTTCACTAGCTGAGTTCACACAACATGCCGAAATAGGTTGAAATAAAACCCAACAGTTCATGGCTGAAGATATTGTGGGGTGATATGGGGGAAATGTTGATCTTTAGCAGGTTGTGTGGATGAGATGATCACGGAAAGACGGGTCTTGAAAGACATGCCAAGTAATGTAACCGTGGGAATGGTATTTTGATAAGCTGGATTGAGATGTTGTTTGCTTGCAAACCTTTATGGGCCACGGATGGAAGGATCAAGACAAGAAATGTATTTAATTTAAATAAAAGAGGCTCTCCTTATATATTTTCTCTGTCTCTCGGTCTGTCTGTCTCTCTCTCTCTGTTTCTCTCTCTGTCTCTCCCTGTCTCTGTGAGTGTGTCTCTCGCTGTCTCTCTCTCTCTGTTTGTCTCTCTGTGTGTGTCTCTGACTCTGCTGTCTCTGTCTGTCTCTCTCTCTCTCTGTTTCTCTCTGTCTGTTTGTCTCTGTCCCTCTCTGTGTGTCTCTCTGTCTCTCTCGCTGTCTGTTTCTCTCTGTCTCTGTCTCTGTGTGTCTCTCTCTGACTCTGTCTGTCTCTGTCTGTCGCTGTCTCTGTGTGTGTCTTTCTGCCTGCCTGCCTGTCTCTGTCTCTTTCTGTCTCTGTGTGTCTGTGTGTGTGTGTGTGTGTGTGTCTGTCTCTGTCCCTCTCTCTGTGTGTCTCTCTGTCTCTGTCTCTTTGTCTCTGTTTCTCTCTGTCTCTGTCTGACTCTGTGTTTCTCTGTCTCGTTTGTTTCTGTCTCTGTCCCTCTCTCTCTCTCTCTCTGCCTCTGTCTGTGTCTCTATGTCTCTGTGTCTCTGTCTCTGTTTCTGTCTGTCTGTGTGTCTGTCTCTCTCGCTAACTCCCTAATCCTTGTTTTCTGAGAGTGTCTCTTTTCATTGCAGCTGCCTGGTGCACCCTCAACCGAGACTGAACTGAAGGAGACAGCGCCCCAAAGGGAAATTCAGATGGGTCTCCTTCTCCTTGCCTGGCTGGTGCCAACGTCCTTTCCTCTCTTCAGCAGAGAAGCACACTCTTACCTTTTCTAATAACTTTGTTACTAGTGTTGTCTCTTCTCCCTCCCTCCCTCCCAACGCATTTCTGTCTAGAAATGAAATTTGTGTGCTCTTTGAAGTGGAGGAAGGAACAACAAGAAGTCTTAACTATCTTCCAACTACTAGGCCATGGCCAAAAAACCACTTTTTTTTCTCCCCTGAGCTATCTACCCCAAGCCTGTAACAAATTTCAGTCTGGTAGCTGCCAGAGATGAGGGCTTGATTGCGAGTTCCAAATGTGCTTTTTCAAGAGGCAATGGGATCTTTTAGTAAGTCTTCGAAGATGTTTTGCTTCTCATCCAAGAAGCTTCTTCAGCTGTCACTGGATGGTGGGGAATGGAAGGCTGTGTCTGCAAGACAGCCCTTTCAGCAATTCCAAGAAGGCTCCACACCCATTTGCCCTGAGGACAGAGACAAACCTCCAAGTGGCCTCAACGGCTTTCTCAAAGGATGCAAATGACCAGCTGTCTGCAAGGAATATAAACCCTTCCCTTCCCCACCACCAGTCAGAGCTGAAGAAGCTTCTTGGATGAGAAGCGAAACGTCTTCAAAAGAAAAAAAAAAACCCAAGAAAATCCAGTTGCCTCCTGAAAAAAAAGCATCTTTGGGACAACCATGACCTGGAGGACTGAGAATCTCTCCAGACTTTTAGCTTGATTGCAAGCTTTAATGTAGCACTGTGGAGAATTTCTTGAAAAAATTAGCAGGTGGTTTCCCCAGGGGCATTCAGAGTTTCACCAAGGAAGGGTTTTTCTCCCCCCCCCCCCGACTAGATGGGTTGGGATGGGATGGCCTGCCTTAACAACCCGGCCTGGCTCAGACCACAGTGAAGTAACATACCCAGTGATCTACAGTAGGGTGAAGGCTCTCTCTTCCTATTGTTGTTTTGGAACAGGGGTGTCAAACTCTATTTCATTGAGGGCCGCATCAGGGTTGTGTTTGACTTTGGGGGGCATGGAATGCAGTGGTGCAATGATTCAACCGGTGTAACAACCGGTTCAGTGAGCAGGCGCTTTGCGCGCATGCTCTACATTTAAAAAAACTCATTTGCAACTCAATTCCGTACCTTCTATTGCAGCCCCTGGGACTACAACAGCTGATGCGTGGCAAACTGCTCTGCCGTGCGATTCAGCTGGGCTAAAAAAAACTAGGAAATAAAGCACAGGAAAGAGCAGGGGTGGGTGGGTGGGGCCAAATGCTCACTGGAACTACCAGTTCACCTGAACCAGTCTGAACCGGTAGAATCCCACCCCTGGCAGAATGGGTGTGGCCAGCTCGATGTGCTCAGTGGTGGCCCGAACACTCTGCCAACAAAAATGGGCTCCCAAGCTCCGTTTTCGGCTGTGCCAGCCTCCTGCAACCCTCTGCCAGTGAAAACGGAGCTTGGGAAGGCTGCCCATAGCCCTCCTGCACTCCGTTTTCTCTGGTAGAGGCAACATGAGCTGGTCCTTTGCTGTTTCCAGTTTGGCCCTGCAGGCCAGATCTAAGTTTGACACCCCTGTTTAGAAGATAAAAGCTAAATATGTTTAATGCCCCCTATGAGAACTCCTTTCCTGCTGCTATTTCACCACCACTGTAAACATGGAGACCCCTCCTCCCCCCACCCCGAGAGTGCGGTGCAAAAGTCCTACGTTTTATTCTCATGAGGCTGAAGGAGGTTGGATAAAATAAGCTTAATTCTTCCTTCTGGGTTCAATTGATTGAAGAACTCCAAGGAACATAAATGGCCGTTTCCTTTGGAATCCCAAGATTCAACTGGCCAGGCGCTCAATCTGGATTAAAATCCAAAGCAACGCATAGACTTACTGCAAACTCCTTGGAGGTTGGTAGCTGTTGGTTTGCTTACATCATTCCATTTATAAATGTATTTACCTGGTATTCCATAAAACAAAAGGTTTCCAACTATTTCTTGGCCTGCTTAGAAACACACTTAATTGAATCTCTCCACCACCACAATGATGTCACTTTAGAACTAAAAGTCACTGCATCCCCCATATTCTTTGGGAGTTAAATGGACTTGTAGATTGGATCCGATTTAACCTGAAACCATTGATTCAATTCAAATTATCAAAAGTGGTCAGGCCTGAATTGTCAGTTCTGTTTGGATCTCTGAATCCATTCAGATTTCTGAAGTGGGTGGCCTGAAGTTAGGTAGATAACAATTTTTAAAAACTTGATCTGGTTTGAACAGAAATGGCCATTCTTTGCATTTATCAATAGCATCCCATTGTCTGGCTGATTTAGAGGCAATATTATCCAAGTCAACAACAAATGCAACAACTCGTTTAGAATAAGACATCTGATTGCATTGCATTTCTGAATGGATTCTTTATGAACTCAAAGAAGTTGATCAAGTGAAGAAAGGCAGAATAGATTAACAAAAGGATCTCAGCCAGACTCAAATCTAGATTGAAAATTTATTGCATCCTTCGTTCTTAGCATCTTGTCTATATCAGGGGTCTCCAAACTTGGCAATCTGAAGCCTGGCAGACTGGCTGGGGAATTCTGGGAGTTGAAGTCCACCAGGCTT
Organism: Naja naja; assembly: GCA_009733165.1. Taxonomy (NCBI): domain Eukaryota; kingdom Metazoa; phylum Chordata; class Lepidosauria; order Squamata; family Elapidae; genus Naja; species Naja naja. Next base: position 4,744,267 of record CM019161.1, read on the forward strand.
CATGTTGCCAAGGTTGGAGACTCCTGGTCTATATGCTATCTCTCTCAACATTCACATGAAGATGAAACACAGTGACTACAAACTGAGCTGGTCTACCTATTTCTTTTGTATTCAGCTTAACCTGCAAAAAAAATGAAGCAAGCTACTAAAACCACAATAAGTGGCTTCTTCCTTCCAAGCAAACCAACAATAGGAGTTGACCACGCAGATTTGGTCTTGGCAGGGATAAGATGCCTTGCTATCACTCAACCTCTGTAACTTAGAGAGGAATTTTATTTTATTTTGATTTGTCAATTGCTTACAAGATAATAGGTATAAGTATAAATATGAGTAAGAATACAGGAAATAGGTACAAATAATTGGGGACAATAGGACAGGGATGGGAGGCACAATGGTGCACTTATGCACGCCCCTTACAGGCCTCTTAGGAATGGGGTGAGGTCAACAGTGGATAGTTTGAGGTTGAAGGAGTGGGGGTTTCTGCAATCAACCATGGGGCAACCATGACCTGGAATGGCAGTTTGGTCGTGGGTGAACCTCTACCGGAGGTCCTCATTCAATCTTCTACTTCTAGCAAACTTCCAGAGTCTTATGAGATAAAGGAATAACCCCTACATTTCTTTTTAGGGTAATTAGCATCAAAGTACCCGTAGCATACATTTCAAATTATTTCCTTGCATAAAGGGGTGAGCAGGGATGCGATGGCTCAGTGGTTAAGACGTTGAGCATGTTGATCACAAAAATCAGCAGTTCGAATCCCTAGCGCTGCATAATGGAGTGAGCTCCCATTCCTTGTCCCAGCTTCTGCCAACCTATCAGTTCAAAAGCACATAAAAATGCAAGTAGAAAAATAGGGGCCCCTTTGGTGGGAAGGTAACAGCGTTTCGTGTGCCTTCGGTGTTTAGTCAGGCTGGCCACATGACCATGGAGACATCTTCGGACAGCGCTGGCTCTTCGGCTTTGAAATGGACAACTGGAAATGACTAGCATAGATGTGCAAGGGGAACCTTTACCTTTAAAGGGATGAGCAAGTATTTTTGGCCCCTATGAGATGCAGCTTTCCTTGAGAGTGATTTTGTGTAGGCAGTATGCTTGGGAAATGGAATTGAGGCAAAGAGTAAGCAGAGCAGAACAGTAGTGGATGAACCACCAACTCATCCACTTCCAATATACACACCCAGTGGTGTGCTGGTAAATGTGTCAGCTCCAATGCCACTGCCACACCACTAACCATCAAACACCATCAGTGGCATGCTGGCCATTCTGCTTCTGCTCTGCTCTCAACCAACTCACAAAATTCCAGGCAGTTCCAGCATATTACTGCATGCATCCCTTCATTTCCTTTTCAATTTCTAAGGTTCCTCTTCTCCTTGTCCCAAAGGTGCTTTTCCAAAAAGTTGGACTGGATTTTCTTGAATTCTTTTTTTTTTCTTCATTGAAAACATTTTGCTTCTCATCCAAGAATGGGATGAGAAGTGAAACTTCCTGGATGAGAAGCGAAACAAAAAGGAAGTTCAGGAGAAACTTCTTCCAATACTTGAAGGGTTGTCAAAGGGCATTGATTTATTATCCACAGTATTTGAGGGAAGGACAAGAAGCAATTGGTGGAAGCTCATCAGAGGGAGATTCCACCTAGAAATAAGGAAGAATTTCCTGACAGTAAGAACAATTAATCAGTGGAACAGCTTTCTCCTGGAGTGGTGAGTTCAGAACTGAAGATGCTTCTTGGATGAGAAGCAAAACATTTTCAAGGGGAAAAAAGAACGAAGTCCAATTGCCTTTTGGAAAAGCACCTTTGGGACAACCATGACCTGGATGATTGAGGATCACCATAACTTCCTCTTCTCTTTGCCCATCCAACCACTTATTCCAACAGGTTGCTACCGGGTATTCCTGCAGAATCTAAAACCATTCAGAATTGTTTCCAAGCTTTAAAAGAAATTAGTAATAAGAGCTGTGTTCTGTCTCCCCTTCCCTTCCCCAGAAGGTAAGGAACTTGACAGCAACACTAGCACAGAGAGTCACACTGGCCTGTCTCCAAAATCCAAGTTATCTCTCCCGATAAGAGTGTTGGCAGTCACCCAGGCTCTCACTGCCAAATTCGGAGCTGACAAGAAAGGAATTACTCACAGAAGGAATGATTTATTCCCCAAGTCCAGGCACAACAACACAGACGGAATTCTCGGCTTATTCCACACTTTGTCACGTACAGAGTTTGTAACGTAGGCACACCCACTTTTATACCTGGTGGGGTGTGGTCCAGCTCAATCTCTGGCCCTCCCACGCCCCCTACGTTGCTGCTGACGTTTCTCCCTCCGACGTTGCCTGGGATCAAGCCAGGAACCCTCCTCCTCCCTCTCTCGCCGTGGGTGCTGATACGCTCTCTCAGGCTGTTCCTCTTGGCTTTCCGAGGAAACCTGAGGCATTGCCAGGGAGGAAGGTCCTGGGGAGGGAGGCCTTGCCAGGGAGGAAGGTCCTGGGGAGGGAGGCCTTGCCAGGGAGGAAGGTCCTGGGGAGGGAGGCCCTGGTGAGGAAGGCATTGCCCGTTCCTCCTCTTCTTCATCATCCAGGTCCTCTTTCTCTGTCAGCACAGGCTCACGAGGCGGGGCCACCACAGAGCTGCATGAGTCCTGGGGAGAAACCCACCACCCATCTTGCCTTATTCCTGCCTGATCATTGAGTTCTCCCACTTTAACACCCTTGCATGATTCCATCAAAATAAGCCTTGATGTATTTAGACTTATCTTTCCCCCGTACTGTAGAAAAAGTAGCACTATGCTACTTTACCAAGTTACACGCATTTTCTTTTCCAAATGGAAAACTGTTGTTTCTTACAAGACTGAAGCAGGGAAGTTTTTCGTAGAACAAGGGAGTTTCCCGCTCCTCACCCCTTCCTCACCTCTTTCTCCGGGCAATGTGGCTCATATATCTTCATTTTGACTGTAACCTTTGATAGCTGATGTGTACTCTTTTAGAAATAAAACGATGTAGCTCTCAAGCTTAGCACGGACCGCACGGTATCAGTGTTAGCAAACATATAGGCAATTTTAAGATATAAAGATGTGCCATTGTGTACAATTTTATGACTAAGTACAGATAACCAAATAAAAAGAAAAAAGATTAAAAGAGACCTTTGGCTTTGTTTTCATTTTCCTCGCCATTTCTTAAGACCAGTGCTTCTCAGTGTTGAGACTCTAGAAAGAGTGCAGAGAAGAGCAACCAAGATGATTAGGGGACTGGAGGCTGCAGCATACAAATAACGGTTGCAGGAATTGGGGGTGTCTAGTTTAATGAAAAGATGGACCAGCGGGGACATGACAGCAATGCTCCAATAGGAGTTGCCACCTATTCTCCAAAGCACTAGAGGGCAGGCCAAGAAGCAATGGGTGGAAACTAATCAAGGAGAGAAGCAACCTCGTACTAAGACATTTCCTGACAGTGAGAACAATTAATCAGTGGAAGAACTTGCCTTCAGAAGTTGTGAATGCTCCAACACTGGACGTTTTTAAGAAGAAATTGAACAACCATATGTCTGCAAGGGACGTGGTGGCTCAGTGGCTGAGATGCTGAGCTTGTTGATCAGAAAGGTCGGCAGTTTGGCGGTTCGAATCCCTAGCACCGCATCATGGAGTGAGCTCCTGTTCCTTGTCCCAGCTTCTGCCAACCTAGCAGTTCGAAAGCATGTAAAATATGCAAGTAGAAAAATAGGGACCCCTTTGGTGGGAAGGGAACAGCATTCCGTGCACCTTCAAAGGCGTTTAGTCCTGCCGGCCACATGACCACAGAGACGTCTTCAAACAGCGCTGGCTCTTTGGCTTTGTAACGGAGATGAGCACTGCCCCCTAGAGCCAGAAATGACTAGAGGGGAGGGGAGCCTTTACCTTATGTTTGCAATGGTATAAGCCGAAGTTTCCTGCTTGAGCAGGGAATTGGAGTAGAAATCTTCCAAGGTCCCTTTCAACTTTGATTCTATTCTGTACTGTTCTATTTTTCTATTCCATTCCATTCTCCATTCTTCCCCATTCTTTAACCTATCCTATTCTATCCTATCCCATCCTTTGCAGCTTTCAGAGCTGAAGAAACTTCTTGGATGAGAAGCGAAACATCTTCAAAGAAAAACCAGAAAGTCCAATTGCCTCTTGAAAAAAAGCGCCTCTGGGACAACCTGGATAACTGAGAATCTCCATAGACACACATTCATATGAATGCTGGATGCTGCAATAAGTCATAAATGTGAGCTGCTAAGCATCCAAACCATGTTCATGTCACTACAGAGGTAGGGCAACAGTCATAAGTTTGAACTGAGTCATAACTGACTTTTTAGGAGCCTGTTATTAATTAAAACCATCATTAAATGAACTGTCATTAGTGGAAGATTATATGTAATGTGCAATAAAATCTGCCCAGGAACCCTGTTAACTATCCACAAGAATATTTAAAAATAGCTCCATCCAATAAGAAACGTGACTAACATGTCACTTTTTTTAATTAACAATACCAGATCGATAAAATGTGAGTATGAGTTAAATTATAACCAGATGTTTGGTGTAGTAAAATCTCAGTTTAGTGAGTCATTTAAGGAAGGGGTTCTGTCACTACTACATCTTTTCCATGATGCCATTTTCATTACAAATGGTATCATTGGCACCATTGTGTATAGTGATGCAACTGATGTGAATTTTACAGTGTGAATCGTTGCACCACGAGGCAAAGGAAATAGCATCAATTGCCTGGATTGTTTGCAATGCAGGGAACTTTTTGGTTTGCCAAATGCCAGCTCTGAAATTCTTTAGAATTCTTGGCTTCCAAAATCTGCTAAAATTAAGTCGGTTCAACTGAGATTTTACCGCATCCGTCAGTGAGCCAGAGCATTGCATCACAATAGTCCAGTTGGGAAGAGGAGTGTCCTTTGGAGGCAACATCACCCTTGGCTGATGACGTTGGCTAGAGTTTGTGCAATATTACCATGATGGCAGATGCTGTGCTTTGCCCAAAGATGAAAGCTCCACAAAAGACGGTGATCATCCCCCAGGCAATTAGGCAGGACCTGCAAGGAAGTGGGGGGAAAAGAGGCCATGTTGCACATATTGTGGCCTGTCAGACGCCAGCCACTCCAGCAGCTGAATCAGAGGAGGAGGAGGAGGCGTGGGAGTCCGGATCAGCATCAAGGCAACCTGAGAGCTCCGAGGGGGAAGAGGGAATGGAGCTGGCAGAGAGAGAGAGAGAGAGACGGACACAGTGCCTGGGCCATCCATCAGCCCTCAGATGGAGAGTCAACAGCCCCCAGGTCTGGAGGTAGCTGATGAGGAAGAGAAGGAACAGCTGGGTCCATTGCCTGATGCATGGATGTGCAGAAGGCAGAGGGGAGGAGAGCAGTGGAAATCTATGGGCCGGTCCTTGGGACAGAAGAGCCACCACTGTTAGCGAGGCCCCACCCTAGCTCTGGCGATAAAAGGCAAACTTCTGGTTTGCTCGTCATCGGAGCGGAATCCACAATTGCGCATGGTTTCGCTTCGAGCTAACTTGCTGGAGGTCCCAATCGAGACCAGAACCACCCTGGAGGGGTGGTGAAGAAAGGGGGAATCACCTGGAGGGTTGAGGGGAGCCGCAACTCTCCTCCCTGACAGGAAAAACCCCTTCTAAAGGCAAACTGTAGTGGTGGTCCTAAAATGGCCACCACAAAGATGAAGAACAGCCCGGAAAACTAAGACTGTGCTGGAGCAGAGAAGCAGCAAGCGGAGTGTGAATCAGGCAAAATACATGGATTTTGAGGTACCCTGTGGCAGACAACTATTTATCTCCCTGCCGGACCGACTTGTTAGCCTGCGGTGAAACAGAAACTTTTGCTGGGGCTGCTGATGCTCCTAATAAAGGAATCATTGATTTAACTTCAGAGGGTTTGTCATGTTCGGGGAGCTCAGTCATAGCATGTATCTTCTGTAAAACCTGGATGAAGATCCAGCTTTTATAGAAATGCCCAGACGTGTCAACCTGCAAAACAACTTCAGCTGAAGCCATGCTTGCTTCTGCTTTGTTTTTTGGTTGCCATTCAAGGGGGAGGGGGGAGAGCATGGCGGGAGGGAACTCAGAAATGTGGTGCCTCAGCCAGCTGGCCATAACATCTCCCAGCCAGTGTGTGAACCAAGGTCATGTCAATGGACACCTGTTGAAGTTGAGTGGGAACCTACACCTGGACTGATTGGCCCATGTGATTGGGGAGGTCTTATTCTTTTAACTATTCCTAAGCACGGGAATAATTTAGAGCTAGCTTCACCTTTCTAAGCACCAACGTGATGTACTCAATAAAGCAAAGGGTGTCAAACTCAAGGCCCAGGAGCTGGAACCGGTCCATGGGGTGCTTAGATCTGGCCTGTGGGCCCGTCCTGCAAACTGCAAAGGATCAGCCCGTAGTGCCTCTGCCAGCAAGAATGGAGCTCAGGAGCCCACCTGGGCTCCATTTTCACTGGCAGAGGGCTGCAGGAAGCCGTCGCGGCTGAAAACAGAGCCTTGAAGAGTGACGTTGAGCTGGCCCCACTCCCCACGCCCGCAGCCACAACCCACACACCCCTAAAGTCAAACACAATGTCAACTTGTAAAACATTCCTACACTTGTTTCCAAGCTGCCATAAGAAAGAGGGGGAGGAGAAGACTGGAGAAGCATACGGCAAATGAACTTAGAAGCACATTCCAACGTTACCTTAAAAAAGATTGTAGCTAAACACTGAAGCTTTTTGCCCTCGAAAAACTTCAATTGGAGAAAGTGATGGATGACACCTAGCCCGTACACGTGCTTAATTGGAGAAACTGATTTATGACACACCAAGGGGGGAGCAGGGGAAGCAGGGTCACAGGTGACTGTAATTACATATGCCAGAATCGACTTCATACAGGCCATGCCAGTATGTCGACCCTAATAAATTATTTGAAGCTTTTTGAAGTTTGGCTCAAGGCTTATGATTTAATCACTGGAATCCTGATACACAACCCTGATGTGGCCCTCAAGTTTGTCCCTCCTGCAATAAAGGATTTCTTGAACCTGAACAAAGTGTTAAGAGGCCTGACTCTCCAGAGTTCATTACTCGGAACGATGGCAGGACTTTCGTTTAATAAAAATAAAAATTATTTTTTCCCTGTTCAAATTGGTTGCCCGCTTGCCCAATAAGTCCCTTTGGCAAAATGGGGGAATAAGCCTCTCTTATGCCTTTGCAAAAACGTTGCCAGCTGTGTGCTGTGATCACGACTTTCTCGGCTTCAGGATTCTTCCCAGCTGAAGCTTGCCAAGGCCCATAGCCACTGCGCTTTTGCATCAGTAAAAATGCAGAAGGAAGAATCCAGAAGCCATTTTGCACATGGTCACAGTGAGGGAGCCGCTTTGCAGTAATGTGGGAAGGCTTCAATCTATTTGAGGCCTAAATTAGACTACAGAGTCCTCACATCCCGGTCATAAACTGTTTCAACTCTTACCCTCAAAACGATGCTATAGAGCACGACACACCAGAACAACTAGACACAAGGACAGTTTTTCCACAAATGCCATCACTCTGCTAAACAAATAATCCCCTCAACACTGTCCAATTATTTACAAAGTCTGCACTACTATTACTATTAATCTTCTCCTCACTACTTATCCCCCATCCTCTCCCACTTGTGACTGTATGACTTTGTCGCTTGTAACTTTATGAGATCGACTGTTTCCTAGTATGATTTGATTGCTGATTGTACCCTATGACTATTATTAAGTGTTGTACCTTAAGATTCTTGACGAATGTATCTTTTCTTTTATGTATGCTGAGAGTATTTGCACCAAGACAAATTCCTTGTGTTTCCAATCACACTTGGCCAATAAAGAATTCTATTCTATTCTGTTCTGTTCTGTTCTGTTCTGTTCTGTTCGGGTCGGGTCGGGTCTAGTCTAGTCTAGTCTAGTCTACTGATGAATGAAACCAGCCACTAATTCAAAGCAACTACTGAACTCTCCATTCCTATTGTGCAGAAAAAAAATTGGTTGAGGGGTTGGAGGTGGTAAACATACTTGGTTCTTGGCCTGAAGGGTTCCGTCTCCATTGCAAACACCAAACACAGCCCTGAGGTAAAATAAAAAGCATTCAACATGAACAATTCTTTAAAGATCAATGGCAGCACAGTGGTTAGAATGCAGTATTGCAGGTTGACTCTGCCCATAGTCAGCAGTTCGATCCTGATTGGCTCACGGTTGACTCAGCCTTCCTACCGTCCTTCCAAAGTCAGTAAAATGAGGACCCAGATCGTTGGGGGCCAGAGGCTGACTCTGTAAACCGCTTAGAGAGGGCTGCAAAGCACTGGTAAGCGGTATATAAGTCTAAGAGCTATTGCTATTGCTCTTCCTTTTTCCTTCCTTCCTTCCATCCATCCAGTATTGCAGTGGAACAGCTTTCGTCCTGGAGTGGTGGGGGCTCCATTATTGGAGGTTTTCAGGAAGAGATTGGATAACTACCGTGTTTCCCCGAAAATAAGACACTGTCTTATATTTTTTTTGGCTCCCAAAAACACACTAGGTCTTATTTTTGGGGTAGGTCTTATATATTTATGGTGCCAAATAGTGGGTGTGAGTGTGTAGGGGGGGTGTTTCGCGGGTGCACGGTTGCTCCCTGAAAAGTCTTCCTGGAACTGGAGATTTACACTAGGTCTTATTTTCGGGGTAGGTCTTATATTAGGGCAGGTTTAGAAAATAGTGCTAGGTCTTACTTTCGGGGTAGGTCTTATTTTTGGGGAAACACGGTAGTCAACAGAGGGATTTGAAGATGTGTAATATTTGGCTAACCTGTTGACTGTTTTTATAGAAAGAAAGAAAGAAAGAAAGAAAGAAAGAAAGAAAGAAAGGAAGGAAGGAAGGAAGGAAGGAAGGAAGGAAGGAAGGAAGGAAGGAAGGAAGGAAGGAAGGAAGGAAGGAAGGAAAGAGATGAGAGATATAGAGATATATGTTATATAGATACATAGATATATATATAGATATAGATAGATGTTGGGTCAATTCAATTGTTAGATAGAGACCTCCTTATCTGAAATATTAGTTTATACAATATATTTTTCTGCTTAAATGAGGAGGAGAAAGTTTATAACTATTTACAGACCCATTATGTAAGGGAGAAGAATTTATCAGTTTTTATTATTTTTCTTTTCAGCATCCAGCCAAGCTGGATTTTTAAAAATATATTTCATGTTGGATATTTGGGTCATTTTTATTTCCTTTTATGTACACATTTTTTTTTCTTTTTTCACTGTTGCTGTTGGATGTGTGGGGATTTTTTTTCCTGTTTCATATTTTATACCTATTGATAAAACATAATATATTATGGGTGGATGGATGGATGGATGGATGGAGGGAGGGAGGGAGGGAGGGAGGGAGGGATGAATGAATGAATGAATGAATGAATGAATGAATGAATGAAGATTGGACAACCATTTGTCTTGGGTAATATAAGGACTTCTGTCTTGTGCAGGAGAATTGGACTAGAAAACCTCTAAGGTCCCTTTGAGCCCTAGGATTCTACGATTCTGTGAAAATCACCAGTTTTTTACAAAATAACTCATCAGGCAAGTTTTTTCATCCTGACCGGCTGCTGCTAACCCTCCTCCTCCCTTGGCAGTCAAACTCTTCCCTGATTCCTAGGAGAGAACAGGCACATTTACCTACCTGGAAAAATGAAGATGAAGAAGGCCCCAATGCCTCCAATGACGCTGACCACCTCGCTGATGTCAGGTACACACAGGGCAATGATGAGGGTGACCACCACCCAGGCCGTGGTCAGCAAAATCCGCATACATTTCTCACTGGTCTCCATCTGGATGCAGCCCTGCTTGGAGCCGAGGCACACATCTTGCAAAACGGACCTAACAGATACATTGGGGCATTTATCTAATGCAGGGCTCCTCAAACTAGACAGCTTTTAAGACTTATGGACTTCAACTTCCAGAATCCCTCCTCCAGTCATGTTAGCTCAGGAATTCTGGGAGTTGGAAGTCCACAAGTCTTAAACTTGCCAAATTTGAAGACCCTTGATCTATTCTATCTATCTATTCTATCTATCCTATCTCTTTCTTTCTTTCTCTCTATCTATCTATTCTACCTCTCTTTATCTATTCTATCTATCTATTTTATCTTTCTGTCTCTCTCCATCTATCTATTCTATCTATGCTCTTTCTATCTCTCTATTCTACCTCTCTTTATCTATCTATCTATTCCGGGGACTTCAAACTAGTCAGCTTTAAGACTTTGTGGACTTCAACTCCCAGAATCCCTCCTCCAGTCATGTTAGCTCAGGAATTCTGGGAGTTGGAAATCCACAAGTCTTAAACTTGCCAAGTTTGAAGACTCTCGATCTATTCTATCTATCTATTCTCTTTCTTTCTCTATCTATTCTACCTCTTTTCTATATCGATACTATCTATCTATCCTATCTCTTTCTATCTATTCTATCTCTCTTTATCTATCTATCTATTCTGCCTATCTATCTATTCTATCTTTCTCTCTCTCTCCCTCGATCTATTCTATCTATCTCTCTATTCTACCTCTCTTTATCTATCTATTCCAGGAGTCTTCAAACTCAACAGCTTTAAGACTTGTGGGCTTCAATTCCCAGAATCCCTCTCCTCCAGTCATGTTAGCTCAGGAATTCTGGGAGTTGAAGTCCACAAGTCTTAAACTTGCCAACTTTGAAGACCCTTGATCTAATGACTCAAGAATCTGGTGACGCCTTAAACATTAATCCATTTATCCCTCTAGATCAGGGCAGGGTGTCCAAACTTGGCCACTTTAAGACCTGTGGACCTCAACACCCAGAATTCCCCAGCCAGTTATTCTGGGAGTTGAAGTCCATGAGTCAAAATCGCCAAGGTTGGAAACCCCTGCTCTAGATACTTTCCTCAAAAAAAGCCTTGATTTCCTCAGATTTTCTGAAACCCAGAAAAGTTAATGTTATCAACCACAGAGAGGTCTTTCAAAGAGTAACTGTTAGTTCTTGAAGATCAGAAACACCACTGTGAGTATCATCTCCAGCTTCATTGTAAGGTTACATTAACACATCTTGCAAGAGTTTTGCAAGTATTTTCCCCCCTCTCTTTATACTCTCTGAAAGATTAGGGAGGGTCCCTTCTGAAATTCTTCCCTTGCCCTCCCTCCTTCCGTGGGGTGAGACAACTTTTACATCCCAGTTGTCCAGGAACTTCCTACTGCCTCCCAAGATCTTGACACCAACTCAATTCCTTTGCTGATTCTCCTCGATCAATAAATAAAAAAGACACACTGGGGAAAGTGACAACAAGCAAGTTTCTGGTGACCCCGTTTTGTGCAAACATCAGAACGCTGGTTTTTCTGAAACAGAACTTAACACCATTCTAGAAAGTGTTATTTTTTGCTTCTCACCTGCCTAGGAAAAGGACAATGGGGTAGATGGTGATAATGGAGATGCCAAATAACAGCCGAGCTACAATAACCATCACATCATTTCCAGGGTAGGACATTAGGATGTCCGCCGCAACATCAGCTCCAAACGTTAAGTAGCCGTACAAACCTTGCAGGAAATAAACAGGAGGTTATAAAACTAGACCATCTGTGATCTGATGCGTCATTGTTTCAGAAAGATTTCCAGTGCAAATTTATTTATTTTTATTTTATTGGACTTATATGCCGCCCCATCTCCGAAGACTCGGGCTCACAATTAAAACATACAAATACAATAAATAATTACAAGAAATTAAATCACTATAAGGTCCAATAAAACCGAATTAAAAATTAAAACCGTCCCATACCCCCGGTAAGGTAATCACAGCCCGACTTGGTCAAATAGCCAGGTCTTCAAATCGCGGCGGAAGGTGCGGAGGTCAGGGGCCAGGTGGAGGTCCAGAGGCAGTTGATTCCATAAGTCGGGGGCCGCCACAGAGTAGGCTCGCTGTTGGGGGACCGCCAGCCGACATTGGCTTGCCGATGGGACCCCAAGGAGCCCCTGGCTGTGTGCCCGTACAGGGCGGTTGGTCCCCGATATCGGTAGAAGGCGCTCCCTTAAATATTGTGGACCCATGTCGTGTAGGACTTTGAATGTTAAAGCCAAAACCTTGAACCTCACCCGGAGTGCAACCGTCAACCAATGCAAGCTGCACAGAATGGGGGGTAATATGGGAGAATTGGGTAACTCCCATCACAACCCGCGCGGCAGCATTCTGCACCAGCTGCAACCTCCAGATGGTGTGCAAGGGCAGTCCTAAATAGAGAGCATTGCAGTAGTCGAGTCGCGAGGTAACAAGGGCATGAGTGACTTTACGCAGGGCATCTCGGTCCAGAACGGGCTGCTGGCAAACCAGCCGGACCTGGGCAAAGGCCCCCTGGCGATGGCCCCCACCTGCTCCTCCAACTGGAGCCGCGTCCAGGAGGACCCCAGGTTCCGTGCCCTATCCACAGGGGCAACACCACTCCCCTATGGTCAATGATGGACACTCTTGACTGGACTGAGATGCCGGTATGTATAGCCACTCAGTCTTGGCCGGGTTGAGCCGAAGCATGTTTCCGCCCATCCAGATCCGCACGCATCCAGACAGCGAGTCATCACGGAGAGGGCATCACTGATTTGGTTTGGGGTGGAGATGTATAACTGGGTATCATCAGCATACTGGTGATACCTCACCCCAAAACCACAAATGATCTCACCCAGCGGTTTCATGTAGATATTAAATAAAAGGGGGGAGAGGACCGACCCCTGAGGGACCCCACAAGTGAGCACCCTCGGGCCCACCTCTGTCCCCTGTCAACACCGATTGCACGCCCAGAGAGGTAGTAGGAGAGCCACCGAAGAACAGTGCCCCCCACTCCCAGCCCCTCAAGGCATCGCAAAAGGATACCATGGTCGATGGTATCGAAAGCTGCTGAGAGGTCTAATAGGACCAGGACAGAGGAAAAACCCCTGTCCCTGGCCCTCCAGAGATCATCCATCAGTGCGACCAATGCCGTCTCCATGCTGAAACCAGGCCGGAAGCCCGATTGGTATGGATCTAGGTAGTCTGCTTCATCCAGGAAAAGTGGAAACTGCTGAGCCACCACACTCTCAACAACAATAAGTCTGTGGTCTTATTTATAGTAGCTTACTCTCCACTTTGGGTAGGGATTTCCTCCTTGATGATTCTCTGATTAATCAAATAACTGGTTAATCAAATTGGCAAGGTAAGCTACTATAAATAAATGGGCAGTAAATTTCACACACACATGCATGCATGGACGCGCAACACACACACACACACACACACTGAAGATGTTAACTAATTGGACAATGAAATATCTCCAAGCAAACTACCAAGCTCAGAGATCACTAGAAACTCCACTAGTTTAGTTATTTGGATGAAAGAAAACTGTATGGCAAACTCTTAAACTTCTAAACCCCAAAGAATTATTTGCCCACCAATGATTCCCGCCAAGCCCTCTTAGCAAAATTTCTTGAGGGGGTTGTAAGAATTCCAGCAACTGAACTATTTCCCATCTCGGATCAAATATATCCCAATATCCATTTGTGAGATTTTAAGCACTACGATGCTTCAGGCTACCTAACCAGTATTTGGCTAGAATGGAGTGGAGTTGAAATCCAGCCTGGTGCCTTCTGAAATTAGTTGCTTGCTTGCAGACATGTCATTGCTCCATCTAGGTGACATCATCAGTGCTGGCTTCATTAGCTCTGATGATGTTACCTAGTTGGGTAATGAAATGTCTGCAAGAAAATCACCAAGCTCAGAGAGCACAAAGGACCCTCCTCCTCTCTGCAAACTCCATTCCCTTCTAGCACTGATGATGTTACCTAGCTGGGTCATGAAACGTCTGCAAGAGAACTACCAAGCTCAGAGAGCAACCCCTCATGTCAATCCTGAGCTACAAATATTCTCCTTTATTAGCACCTTCTGAGGGTACCAGCTGTGAAAAGTCTCTTTTGATGGAGAACGCTTTCAGAGAAAGATACCTGTCAGGGAGTATATCAACAAGCAGAAGAGCATGGACAGCACAGATACCACCACCCAGTGGGACAGTCTCTTATCGCTCAGGCTGCAGTAGATGGCCACACAGGCTTCATGGCACTGGAAGGAAAAGAGGAATACAAAACATAGCACGAAGCACCCTGTCTGCCTAGCACTTGCTGTACTGACCTCTTCTTCACTTCACATCCAGAAAGCTGCTGATACCCATTCCTACCCTCAAGGGGACATCCCTTTTATTTAGCCCTTTTATATTTATATTTTTTTAATATTTATCCTTTTTATAAGAGCCATGGTGGCACAGTGGTTAGAGTGCAGTACTACAGGCTCCTTATGCTGCCTGCTGGCTGCCAGCAATTTGGCAGTTCAAATCCCACCAGGCTCAAGGTTGACTCAGCCTTCCATCCTTCCGAGGTGGGTAAAATGAGGGCCCAGATTGTTGGGGGCAAAAGGCTGACTCTGTAAACCACTTAGAGAGGGCTATGAAGCACTGTGAAGTAGTATATAAGACTAAGTGCTATTGCTATCACTTCCTTCCTTCCTCTCCTTTCCTTCCTTCCATCCATGACATGCAGTGATTAGAACGCAGCATTGCAGGCTGACTCTGCCCACTGGCAGGAGTTCGATCCCAACCGGCTCCAGATTGACTCAGCCTTCCATAACACCTTGGCCACCTTGGAAGGATGGGTAACATGATGACCTAGATTGTCCTGGCGGGGCAGAGTTGCTGAACTGCTGTGATCCGCTTCATAAATGCAGTAAAATGGGGCAAACTCACTGAACACAAATGTCTCCGTTAGCAACATCAATTTTGGGCTCTGTTGTGGTCGTAAGTCGAGGACCACCTGTATAGAAATGCGCAGCCCCTATCTCAACACTTCTCAGTTTCCTGATTTTGATGTAAACAAGGCATGGGGAATCAATGACAACGTTCCTCTTTTTCTCCTGACAGGAAAAAGGTGATGCCTACATCTAAGTTATTGCATCCTCAGAGATATCTATAAGTTTAAGTGTCCTTTTGCAACAAGGATTACAAAAGGAAAAGAAGAAAAAAAGGGGAAAATATTCATTTTATTACCTGAAATCCGAAACAGATGGTTGGGACAACGCTGAACATGGAGACCCAAGAGCTGTGTGGTTGAAAAACAAAACAAGGATGTGCATATGAAGGTGCCGGCCATTGGTCTACATCAGGGGTCTTCAAACTATAGAGAGTTTTAAGACTTGTGGACTTCAACTCCCAGAATTCCTCCTCCAGTCATGTTAGCTCAGGAATGCTGGGAATTGAAGTCCACAAGTCTTAAACTTGCCAACTTTGAAGACTCTTGGTGTACGTGGAAACAGCCAAATAAATCACAGTCTATTTGCTGTCTAGGTAGGAAAATACCCTGAAAGATTTTTAAAGAATGAACTTCTTTCTTAGCCATCTTTGTTCGTTTTAATGTTAACATTTATCTTTTTAAAGCATACATTCTCATTTTAATCTTGTAATCTGCTTAGTGTTGCTTAATGGTAAGGTGGGTAGCATAGTCAGTAGAGATTCTCAGTCCTTCAGGTCATGGTTGTCACAAAGGTGCTTTTTCAAGGAGGCAACTGGACTTTCTTGTTTTTTCCCTTTTGAAGACGTTTTGCTTCTCATCCAAGAAGCTTCTTCAGCTCTGACTGGATGGTGAGGAATGGAAGGATTTATACTCCTTGCAGACAGCTGGTCATTTGCATCCTTTTAGAGAGCCGTTGAAGCACTTGGAGGTTTATCTGTGATCTGCTTCAATGACCCTCTGAAAGGATGCAAATGACCAGCTGTCTGCAAGGAGTATAAATCCTTCCATTCCCCACCATCCAGTCAGAACTGAAGAAGCTTCTTGGATGAGAAGCAAAACATCTTCAAAAGATATTTATCTGAGGAGACAGATAAACCTCCAAGTGGCCTCAACGGCCCTCTAAAAGGATGCAAATGACCAGCTGTCTGCAAGGAATATAAATCCTTCCATTCCCCTCCAACCAGTCAGGGCTGAAGAAGCTTTTTGGATGAGAAGCGAAACTTCTTCAAAAGAAAAAGCAAGAAAGTCCAGTTGCCTCTTGAAAAAGCACCTTTGGGATGGGCAGCATAGACATTTGATAAAAATATAAGTAAATAAAATCACATCTACCTTTGACCCCCTCCCCCCATCATCTTGCCTTGTGCCATCGGTCAGAAATGGTGTAGGGTCTCCTGCCGGGGGGGATGTTAGGACTAGGTGACCTCCAAGGTCCCTTCCAACTCTGTTATTCTGTTATTCTTATCTAAGTTGGTCAGGCAGATTTCATTTAGGAGAACCGAAAAGCAGCGGCTGGTAGTGAGGGAATAAATCTGATTTCTTTGGCATACCATTCACTACACTTTTTTTTCCAACGTTAAGAAGAAGAAATCATGCTGTATCTGTGATCAAAACATCTGGACATTTTATCCAGTTCGTTCACAGAAATCATTATGACTGATAAGAATAATGCTGCCTAGGTCAATAACACCCTGTTGGAGACCATGGCATCTCTTTGCACCCATGGCAGGGGTATCAAAATCAATTTCATGGAGGGCTGGATCAGAGCTGTGGTTGACCTCGGGGGGCTGGCTGGGCGTGGCTGACTGGGTGGGTGTGGCCAATGGGGTGGGCATGGTGAGGATGCCACACTTCGGGCATGGCTAACGGGGTGGGCGAGGCCAATGGGGTAGGCATGGCAAGCTTGATGCCACTCATTGGGTATGGCCAACTGAGTGGGCATGGCCAGTTTGATGCCTCTCCCCAAACTGCTGGCATATTTCCTCTTTGCATTGGGTAGAAGCGATGTGGGCTGGCCCCTTACATTTCCCAGGATGGCCCCATGGTCTGGATCCAACCACATCATGGGCCAAATCCAGCCAACATGCCTTCTTTTGATACGCTTGACCTACAGGCTGGTTTGTCCCCTAGAGCAGGGGTCTCCAACCTTGGCAACTTGAAGCCTGGAGGACTTTAACTCCCAGAATTCCCCAGCCAGTTGAAGTCCTCCAGGTTAAAGCTGGCTGGTGAATTCTGGGAGTTGAAGTCCTCCAGGCTTAAAGTTGCCAAGGTTGGAGACCCCTTCCCCAGGGCAAATGAGAAGTACTAGACAGGATTTTCAGCAGCACCTTCTTAACAGTGTCTTCACACAATCCCACAATTATTTATGACTTGCATCAAGGAGACGAAGTCAAGGACAGCCACGGGCAACTATGTCCATACTTACCTAGCAGAATGGAGATGCTCCTGCTTGACAGCATGATCTGCTCGGAGATAATATTTCAGCACAATGACCAGCATCAGGTAGCAGGCAGCTAAAGTGCCAAGGATACTGGAAAAGATACGCAGAAAGAGCAAAATTGGACAGTGGCAAAAGGTTCTGCAGGAAGTCCTCAAGAAGACCAACTGAGGAGAATTTTTCCTAACGGTGAGAACACTTAATGGTGGGATGGCTTGCCTCCAGAAGTTGTGGATGCTTCAACGCTGGATTGTTTTTAAGAAGAAATTGGACAACCATCTGTCTGAAATGGTAAGGAGGGCCCTGCCTGAACAGGAGGTTGGTCTAAAAGACCTTTGAAGGGCTGCCACAGAGAGAAAGGGGTCAAGCTATTTTCCAAGGCACCCAAAGGCCAGACAAGGAATAATGGATGGAAACTGACCAAGGAGAGATTCAACCTAAATAAGGAGGAGTTTTCTGACAGGGAGAGCAACCAACTGAATGGAACAGAAGTTGCCTTCAGAAGCTGTGGGAGCTTCATCACTGGAGGCTTTCAAGAAGAGACTGGACTGCCCTCTGTCAGAAATGGGGTAGGGTCTCCTGCTTGGGTGGGAGGTTGGACTAGATGACCTGCAAGGTCCCTTCCAACTCTGTTCTTCTGTTATATGACTATAATGGAACCTGCCCATTTAAGGTCGCAAGTTCTGACAGTCGTAAAACAGTCATGGAACCAATCCAATTTTATTATATTTTTTTTGCATTAAGCGAACACCCCAGTTGTAAAGCTGCCACTGCCGCTGCTGCAGTCATTGAGCAAAGTTTGTGGTCATTAAGCAAACCCATTCAGCAAAGCTGAAACCCAGATATAATTGCCAGTCCTCAGCAAAACTATCATAAAATGAAGTCAGGTGAATGCAGGAACTGGCGGATGCTCCATTTGCTGGAGGTTTTCAAGATTGGCAACCATTTGTCTGGAAAGGTAAACGGTCTTCAGCAGGGTTAGACTAGATGTTCTCCAAGGTCCCTCCCAACCCTATTATTCTATATTCTGTGCTCTTGTTTTGCACTTTACTCTGTCCAACCAGGGTAAAACCCATATTCTGTTTCACTTCCTCCCAAAACATACCTGGGGATATAAATCAGATCGAAGTTGAGGTTAAGACTTAATCCCTTGCATTCCCCAGTTCCAAAACTGGACCCTTTGAACTCTTTATTACCTTGTATATTTTTGGAAGCCAATTTGTCTTGGGATGGACAGTGGGAAAATAACCAGGAGGCACAAGGTAGAGAGGGTGAAACGCTGGTCAATAAACCAGGGCTGGCGAAAAGTGTCTCCATTCAGGGTTTCGTTGAGGGAAAAAGAGTCACATACTACAAGAGAGTAAGAAAAGGTCAGTGGTAGAAGAGGGCAGGTGTCAGCGTTCCAGCTAACCAACTCCAACCCAATAAACTCCGAGACAATCAATTTCTCAAAGTTCCATTTTATTAGAGTTGTCATATCGGCACATCTGGGAAAACCCAAATCTGAGAGTTCCGGGTTTTCCTTTCCCAAAAGAGAAATCCAAGATCCATCCCCTGCACCCATCAGTCCATCACAGGGCCCAATCAAAACATCGTCCCAACTGGAGACCTTCCTCTAAACACTCCTCTCCAGGTACAGAGCAACAACATGTCCTTGACTCTCTGAGAAAGAATGTTGTTGAGTCTGATCTTTCACCTCTCTATGAAATCCCCCCTCCCAAATTCCCAGGCACTAAACATGGCAGCCTCGAAGCTTCCAAGTAAAAAAATATGGCTTCCAAGGCTGACAGCAGGAATGTATCCAAAGGCTTTTGAATGTGACCAATTTATCAAGTTGTCTCCTTCTGCTTCGTTTCTTTAATCTACAGACAGTCCTCAATTTATCACCAATCATTTAGCAATTGTTCCAAGTTACAACAGACCACAAAAAAGGTATTTGGGACCCCAATTCAAAGTCCAGACTTGTGCACCCTCACACATACACACACCCCATCCTCAGTCATGTGAACACTGTCAACTCATAAAATATTTCTATGGTCTTTTTAGAGTTTTCAACAGAAAGGGAGGGGGGCAGTGCAGCAGCTTGCAAAATGACACTGCATTCCATAAATGTTTTCCAAGATAGTAACTAGGTGACCGAAGTTTCTTCCACACAAAATTCTAACTGGAGAACATGATTGATGACTCTTGGCTATGGATGTCTCCCATTGGAGAACATGAATTATGATACACCCAGAGGGGTGGGAGAAAACCAGGGTCAAGTGTGACAATGACTTATGTGTCTCAGAGTCGGCTATACCCAGGCACTGCTGGACATGTTAACTCCCCATAAATCCTTTTGAAGTTTTGGAAGTTTGGCTTGAGACTCATGATTTAAATGGGGTTAAGTGCTGGAATCCTGACAGCAATCATTGATTTAAGGACAGAAGGTTTGGCATGTTTGGGGCTCTCCACCACCTCACCCAGCCAAAAAAGACTGCCAAGTACCAAAGCAGAGTTAGCATTTTCTGAGGGAATCCAGGTCTCACATTTTTCTAGTTGATCTCCCATAACTCTGAGGAAGGCCACGGAGATCATGAAGAGGTTCAAGATGAAGCACACTTCGCAAAGCTTGCCCACAGCTGACCCACAGATTTCTCTCACCACACCTTGGTAGGTTGTCTGAGTGCTGATGGAAGCAGCATAACCCAAGATTACTAAGCCACTAATGAGGAATATCAAAGATCCCTGCAAAGGAGAGACAAGAGAAGAAGACACTGAAGATAAATACTGTAGAAGCCAATTGAAAACAAGTCAATAAAATATGTCCCTGTCCATGGTACTGAAGTCTAAGGAGTGTCTCTAAAGAATTAGCTTGGGTAGCCACTACTTGCATTTCTACAGAAGGCACACTCTTACCATTGGCCCATCCACTTGATACATTAGACTAAGTTCACACAACATGCTAAACCCAGGGTAGCCCAACATATTGTCCACATGTGCATTCCATGTTATGCAAAATCATCCACATTAACATGATGGCTTTTGTTTACCCAACAGTTTAAGTCCATGACCAGGTTTCCCCCAAAACACCAGATTACAAATGCCCTTAGTCCAGTCTAGGCATGTGATGCAAATGAAGTCTTCACCCTTAAGAGGGATCAAATTGAGAGCTCTGCTGTTGAAGATTTATTGTGGATTTTTTTCCATTAATCCTAAATTCTAGTCACTACAAATTGGACAAAAAGTGAAATTAATGTCTCAGTTTACTTATAAACTTATAGAATTATAAAGCTGGAAGGGACCTTGAAGGTCTTCTAGTCTGCCCAAGGAAGGAGATCTTATTCCATTCTTGACAAATGAATGTCCAGTCTTTTCTTAAAGACCTACAGCGATGGAATACCCACCGCTTCTGAAGGCAAGCCATTTCCTGTTCTCACAGCCAGGAAATTCCTCCTTTGAACTTGTAAGGAAAGGAAAATCAGGAGAAACTTCCTCCCTGGGACAAATTAATATACAATAAATTAATAGGCTGTTGTTAACCTCAGCTCCAGAAGGAAGAACGGAAGAGTAAACTTTGACTCCAGTTTCATCCTCACAACAGCTCAGATAAATAGCTTATGATGAATAATAATAATTGGCTTGAAAGTATACTTCATCCACTAGTGCTGACAAGGTCATCTTTTTCTTTAGTTGTTTGAGAAGGTTGGTTCTTCTTTAGATGATTGAGAAGGTTGGATCTTCTTTAGATGTTTGAAAAGGTTGGATCTTCTTTAGATGTTTGAGAAGGTTGGTTCTTCTTTAGATGTTTGAGAAGGTTGGATCTTCTTTAGATGTTTGAGAAGGTTGGATCTTCTTTAGATGTTTGAAAAGGTTGGATCTTCTTTAGATGTTTGAGAAGGTTGGTTCTTCTTTAGATGTTTGAGAAGGTTGACTCTTGCTTCTTACCAAGCAAGCTCTCAGACAAAAATGTCCATCAGAATTAGCCAGCTTCAGAACTTTGCCATTGGCTAAATATTACAAAGCAGTTTTCCACCAAAAGAATTAGGTAGCCCAATCCTGCTTAAAGTTCAAAGATATGACTTTCTTTACAACTTTACAGAAAAAAATAATAAAATGTGTTAAGGCTTAAATTTTCATGGATTTTAATGCAACTGTAAATATATCAGCCTTTACTCTGACACAAGCCATTTTGTGTTGTTGATGCAACAAAATAGTGTGGAATTGGACACAAAAGGACAATTTTCTTTAAAATGTGGAGAATTTGGACATATGTATAACTTTCTCAGGATGTTTATATGCATGTATAAATCTCAGGATTTATTTTTTATGAGAGAGGGGGAGGGGGAGGAGAGAGAGAGAGAGTAATTTAAAAATGGAAAAGACTGAACATGTTATTATATTACATTGCTGGTTGCAATAAAGCTACCAACCAGCTGTAGATTTTGGATGGTTTCTCCCTCCTGGGCCAATGCAGTTTTGGATATATTTTACAATCTCCAAAAATGTTCCTTTTGTAGTGTAAAGGTTTGGGTCACCTTAAACCTAGTGAAAATCAAGTGCTACATTGCCCAAGGACATCAAGCAACCTCAAAGTAGTTGGAAATGTAGATTATTTTAAGAGAGATCCCTTCCAAAAATGATAATTTTTTCTCCTTTTCTCCTTGAACCTAACCTTCCTTGTAGGATTGCTTCAATGTTGTAGTTAAATTAAGAACAGACCATTCACTGTGTTTTATGCGATATGGGGGAAAGCGAGGAGGAACAGAACAGCACACAAATATAAATAATGCATCATTAATTTAAATTATTCATCCTTAAATGAAGAGCCGGCATGCTTGTTCAATGCCTGTTCTCCATTCTGAATGGGATAGCTCAGTTGAACTTATTTTTCAAATGGCATGAAATAGCTCTCCATGCACAGGTGGGCTGTAGGAAGAGAAAGATGCCAAATCAGAACGAAGCCTTGCCAAGCAAATACAGGTAATCCTCAACTTGCAATCACACTTAGATCCAGAATTTCCATTGCAAAAGGAAGGTGGGCAGTGCTTAAATGAGTTGCACCCGATTTCATGACTTTTTTTGCATCAGCCAAGTGAACTGATACGCAAGCTGTTGAGTGAATGACATGGTTGTTAAGCAGAACTGACTTCCCCCATTCACAGAAGACAAAAGGGGAGGTCCTACCTGGTGACCCCAGAAGACTACAACCATTGCAAATACCTGCCTGGTTGGTACTACAAATTTTGATCACGACTTGACGTCAGTCATAAGGATGAGGACCGATTGCAAGTCACTTTTTTCAATGCCTCTGCCAATGACTGAATGGTCACTAAACACATGCTTTTAAGTCCAGGACTACATGTAGATGCATTCCTGGCAAAGGACCTCTCTAAGTCTTCCTTCTCTATGGTTATTTACAACCTGTGGGATTTGCTCCCAAATCAACAGTTAGGACTGGATGACCCAAAATTTATCATTTATTTATTCCATAAGGACCAGGTAATCCAATCCACAAGAGATCTCAGGAGGTCTAATCCACAAGAGATCTCAGGGATCCAATCCACAAGACATCTCAGGTGGTCTAATGATCCACAAGAGATCTCAGGCATCCAATCCACAAGAGATCTCAGGTGGTCCAATCCACAAGAGATCTCAGATATCCAATTTACAAGCGATCTCAGGTGGTTCAATTCACAAGAGATCTCAGGTGGTCCAATCTTCAAGAGATCTCAGGTGGTCCAATCTGCAAGAGATCTCAGGTGGTTCAATCTGCAAGAGATCTCAGATATCCAATTTACAAGAGATCTCATGTGTTCAATGATCCACAAGAGATCTCAGGTATCCAATCCGCAAGAGATCTCAGGAGGTCCAATTTACAAGAGATCTGGAGAGCTTTCCATTGGCACTTACCAGTTCCACGTAGATTGCTGGGGCCATTCCACCAGCTTTATTGAAGGCCCAGGGGAAATTCAGGAGTCCTGCTCCAAGGGCAGATTTTAGCAAGATGAAGATGGCACCAAAGGAGGAAAGTTGTGGGCTATCAGACTCCAGAGATGGCTTCGCTAGCAAGCTGATGCTCTCTCTAGCCAACTCCTCCATGTCTGAAAAGAAAAGGAGGGTTGGGTGTTTTATTGCTATCAGGTCTAAATAGACATCAACAATTCCACAATACTTCTCAAGGAAGTCAATCCGGTTCCATGGCTTTGCAGAAAAGTTCAAAAGATTTTCTCCATCTGGGAAAAAAAATGACAAAAATAATGGGAAGAGGGGGTCCAAAAGTTTTTTCCCCACCCCTGGCCCACTCACAAGCTTAACCTATTGAGGGGAGGGGGCTGGGAAATGAGAGGAACATGTGAAATAGAGTAAACAGTCCTAGGACTGAAGGAAAGTGAAATGTCATGTACATATACAAGTGCTAAAAATAAATGAAGCTTCTTCTGGGCATTTTACAGCCCCTAATGGACACTTAATATGAAGAATGGCTGCAGGACTTGGGTTTGGCTAGTCTAGAGAAAAGAAGAATTAGGGGTGACATGATAGCAGCATTCCAGTATTTGAGGGGCTGCCACAAAGAAGAAGAGGTCAAATTATTCTCCAAAGCCCCAGACAGCAGGACAAGAAACAACAGTTGGAAACTAATCAAGGAGAGAAACAACCTAGAATTAACAGTGAAGACAATTAACCAGTGGAACAGAAGTTGCCTTCAGAAGTTGTGGGTGCCCCATCACTGGAGGCTTTTAAGAAGAAACTGGACAGCTATTTGTCTGGAATGGTATAGGGTCTAGTGCTTGAGCAAGGGGTTGGACTAGAAGACCTCCAAGGTCCCTTCCAACTTCTATTCTATTCTTTAGGAGTACTCATATCAAACGTCTTAAGCGCCAGAGCTCACTGTAACAGCATTGCCAAAAAGGCATTCAGAGTTGTAAATCTAATCTTACGAAGCTTCTCCTCCGGAAACACTGAATTGCTAACTAGGGCGTACAAAACCTTTGCTAGACCAATACTCGAATACAGCTCATCTGTCTGGAATCCGCACTATATATCGGACATTAATACAATTGAGCGAGTCCAGAAGTATTTCACGAGAAGAGTACTACATTCCTCTGCTTGCAACAGAATACCTTATATCACCAGGCTTGAAATTTTGGGCTTGGACAATCTTGAACTACGCCGCCTACGGTTGGACTTAAGTGTAGTACACAAAATTATCTGCTACATTGTCCTACCAGTCAATGATTACTTCAGCTTCAACCGCAACAATACAAGAGCACACAATAGGTACAAACTCAATGTTAACCGCTCCAAACTGGATTGCAGAAAGTACGACTTCAGCAACCGAGTGGTCAACGCCTGGAATGCACCACCTGACTCTGTTGTTACATCCCCAAACCCCCACTCCTTTATCCTCAAACTAACCTCTATTGGCCTCACCCCATTCCTAAGAGGCCCGTAAGGGGCGTGCATAAGTGCACCATCGTGCCTCCCGTCCCTGTCCTACTGTCCCCATTTATTTATATCTATTTCCTGTATTCTTACTCATGTTTATACTTATACCTATTATCTTGTAAGTTTTTTTTTTAATTACATTTATATGCCGCCCTTCTCCGAAGACTCAGGGCAGCTTACAATTTTTGGGATACAACCCAGTATGCTCAGCAATAACCTTCATTCCATTGTATATGCCTGCTTATTACTAAGCGGCATTTTGTACAAAGTCAGCTTATTGCCCCCAACAATCTTGGGTCCTCAGTTTACCTACCCCGAGAGGATGGAAGGCTGAGTCAACCTTGAGCCTGGTGGGATTCGAGCCTGCACTAATTGCAGGCAGCTGGAATTTAAGTGCTAGGCATTTAACAGCCTGCACCACCAAGTGATTGACAAATCAAATAAATAAAATAAATTTTAAAAAAAGGTTTGGTGGGAGAGGTTAAAAGTGAACAACATGAAAATAGCAAACATGCTAGAGATTCTGCAGGGAGATATTTGCTGACCAAGGGCAACTTAAACCAGAGCCAAGGTATGCAACAGGGCAGCACTCAGTCCTTGGTTCAATATTCAGACGTTCTTAAGATGTTTAGCTCAATGTTCCTCAACCTTGGCATCTGTAACATGGTGGGTGGGGAATTCTGGGACCTTGAATGTCAATTAAGATCTTCAGTCCTTCAGGTAGAGCTGTATGGAAGTTGAGTCATGGGAACAGGAGGTCTTTTCTTTGGTTTGAAATGTTTTACTGTTGATCCAAGGAGCTTCATGCTGAGCATGTTGGTTAGAGGGACCTCATATATGTCCTCCAGAGGGGTTTCATTTTGCCCCTAACTGAATAGGCTCATTAGGTGAAAATGAAACCCCCCGGGGGGATATATATATAGGATCCAGTGGTGGGATTCAAATTTTTTTAGTACTGGTTCTGTGGGTGTGGCTTGGTGGGTGTGGCAGGGGAAGGTTACTGCAAAATCTCTATTCCCTCCCCACCCCACTAACCTGCTTTGCAGCTCCGTTCTCCTGTGCAGGGCAACCAAAGAAGACCCAGCCAATCAGCTGGGACTCAATGGGAGGCAGAGAATAGATGGGGTTGGCGGGGCCAGTCAGAGGTGGGATTTGCCGGTTCTCCAAACTACTCAACATTTCCACTACCGGTTCTCCAGAACTGGTCAGAACCTGCTGAATACCACCTCTGATAGGGTCCCCCTAACCATCTTCCTCAGACTGATGAAGGTCCTTGGATAAGCAGTGAAATATTTCAAATCAAGAAAGAAAATAAGTCCCGTTGCCATTATTCAACTTCTAGTCTAGTATTTGAAGTCCACCCATCTTAAAGTTGGTTGAGATACACTTGGGCTGGACGTCTTAAAGCTGAGGACTACTGCTGCTTCCTTAACCTGTCAACAAACTTCAGAAATCCAAGACCTTATAGCCAATCTCAAACTTGAAGATTTCCAAGGCTTGGAGGTGATGTTTCGGATGAAAGAGATACCCAAGAAGTTGGGTGTCTACTCAAATGTTGAAAGAGCCAAAAGGTTGGCCATGGCTACATGAAGAAGCCTTGACACTTTTGTCATGCCTTACAGCTGCTACCTTGATTTTATGATGTTATTATATGATTTTATATTTCATTATTTTAGGCTCCCTCCTTGCACATCTCCATTTGCTATCAAAGTTTCAAATAATGTTAGGCATCAAGCATACAGACACCACAAAAGCAGGGGTGGTATTCAGCAGGTTCTGACCAGTTCTGGAGAACCGGTAGCAGAAATTTTGAATAGTTCGGAGAACTGGCAAATCCCACCTCTGACTGGCCCCACCAACCCCATCTATTCTCTGCCTCCCAAGTCCCAGCTGATTGGCTGGGTCTTCTTTTGTTGCCCTGCACAGGAGAATGGAGCTGGAAAGCAGGTTAGTGGGGTGGGGAGGGAAGGGGGATTTTGCAGTATCCTTGCCTTGCCATGCCCACCAAGCCACGCCCACCAAGCCACATCCATAGAACCGGTAATAAAAAATTTTGAATCCCACCACTGCACAAAAGCTACACACACCCCCCAAATGAGCATAATGAAATTAGTAATAAAGTGACCTGATTTCATGTGGGAATTTTACAGTTTTAAAAAAACCAAATGCACACCAACTAGAAAAAACACCAAGGCAACCTATCAAGAAAGAACTACACAGTTCAGTGCAATTTTCAAAAGCAGGAAGGCAGCGAAAAGTGTGGAATAGCGTGGGTGGATGTGTTAAATATATATACTCTGTGTGTGTGTGTGTGTGTGTGTGTGTGTGTTTGCCCATTTGTTTTTTTCTAGAACCAAGAACGGGTAGATTAGTCTACAGAAATTATACTAAGAAATTTTTAAAAAGAGCTTGATTTGTCAGAACTAAGGCCAGCTTCTTTTTATCTGGTTATCTATCACCAGGTCAGTAATTTGTTTTTTTACTTCCCAGCCATGTGACCTTCTGATCTCGGTAAGCAGGATAAAGAGATTTTAATCAGCTGCTATAAAGAATTATGAATGGCTAAAATTGTTCCTGTCATCCTGATTAGGTCTTTGCAACCTGCTGCATTCGGAGCCATTCAAAGTGTCCCTTTTAAACCATCAGCAGCCCACCAAAGAATGCTTAATTGGCTGGTGTGATTCCGAATTTAGCCATTGGGCTGGAAGTAAAGGGCTTGGCCAATAAGGAAAGGCTCAGCACAGACTGGCACACTTTAATTTCGGAAGGGTGGGGGGACTTCAAGGTCTTTTGAGAACTTTCGCTAATCTTGCCTTCGTGACACCATAAGTAGAGCCAAGCTGGCCTTTTAACAGCTCAGGGTCATTTTGTTATATCCCACCTTTATTATTTTTTACAAGTAACTCGTGGCTGCAAACATAGCCAATACACCTTTCTGCTTCTCCTATTTTCCTGTGAGAGGAGTTGGGCTGAGAGTGACTGGCCCAAAGTCACCCATCTGGCTTTCATGCCTAAGGTTGGACTAGAACTCACTGTCTCCTGGTGATTGGCTCAAAGTCACCCAGGTGGCTTTCATGTCTAAGGCAGGATTAGAACTCACTGTCTCCTGGTGATTGGCCCAAAGTCACCCATCTGGCTTTCATGCCTAAAACGGGATTAGAACTCACTTTCTCCTGATGATTTGCCCAAAGTCACCCAGGTGGCTTTCGTGTCTAAGGCAGGACTAGAACTCACTGTCTCCTGGTGATTGGCTCAAAGTCACCCATCTGGCTTTCATGCCTAAGGTTGGACTAGAACTCACTGTCACCTGGTGATTGGCTCAAAGTCACCCTGGTGGCTTTTGTGTCTAAGGCAGGACTAGAACTCACTGCCTCCTGGTAATTAGCTCAAAGTCACCCATCTGGCTTTCATGCCTAAGGTTGGACTAGAACTCACTGTCTCCTGGTGATTGGCTCAAAGTCACCCAGGTGGCTTTCGTGTCTAAGGCAGGACTAGAACTCACTGTCTCCAGGTGATTGGCTCAAAGTCACCCATCTGGCTTTCATGCCTAAGGTTGGACTAGAACTCACTGTCTCCTGGTGATTGGTCCAAAGTCACCCAGGTGGCTTTCATTTCTAAGGCAGGATTAGAACTCACTGTCTCCTGGTGATTGGCTCAAAGTCACCCATCTGGGTTTCATGTCTAAGACAGGACTAGAACTCACTGTCTCCTGGTGATTGGCTCAAAGTCACCCAGGTGGCTTTCATGTCTAAGGCAGGATTAGAACTCACTATCTTCAACTGGTTGGCCCAAAGTCACCTAGCTGGCTTTCATGTCTAAAACAGGACTAGAACTCACTGTCTCCTGGTGATTGGTCCAAAGTCACCCAGGTGGCTTTCATGTCTAAGGCAGGATTAGAACTCACTGCCTCCTGGTGATCGGCTCAAAGTCACCCAGGTGGCTTTCATGTCTAAGACAGGACTAGAACTCACTGTCTCCTGGTGATCGGCTCAAAGTCACCCAGGTGGCTTTTGTGTCTAAGGCAGGACTAGAACTCACTGTCTTCTAATGGTTGATCCAAAGTCACCCATCTGGCTGCCGTGGCTAAGCCAGAACTAGAAATCACTGTTTCCAGGTGATTGGTCCAAAGTCACCCAGCCAGCTTTTATGGCTAAGGCAGGATTAGAATTCACCATCTCCTCTCTCGTCATGACACATATGGCAAAGAGAAGGCTTTCAGTTACAGTATCCTGGAGCGTCTACGCAGACACCACCCCAGGAAAAATGAATTTTTTTACAAGACTACAGAAAGAGCAGCTGGATCTCTGGATTTTTCCTATCTCCAAACGCCTCCCATTCCATAAGAACTGCCAAATCATATTAAGAACTGCTCTATTTGCTCTTCCAATCACATCCCACTTTTTCCTCCATTGTCTCTTCTAGATTGTAGGTCTGTAAGGAGAAGCTATTTCCCTCCCCCACACTGATGGTACTAAAGTGTAAGGTGAAATGAATTAAGAAATGAATTACAACTCTCTGCCTAACTAATTTTTTTTATTTTGACCGATGAAGTTACTTGAATGAGTAAGAAAAGGTCTCAGATTAAACAAACTTTGGTCCAGTGCCATGATGTGTAACCTTTTTGGATTCTTTTGGCCTGGAAGATTGAATTTTCATTGGTATATTGAAATAAGCTTTGGGGAGAAACCACTTCAGTTGGCGTGGCAAGAGCTAGTACGTTCCAAAGACTCTCTGACTCTCTGCCTGACTAATTTTCCCATTTTGACTGATGAAGTTATCTGGATGAGTAACGAAAGGTCTCAGATTAACCAAGTTTGATCCAGTTGTCATGATTTTACTTTTTTAGATAGTGGCCCACTGAGAAACAACAAAGTCAAAATCAGTGTTGAAGAAGAATTAAGAGAACCTATCAGATAGCAAAAGGTAGCCTAACATTATTCAAGAACCACTGAATCCCGATGAAGAAGGCAAGATAAAAATGAGAAAGCAACTTCATCAATGCAGGCACTACTTACTGCCATTCATTTGGTCACCATAAGAGTTACAACGCCACTGAAAAAGGTGATTTACAACCAGTCCTCAGACTTACGACTACCACAACATTACGGTCACATAATCAAAATCCAGGCATTTTGGCCACCAGCATATATTTATGATGGTTGCAGAGTTCCAGGCTGCACTGTGTTTGCAACTTGAGACTGCCTGTAGTTATCTTTTCTTTTCTTTTCCTGTTTAAAAAAACTGCACCAAAAAATGTTGGCAAACATTCAAATCCCAATCAGATTGTTTTCAAAACCTCCTTCAACGGGGCATTGCATTTAACCCGAGAAAGCGGCTGTAGCCATGGAGAAGGAAAACAAGCAGTGGACCAGTTAAATAATTCTCTTAGCAAGGAAGAGCTCTTCAGAGCTAACCTGTTAGTTTAGGGCAGTGGTGGGATTCAAAAATGTTTTACTACCGGTTCAGTGGATGTGGCTTGGTGGGCATGGCAGGGGAAGGTTACTGCCAAATCCCCATTCCCTCCCCGCCCCACTAACCTGCTTTCCAGCTCTGTTCTCCTGTGCAGGGCAACCAAAGAAGACCCAGCCAATCAGCTGGGACTCAATGGGAGGCAGAGAAGAGATGGGGGCGGGGCCAGTCAGGGGTGGGATTGGCCGGTTCTCCAAACTACTCAAAATGTCCGCTCCTGGTTCTCCAAAACCGGTCTGAACCGGCTGAATACCACTTCTGGTTTAGGGCAGTGATAGCTAACCTTTCTGTCGCTACATGCCAAAAGTGTGTGCGTGCACAAGCAATAGAGAGCAAGAGAGATGAGGAGAGGGATGGGGAGAGCAGGAGGGGGAAAGGAATGAGAGGGAGGGGAGAGGTGAGAGCAAGGGAGATGCAGAAGGGCAGTGGGACAGGAATGAAAGGGGGAGAGTGAGTGTGGGGGAGGGGAGCATGGAAAGGCGGGAGGAGGAAGGAGGTATGGGTATGTGAGAGGGAGAGGGAGAGAAAGGGATAAAGAAGGAGTGGGACCAGGAAGAGGTCAGGTGAGGAAGGAGAGGAAAAGGGGAGGGTGAGTGAAGGGAGAGAAGAAGGGGAAGATAGAGGAGGAGAAAGGGAAGAGGAGGGAAAATGAAGAAGAAGACAGGGAAGGGGAAATGACAGAGTGGGGAGTGGAAGAGGGGAGGGGAGAAAGGAGGAGGAGGAGAGTGAAGGAATGAGGAGGTTGCCCCCTCCCTTAATCTCTTTAGATTAAGGATCTAGATATTTGAAATAAAATGTGGCAATTATTTATTTATTTATTTTATTCATATTTATATGCCGCCCTTCTCCGGAGACTCAGCCCAACCCAGTGTGCTCAGCAATAGCCTTCATTCCATTGTATATGCCTGCTTATTACTAAGCGGCATTTTTACAAAGTCAGCTTATTGCCCCCAACAATCTTGGGTCCTCAATTTACCTACCCCGAGAGGATGGAAGGCTGAGTCAACCTTGAGCCTGGTGGGATTGAAGCCTACAGTAATTGTAGGCAGCTGGAACTTAAATGCAGGCATTTAACAGCCTGAGCCACCAAGGCTCCTTAATCCTTAATTATAAGGATTCTTCTCATGGGAAACTGACTTGTTTTTAATATAAAAGAGGTACTTTCAAAGAAATAGATATTAGGTTTTAAGTAAAGGAGAAGACTACATAAAACCAAATAACAGCTACAGAATGGCATTGAGCATTATAACATTGGAAATACTGAAAGATACTTTTGAAAACTGGAATCAGAAGTTAATATCGACAATGTCAAGAGTGACGTTTGCTTCTACGGCTAGACTGTGTGCAAAAGATGTTTCGACAAGACAGAGTTGACACTGGAGGTAAATGTACAAACAGAAGTTTACACAATGACATAAAAACAGATGTTTCGTTGGGCATATCAAATAGTTAATGCTGATTAAGCCAGTTAAACTGAACCAGTTAATGCCAATGTTAATCAAAAGTGAATTACAAATAAGCCAAGTAACCTGGATAATTCTTTTATATTGGATTTACAAAAGAGACTTTCTAAAGCTAAGATGAATCTTGTGAAAACGGAATGAAAAGAAATTGAATTCTATAACATTACTTGAATGTTGAATTACTACTTGAATGGAATAAAGATTAAGACTGTTAAACGTAAATTGAAGGAATTTTACAGTTGGTTTGATTAAAGGTAAAATACATATGTTATTTCTGGCAACCGTTAATGAATTCTTGACCCAAAGACTGAAGTGATGATATCTTATCAATTTGTTTATAGATAAGGAATGGGACATGGGATGAAGAGATCATGGTTAGAATTTAAGAGGTTGTGAAATGTTACTAAAATTATTATACGTGATGAAATCTGGGAGTCACCTCTTTATATATTTATTTCCTTCTTCTTTTTCTATATTCTTCTTTTTCTTTCCTTTATATTTTTTTCTTTTTCTTTATACCATCTAAGTTTCCTTTAGTTTGTACTGTGTTGCAATTATAATCTTTTCAAAAATTACTTTTTAAAAAATACAGCCATTAGGAATTTATTCCACTACATTATTTCTACCTGTTTAATTATAAGTAAAACTATACAAACTTTCTTCTCTAATATTAAAGTAAGGATCCAGATATGACTGGAATTAACTCCGGTCCTTTTTCACAAATAAGACAAAATTAAATGAGTTGAAAATGGAAGTATATGATGATGACAGTTGCCTCTTCATTCTTTTGACAGAAAAGAAGGAAGCAGAGACACATAAGGCTGGAACACAGTTTATCATTATGCGCAAACCAGTGGTGGATTTAGCAGAGTATTATCTCTCTCTGTGGGATGCCTGTCTCACTCAAAGAATACATGTGCCAGCCTATTTCTTCTCATACTTTTTCACTCAAAAATACGGGAATATTTTCTGCACTGCTGTTTTTATGATGAGACCCTGGAGTGACTTCTGCTGAGTCTGCTATGCATTGAAATTGTGGCTGTACATGTTTTACTTGTACAGCGCTGTCAAGGAGAAGTCCCCGAGACTTGTATGAACATGGAAAATCAAGCAAGGAAATGATCAAACAGCTCTGTGAAATAGCAATGGCCAAAATGGAGCGATCAGTTCTCAGAATGTTCTGCTTCTTACATACTTTGCCCAGAATGGGGCAATCTTTATTCTCTGTCCTTTTTATCCTCTTTATTCTCTATGGGAGGGATCATTCACCATCCACCTGTGCCCTTAATCCCGAATTGACCCTTGTTCCTTAACTGTTCCCTTCTCCTGGCAGCTGTGTGCATGCGCACATTGGGAACAGGCTTCAGCTGTTCTTCTGCCCCACTGATCTCCGACTCTGAAGGCAGCTGATAACTGTCAGACAACCCTGGCCCCATCTCTGCCTCTGACGCAGAGCCCTCGTCAGAGCCTTCCCCAGACTCCAGGACTGGCCCGTGTTCCTCCTCAACCTCCTCACTGTCCAAGTCTGCTGCCAGTCCACTGGCCAATGGCAGGCCACATCACTTAGTATTTCAGGTATGGGTCAGACCTTCCTTGGACAGGGAGATGGTTGTGGCATTTGGGGTGTGGTCTCATCTTGAAAAAGGCCTATATTCACAAGTCACTTATTTGAATCACTCAATCAATGAATCAATGAGCCCCTTGAATGAATGAATGAATGAATGAATGAATGAATGAATGAATGAATGAACGAATGAACAAATGAACGAATCAACTAACCATTGGGGTTATATTCATGAACCACTTCCTGTTCTAAATACTACATTTCCAGCAGTGGTGGAATTCAAAAATTTTTACTACCAGTTCTGTGGACATGGCTTGGTGGGCATGGCAGGGGAAGGTTACTGCAGAATCCCCCTTCCCTCCCCACCCCACTAACCTGCTTTCCAGCTCTGTTCTTCTGTGCAGGGCAATCAAAGAAGACCCAGCTGATCAGTTGGGATTCAATGGGAGGCAGAGAATAGATGGGGTTGGTGAGGCCAGTCAGAGGTGGGATTGGCCGGTTCTCTGAACTACTCAAAATTTCCGCTACCGGTTCTCCAGAACTGGTCAGAACCTGCTGAATATCACCTCTGATTTCCAGACATATGCAAATCATCATTAGGACATTGAAGTGAACAGGTTCTAGAAGAAAAGGGAATCTTCTAAGAATGACCATTCTTTTGCACTTAATTACTATGAAACTAAGGAATTTTGAAATTGACCTGATCCTGACAGACAGACAGATAAAAATACACATACACAAACATTCTCCCAGAAGAACGAAGCTGAAGACACCAGCCTGAAGATGACGGATGAGATTTCGTCGAAATGTTGCCAAGGTATTCTCAATCTTACACGGGACAAGACCCGAATACACCAAGACCTACATACACACACACACACACACATATATGGAATGAATGGGACTGGGACTGGGACTTAGAACAGAATGGAACAGAACAGAACAGAACAGAATAGAATAGAATAGAATAGAATAGGGGCTGAAAGGGACCTTGGAGGTCTTCTAGTCCAGCCCCCTGCTCAAGCAGGAGACCCTATACTATTTTAGACATAAACTGTACAGTGAGCAGCTAAGAGGTTAAAATGGGCAAAAGAGATAAGAATATACATAATTATGAACAATGGGCAAAAGAATTAAGGCCAGTGTATACCAGGCACAATACATTGAAGGATGAGCCCTTTCATCCCAGCTGTCAAGAGATAAAGATTTTACCCTTCCTGATTTTTATAATTGCACCAAGACGAAGCTTGGTATGAAAAGACGTCTCCTTTCTTCGGGATCCTTTCATCCAATACCTTTTGCCTTCATTAAACTGTCTAATCTCTGCTGTAATCCCCAAAGAGATCACGATGCACAGAGTAATTTTTACAGGTCTCCTGGCCTTGACGCTATCCCATAATCAACCTATTTGACTATTCCATAATCAAGCTGGGTTAAAAAAGGAAAAAAAAATTCAGATTTACCCCAACAGGATTCAAGAAACCAAGATGAAGATGAAACATATTTTTTTTAGACTTTAGAAAGAGTTTTGATCATTTGCCAGAGAGTGAAGCTCTTTTTTTAAAAAAAGCTCTAACATTTAAGAGTTTTAATACAGGGCAGGAAAAAGGTGTGCGTGGGAGAGTTTTGAAAGAAGCATTCTGAATCATTTGCACAAGTTTTTGGGCATTTCACGAGTTAGAATATATGGCTCACCTTCTTCGCAAAAGAGGGATACGCAAAAAGCAATGGAGACGAAAAACAGAGAAAAGATGCCAAAAAGAATTTAGGGGTGGAAGTAATATACCAGTGAATCAGTGTTTTTTAAAAATAAGTGGATGGATCTTATGTCGGCATCACTTTGTTCCTTAATTTCAAAGATGCTTAAACTGCCAATGTTTTGCAGAGAACAAAGCGTGCTTTGAAAGTTTTTGTGGACTGTGAATCACACACAGCAAATGGAAAATTTAAGTGGAGGGACCAGGGTGAGCTTAAGATTTGAAAGCCGTTTTTCAGCTCGGAATCGGTACGAGATCATGAT
This sequence comes from Naja naja, assembly GCA_009733165.1. Lineage (NCBI taxonomy): Eukaryota > Metazoa > Chordata > Lepidosauria > Squamata > Elapidae > Naja > Naja naja. The sequence goes on from CM019161.1 coordinate 4,779,452, forward strand.
TGGAGAGGGGGGGGAAGTGTTTTTGTTTCATTTTGTTTTAAACTTCACACACACTGTGCAATGCCAGCACTCTCGCAGCAGTGGGAATTTTTACATGTCGCAAGTCAGCTGCCAGCCTGCTGCTTTGCTGTTGTTGTAAATGTTGTAAACACATGGGTTGTGCTGGTTAGAAGTGAACTGTATTGTGAAGTTTGCGTGTTTTCTGAGATATTGTTAAGGCAGGGCTTCCCTGAGAGCTGAAAAATAATTTCAAGGTTTTCTCTGGAATAAAAAGGTTGAAAAAGACGGAGAGACTGTATGCGGAGATCGCAAGAGCCTGGAAACCATCAAGGTCATCGCTCCAAGTGCTTGAGAAGAAGATGGACTGTTCCCATAACAAAAAAAGGTCTTATGATTACCCAGGGATGGGGAGAAAGGGAAGCTATTGTTTAACTAAGCAAGCCTTTGTGTGGGAAAACCAGAGCTGGTTTTGTTTCTTCAGTACCAAAATGGTGTATCCAATAAAGTTTGACTTTGGGGAATTCAAAGCTCCCAAGAGCATTTCCTTATTTTGGGTTCACTAGATCATCATGGAGAAAATCTATCAATGTAGTTGCTAGGAGCTGATGGCACATAATGAATTAATTGATCCATCGGGCAATATTTGTACCCAGCCAGTGAGACAGAAACTGGATGAAGTAGCATCCATTTTAAGCAGATTAATGAGCTCCATCGGGTAGGAGATATAGAAGCATAGCCAGCTGCACCAACAGGCTGAAGAACAATTTCTACCTGTGGGCTGTCAGACTACTGAACGGAAAATAACACAGACTTGCAGGGCCGGCGTATTGTGCAATAAGGTCACATAGTGTAATAAGATTGGGACAGGGTTAGGGACTTCTGTCCTCACTGTGAGTTGTGTTGGGGGGGTGTGCGCACGAAGGGAGGCTCAGCCAATCTCATTGTACACAGGTTGTACTCTGACAATAAAGGTAATAATAGTCTTTCAACCAAAATGGAACATGAGCATGATCCAAGTTACAACTTCCTAACCTTCCAGATGTGGCAAAGATACAGATTCCATCAGTTTAGGGAATCAACAGAGGTCCATCCAGAGAAGACTGTTGTCAGAAGGAAGCAGTGATGGGATTCAAATTGTTTTACTACCAGTTCTGTGGGTATGTCTTGGTGGGCGTGGCAGGGGAAGGATACTGTAAAATCTCCAGTCAGACGTGGTATTTTGTGATGGGGGTATCCTGATACTCCCATGTTACGCCCCTCCTGCGTGAGTTGCATTGGTTGCCGGCTGCCCTCCGTGTCAGATTCAAGGTGCAGGTTCTTACCTATAAAGCCATCCATGGCTTAGGGCCGTGGTACTTGCGGGAACGTCTCCTGCCAGCATCGAACACCAATCGCCCGGTGCACGCCCACAGACAGGGCCTCCTTGGGGTACCGTCGGTGAAACAATGTCGGCTGGTGGTCCCTAGGGGGAGGACCTTCTCTGTGGGGGTGCCCACTTTGTGGAACCAGCTTCCCCTGGAGCTACGATTGGCCCCTGACCTCCGCTCCTTTCGCCGCGGCCTAAAGACTTGGCTATTCGAACAAACCGGCCTGGACTGAGGGGGGGGCGCTTTTTGTTTTAAATGTTTTGTGGGTTGGGTTTTAAATATTTATTTGGTCTAATTTGTTTTTAATTCTTTTAACTTTTGTATTGGGTGTTTTTATGTGAGCCGCCCTGAGTCCTTTGGGAGATAGGGCAGCATATAAGACCAATTAAATAAATAAATAAATAAATATTTGCTGGTTCTCCGAACTACTCAAAATTTCCACTACCGGTTCTCCAGAACTGGTCAGAACCGGCTGAATACCACCTCTGGTGTGTGTGCATTTACATTGCCGTTGTTTTATTCTCTTCACAATCTCCCTGGGAATTCAACCTGACAGTGGTAAAAATATTTCATCAACCAATCAAATAATTCATTCACTCAACCTATCCGTTTTTAATAGAAAAAGCATAACTCCTTCTCTTCTTTTCCCTTTCTCCTTCCTTCCTTCCTTCCTTCCTTCCTTTTTTCCTTTCTTCTTTCCTTCCTTCTTTCCTTTCTTCCTTCCTTCCTTCTTTCTTCTTTCCTTCCTTCTTTCCTTCCTTCCTTCCTTCCTTCCTTTCTTTTTTCCTTCCTTCCTTCCTTCCTTCTCCTCTTCTCCCCTTTCTTTTCCTTTCCTCTCCTCTCCCCTCTCTTCAAGCCTGGGATTATATTTGGACCAGTGGTGGGATTCCATTTTTTTTACTACCGGTTCTGTGGGCGTGGCTTGGTGGGCGTGGCAGGGGAAGGATACTGTAAAATCTCCAGTCAGAGGTGGGATTTGCCAGTTCCCCGAACTACTCAAAATTTCCGCTACCGGTTCTCCAGAACTGGCCAGAACCGGCTGAATGCCACCTCTGGAAGGAAGATAGCATAGCGCATCAAACAGAGGATGACAGAAGGAAACTTGGGAGGGGGTCTTCTACTTTAATCCCATTCTCAAACAAGAGATCCAATGCCATTCCAGACAGATGGCTGTGTCCAGTCTCTTCTTAAAAGCCTTGCAGTGACGGTGGAGGACCCACAACTTCTGCAGGCAAGCGGTTCCATTAATCGTTCTCACCGTCAGGGAAACTCTTAGTTCTAGCTGCTTCTCTCTTTCGTGTTGCACTTTAAATAGAGCTCCTAACCCAATTGCAAAGCAACATTTATCAAATGTACAAGGAAAGGGGTAAGAATTAAGGAGAAACTTCCCAACAGTGAGGACAATTAATCAGTGGAACAGCTGGCCTCCACAAATCATGGACGCTCCACCACTGGAGGTTTTTAAGAAGAGACAGTCACTTCTCTGAAACTAGAAGACCTCCAAGGTCCCTTCCAGCTCATTCGTTCTATTCTAAAGCAAGACTGCCCATCTAGAATATTTCTTATCATAGAAGCATAGTCTTGTAAAGTTGGAAAACCAGGGATCAGCTAGTTCAATTCTCTGCTATGTTGCAGGGAACCCAGCAAAGCATCCTTGATAGGTGATTTTTTTTTTAATTCATATTTATATCCCGCCCTTCTCCAGAGACTCAGGGCGGCTTACAATTTTTTTTTTGGAGCACAACCCAATGCGCTCAGCAATAGCCTTCCTTCCATTGTATATGCCTGCTTATTACTAAGCGGCATTTTTACAAAGTCAGCTTATTGCCCCCAACAATCTTGGGTCCTCAATTTACCTACCCCGGGAGGATGGAAGGCTGAGTCATCCTTGAGCCTGGTGGGATTCGAGCCTGCACTAATTGCAGGCAGCTGGAACTAAGTGCTAGGTGTTTAACAGCCTGCGCCACCAAGGCCCTTGTTCAGGCTCTTCTAAAAAAATCTCCAGAGATGGAGAACTCACAGCCTCTGTTCCATGGTTGGACAGATACCATACCATAAGGATTTTTTTCCCCTTTGGTTTTTGATTTTCTCCACTTTGGTTTGGTTGCTGCAGTCTGGGAATTGAAGTTCACACGTCCTAAAGGAGAGGTTGAGAAACACGGCCCTAGAACCACAGCTATGGCCAATACTTGAGTACAGCTCACCAGTCTGGAACCCACATTACGTATCTGATATTAACACAGTTGAAAAAGTCCAGAAATATTTCGCAAGAAGGGTTCTCCACTCCTCTACTCGTTGCAGAATACCTTATGCCATCAGACTTGAGGTTCTAGACCTAGAAAACCTAGAACTACACCGCCTTCAGTCTGATCTAAGTATAGTATATAAAATCATACCTTGCAATGTCCTTGCAGTCAATGAATACTTCAGCTTCAACCATAACAATACAAGAGCACACAATAGATACAAACTCATGGTTAACCGCACCAAACTTGATTGCAGGAAATACGACTTCAGCAACAGAGTGGTCAATGTCTGGAATACTCTACCTGACTCTGTGGTTTCTTCCCCAAACCCCAAAAACTTTAACCTTAGACTGTCTACTATTGACCTCACCCCTTTCCTAAGAGGTCCGTAGGGGACGTGCATAAGTGCACCAATGTGCCTACCATCCCTGTCCTATTGTTTCTTTTATTTTCTTATATGTATCCATGTATGTATAACTATGTTTATACTTATACCTATTATCTTATAAGCAATTGACTAATCAAATGGGCCTTGGTGGCTCAGGCTGTTAATTGCCTGCACTTAAGTTCCAGCTGCCTACAACTGCTGTAGGCTTGAATCCCACCAGGCTCAAGGTTGACTCAGCCTTCCATCCTCTCGGGGTAGGTAAATTGAGGACCCAAGATTGTTGGGGGCAATTAGCTGACCTTGTAAAAATGCCGCTTAGTAATAAGCAGGCATATACAATGGAATGAAGGCTATTGCTGAGCACACTGGGTTGCATCCCAAAAATTGTAAGCCGCCCTGAGTCTTCGGAGAAGGGCGGGATATAAATGTAATGAAAATAAATAAATAAATAAATAAATAAATAAATAAATAAATAAATAAATAAATCCTCCATAGCCATGCCATAGGTGGCTTCCAAATGGTACTTTTCAATATGACAAAAGAGAGAAAAGGTTAAACATTTGAGGGGTCTGTTTCACTGATTCCATTTTCATTAAATTTAAATTAAAGCCAACTTAGGTCTTCCCCACTGCTCCTTTGACTTGATCCTAAATCCCCAGTACAGTCCTTGAGTCAAGCTGACATGCTGGTTGAAGAGCCAGTGAGTTCCTCACACCCTAAGAAAATCATTTTTGCCATTTTTCTCCTGCACATGCCATATTCCACATTGACCATAAAGGTCCTAACACTGATATTTGCATAGATCTCTGCAAACCTGTTGACAAATTGAAACTCCAAATATCAGACCACGTAAATGCCACCTGACCTTTAATGGCTGATTCCCCAAGTCTGTTTTAATTTCCATAATGCCCTGGAGACACTATTCTTCCAGCACTGTGACAAATTTAAGCAGACATGATGACACATTTAAATGGCTGCTTCTTATTGCCTTTGAAAGCCTACCATCAAATAAAGCTCAAGAGGGTCGTCAAGAGAAGATCCATCACAAGGAACAGAATAACAGAATGGAAAGGGATCTTGGAGATCTGCTAGTTCAACTACACACACACACACACACAGCTCAAGCTGGAAACCCTATACCATCCTGGATAAATGGCTGTCCAATCTCTTCTTCAAAACTTCCAGTGATGATGCATCTACAACTTCTGAAGGCAACTGGTTAATTGTTCCCGCTGCCAGGAAATTTCCCCTTAGTTCTAGGTTCCTTCTCTCCTTCATTAGTTTCCATCCATTGCTTCCTGTCCTGCCTTCAGGTGCTTTGGAAAATAGGTGGACCCCCTCTTCTTTGTGGCAGCCCCTCACATACCAGAAGACAGCTATCATGTCACCCCTAGCCTTTCTCTCCATTAGAATAGACATACCCAGTTCCTGCAACTGTTCTTCATATGTTTTGACCTCCAGCAATATAATCATCTTTGTTGCTCTTCTCTGCAAAGGGAGTTTCTTTTCTGCAAAGGTAATTTAATGTTTGGCTGAAGGTTTATACTGTGTTACGTTGACTCTCAGTTGGTTTGGTTTCCTGTTAGCCAAAAACCAGCCATTGTGGCTAATAAACCAAGATCAATATCTTAGTATGTTGTCTGAACCAAGCCAACTGTGGTTTCTTTATTCAGTAAAACAGTAACTAACCAATCCCGAGTAACTTAGTATTATCTCAACAAGCTTATTGTGGTTTGCCAGCCATGACTGATATTTCTGGGACAACCCAAATAAACCTAACTCAATACATCCTGGTAACAACAAAAGAGAATATTTGCAACTCACAGTTGAACTATGGAATCCTTGGTGCTCTCTGAGCTTGGTCATTTTCTTGCAAATGTTTAATTACCAAACCATCAGTGCTAGAAGGGAATGGGGTTTGGGAGGAGGAGGAAGGGGGGGGGAGGAGGAGGAGGAGGAGGAGGAGGAGGAGGAGGAGGAGAAGAAGAAGAAGAAGAAGAAGAAGAAGAAGAAGAAGAAGAAGAAGAAGAAGAAGAAGAAGAAGAAGAAGAAGAAGAAGAAGAAGAAGAAGAAGAAGAAGAAGAAGAAGAAGATGACTGTGGAACTCTTGGTGCTTTCTGAGCCAGGTTGTTTTCTTGCAAACATTTCATTACCCAACTAGGTAACATCATCACTGCTAGCAGGGAGTAGCATTTGCTCTCTGCTTATATCTAAGTGGAAATCAAGCAGTGAACAACAACGTAATCAAGGAACTATCAAGAAGAAAGCATCAGCATTCACAGGGCAAGGCACTTGGATGAGCTAGATGCATTCCTACAGGAAGCCACTGAACAGCTTGAAGGATACATGGTTGAGAAAGAAAGCAAGAAACCTTAAGAAAGCAAATCTATTACTACCTTTTTCATATAATCAAACAGGATTAGTATTAGATATGGAAAAATGGATGAAAAGGTATCTGGGATTCAAAAAAATAGCAGCACCAATTAACTAGAGTAACATAACTCATAAGAAAATCAAAATGCCTCACAGATGAATAATTTTAGAAAGTAATGAACTTTACGGTTCTGGAATGATCACTATGATAACAATTTCAGTGCATTTTCTTTATGAAAAGGCTTTTTCCCCTTCCGATTTCAAAATCTCTCCACTTTCCAAAGTTAGCACTATGCTGCTGACTCATTGAAGTCAACATTTCGAAACAGGTTAAAAACCTTGAGAGACGCTCGGAAGATCATTATGAATACAACAGATAGTGTTAATTAACAGAATATGAGAGTTGGAAGGCATCTTGGAGGTCTTATAGACATGCTCACACAGGAGACCTTATACCATGTCTGACAAATGGCTGTCCATTCTTCTTAACCACCTCCAGTGATGAAGCACCCACAAGTCCCACTGGTTAATGCTTTTCCCACTGAAGTCCCACTGGTTAATGCTTTTCCCACTGAAGTCCCACTGGTTAATGGTTTTCCTACTGAAGTCCCACTGGTTAATGGTTTTCCCACTGAAGTCCCACTGGTTAATGGTTTTCATTGTCAGGAAATTTCACTTTAGAGGATTTTTTTTTAAAAAACTACACCCATCCTGGGTTTTAATGTATAAAGATGTACAGAGTTTAGTGCCAAGGTACATTCAGGGCCATCAACTCATCTGATATTAATTATACAGGGAAAATGGCGTATTATCTTTCATTACCACAAAATAAGTTACTCCTCTAAGAGTTTCAAAACGCTGTCAGTTTAAAACTAATAAAGAAATAAGGGCACATTTTCTGAACATGGACTTGCTTTCACAGTCAGGGTGAATAGTGTTTCCGCTGAAATCTGTTTTTACCTAGTTGTGCAAGCTGGTGGTATACTATTGTGGATTGCATTTGATTGGGCTGGATGTCACTGCAAAGTGAATTAAGAGTTATTTGCAGCAAAAGAATATTTTGGACATAGGATGTGAAAAATACGGCCTCCTTCACTTAATCCTCCAAGGAAAGATTGAAGGCAAACAAGTTCCAGGCAGAAGAAGAACATCATGGCTTCAAAATCTAAGGGGCTGGTTTGGACAAAATTCAGCAGCCTTTTTTTCATGCAGCTGTTGATAAAAATAGGATCACCAACATGATCGCCAACATCCGATGACGGAAGGAGGAGGAGGAGGAGGAGGAGGAGGAGGAGGAGGAGGAGGAGGAGGAGGAGGAGGAGGAGGAGGAGGATGTATGCAAGGCATAGAGAAAAGCAACAAAGATGATCAGGGGTCTGGAGGTGGAACTGTAGAATGAATGATTGAGAGAATTAGGTATGTCTAGCCCAACAAAGGGAAGAGTTAGGGAGGACATGACAGCTATCTGCCAGTACTTGAAAGGTTGTCACAGAGAAGAGAGGGCTGGCCTATTCTCCAAAGCATCTGAGGGTAGGACAAGAAGCAACAGGTGGAAGCTGGTCAGAGGAAGATCCAACTTAGACCTAAGGAGAAATTTCCAGAGAGTAAGAACAACAATTATTCAGTGGAATGGCTTACCTCCAGTTGTGGGTGCTCCATCATGGAGGTTTTCAGGAAAGGATTGGGCAGCCATTTGAAATAAGGTCTCCAGATTGGGCAAGGGGTTGGACTAGAAGCCACCGCCTAACCTTGTTTTCTGCATTCCAGAACAATACAGCTCCTTTTTCAACACGGAGTTGAGGGCGGCGCTGAAAGCGTTTAGATCCCGCTTCAAACCTAGTGACATTTTCTGTTCTGTTGCTGTGTACGCAAGTTACACAACTTGCTATCTACAAGAACAATAGGCTGCTTAAAGGAAAGAAAGAAAGAAATCCAAAGTAGCTTAAGTTCCCCTCATAAATAAATCTGTTTCCGCTAATACCCACCACTCGGTTTTAACGCCTCTTCATCTGGTTTTTCATTCCGTATCGGAATAACCAACCTTTCTCCTGAAACTTTGAAATGACAAGGTCTGTTTACACACTTCACGCCTCGCAAGGACCTTTGCCAGCTGCTCCCTCCATTATCTCTAACCTTTCTGCTTGCCCTCAGAGGCGACAACAATGATCCATGATCTGGTATCTGATGACCATGGTTGATTCTAAACACTTGAGACGTAATTGGAGCAGATATCACACTTCTGGAGATCTCTCTTTGCCCATGAACACTTCTAAGTGCACATCTGGAGCATCTGATTGCTCTAGGGGATTCCAGATGTGTGCCACCCAGCTCCCAGAATTACTCAGGCAGGTACATTTTATCATATGTGGTGGACTTGTGGTAAAACGTTTTTAAAAATGGGCAAAAATACATAGATGGCTAGAGAAGATAATAGGGAAACATGCAGATTTTAAACCTGCACTGTTTTTATTAGGGATGATATCAGAAAAATTTGATAAGGTAAGTATGTATTTAGTATTGCGTGTTTTAACAGCAGCAAGGATTATCTTCAGACAATATTGGAAAGATGAAGAAACACCACAAGAGGAAGAGATAATTAAGAGGATACTAGATTGTGCAGAAATGGCTAGATAAAGATGCCCCTCGCACATAACATGCTAGTCATTTCTGGCTCTAGGGGGCGGTGCTCATCTCCATTACAAAGCTGAAGAGCCAGCGCTGTGGTCAAGTGACCAGTGTCTCCGTGGTCATGTGGCCAGCAGGACTAAACGCCTTCGAAGGCACACAGACCGCTGTTCCCTTCCCACCAAAATGGTCCCTATTTTTCTACTTGCATTTTTTTTATATGCTTTCGAACCGTTAGGTTGGCAGAAGCTGGGACAAGGAACGGGAGCTCACTCCGTTACACGGCACTAGGGATTTGAACCGCCGAACTGCTGACCTTTCTGATCAACAAGCTCAGTGTCTTAGATACTGAGCCACTGACTTACACTGAAAATCAAGCAGAAAGAAGACACCGAATATTATCAAACATGGAACTTATTCTACCAGCGGTTGGAAAAAAGGGGTGGAGAGTAAGAATGGAATCTGTATGGTTAAGCAAATTAAATACCCAGACAACACGATGTTTATTAAGCACTAAGAAATGTAATTTATTTATTTTTTAAAAAGAATTACTCAGCCAGCATAAACTCATAGGGCTGGAAGGGACCTCAGAGGTGTTTTAGTCCAACTCCCTGCCCAAGGCAGGGGATTTTATATCAGGCCAGACAAATGATTGTCCAGTGTTTTCTTGGAGAACTTCCAGTGATGGACCACTCACAATTCTGAGAGGCAAGCTATTCCATTGATTAATCGGCATCCCAGAATATCTTGAAAGTTGAAATTTAAACAGCTGTTGGCAGGATGGGTCTTCTGAGAAATAAAACCCAGCTACTTAAAATCTCAAAATCAAAAGAAAGGACTTGGGAATCCCACCTAAAACAATATTGCACCAATAAAGGGAGAATGTCAACTCATAAAATATTTCCTGCCAGAGTATATTTGCAGCTCAGGATTGAAATGAAGACAATATTTGGGGTCCTCCTGGATGCATGGCTCCGGTTAGAGGAGCAGGTGGGAGCCGTCGCCAGGGGGGCCTTTGCCCGGGTCCGGCTGGTTCGCCAGCTCTGCCCGTTTCTGGACCGTGATGCCCTACGTACAGTCACTCATGCCCTTGTTACTTCGCGACTCGACTACTGCAACGCTCTCTACTTAGGACTGCCCTTGCATACCATCCGGAGATTGCAGCTGGTGCAAAATGTGGTGGCGCGGGCAGTGATGGGAGTTTCCCGGTTCTCCCATGTTGCTCCCCTCCTGAGCTGCCTGCATTGGTTGCCAGTCGCACTCCGGGTGAGATTCAAGGTTCTAACTTTAACATAAAAAGTCCTACATGACATGGGTCCTTATTATCTAAGGGAGCGACTCCTGCCGACATCGAATATTAACCGCCCTGTGCGAGCTCACAGATAGGGACTCCTTGGGGTCCCATCGGCCGGGCAATGCCGGCTGGTGGTCCCCCGGCGACGTGCCTATTCTGTCGCGGTCCCTGACCTCTGGAATCAGCTCCCCTTGGAGCTCCGCCTGGCCCCTGACCTCTGCACTTTCCGCCATGATCTGAAGACCTGGTTGTTTAACCAATCCGGGCTGTGACCCTTGGGTGGGGTGGTTTTAGATCATGCATTGATTTTAAATTTGTATTTTGTCTTGGGGCTTGTTAGTTTAGTTTAATCTCTTTTAACTATTTATTGTTATTGTCTTTTAACTGTGAGCCGCCCTGAGTCTTCGGAGATGGGGCGGCATACAAGTCCCATTAATTAATAAATAAATAAATAAATAAATAAATAAATAAATAAATAAATAAATAAATATTGTTTTGAGGGGTCCTTGGTGGTTTTCTTGCAGAGTTTCATTATCCAAATCAGATAACATCTAGTTTGCTGATGATGGTAACCTAGTTTGGGTAATGAAACGTCTGCAAGAAAACGACCAAGCTCGGACAGCACAAAAGATCCCTCAAAATAATACTGTCTGGAGAGATGCCCACACAAGGTGTGTGTGTGTGTCTGTGTTAAAATTGCAATTAAAAATGTAATTTTTTTAAAAAAAAATTCAAGCTACAATTTTAAATTTTTCAGAAGCTGAAACCACCAAACCTTTTCCTTTTCTCCATTAGCTCTCTTGGTTGCAATTTTAAAAGTGTGTACATGGTTATGTGAGATTCTCAGCAATTCATTAGTTTAACCTTCAATTCCCCCAATTCCATAAAGAAAAAAACACCACACGCAGTGTCATCACTTTGTGCACAACTCAATGAAATCCCGCAGGTTTCAGAAATTGGCTTCAGTCATTTGTAGCAGAAAATAATATAATTTGGGATCGTTGCAAGGAAGAGTGGACACCAGGAAAATCATGGGTGCTCGTGCAAAACAGTGAAACACTGTTGTAATTATATTGCCTGGTTGTAACATAATAAAAATACAAGGTTTCTTTATAAGTCTATCCAGTTCAATGTTGCTAAATCAGCAAAATTTGACCTTTTTCTTTCTCAAGCCTATTTAGATATGACAAAAAGGTCCACCACAAACCTACCATTTCTTTGTGACAAGAATATCCTTTCACAAGACTAAGTATTTCCCAGAAAATAGCGAAATAAAATATACTTAAAAGAAACAACCATTTACTTTAACAGGCTCCTAACTCCCCTCACTGTCCTTTCCAAGCCATCGTACACAAAGTTTTCTCCTGGCACGCCCCACCAACTGGCAGATTTCAAAGCAGAATGTACGAACACTAATCTTACCATTAGTCCCAACATTAAAAATGCCCAATTAAAACAAAAACAAGCACACCCAAAAATTCCCGGAAGGAAGTAGCAAGCAGGGATCGCATGGATTTCAACAGGAAAATTTCCAAATTAAACAGGTCATTTTCCATATTTTCCCAGACAGTCAATTCTTACTGTTGGCCAGTTGCAGCCCAAATCTGAAAGTTCAGGCTGATCATAAAAGATTCAAACTTTCTCTCAATTAACCTTTTCAGTGTTTTAAAGGCCAAGAATGCACCTTAAATCAGACTTTAAAAAGTCTCCTTAAAGAACCCGGACTTCTGCTTCAGAGTGCCAGAAGTAGAAGACAATATTTACTTACCAAAATAAATAACAGAGTTAGAAGGGACCTTGGAGATCTTCTAGAACAACCCCCGGACAAAGGGCTGTCCAGTCTCTTCTTAAAAACCTCCAGTGATGGGAACACCCACAACTTCTGGAAGGCAAGCCGCCCACTGATTGTTTTCATCCTACTGTTATTCTGGACTCAAATCGTTCTGTATCATTCTTTAATTGCATCTCCAGAAATATAAATCTGGTTAGGGAAGTTTAGGCTTAAGGGAGGAAAACTTAGGTTATTGAAGTCCAACATTTAAATAAATACACAGTTCTGAATCCAAGACCTTCAATGCTAGCAGGCAACCTTTCTGCTTCTAAATGTTCCTTCAAGGCAAACTGACCTTCTGCTGACTTCATAGACCTGTTCATATAAGCTTTCTTGGCAGGAACAAAAAAAAAGCCATTGTCTTCTCAGGAAAGATATTTTCCCCCTAACTTTTCCCAATTTCCCAAGCTAGGAAAACCCATGGGATTTCCTAGGACTCTGATGAACTGCAACCCAAGTCCACCTGGCTTAGATTTGGGAGACCATCCAGGTTCCATAAAGGTTTCCACTTCTATTTCATTACTGAATGCAAACAAACCTGACTCCGTTCCCCTGCTTATGAAGAACTGTTTAATGAGGAGTTGTTTAATTGGCAGCAAAATATAAAAACACACTGAAAAGTGTTTTAAAAAGAAGTTTCACATCAAGCCATTCAAAGCAGCACACATTAAAGAGAAGGCACTTACATGTTCAAACACCACAGCTAAACCACAACAACAACAGAGCTGGAAGGGAACTTAGTGGTCTTCTAGTCCAGGGGTCTCCAACCTTGGCAACTTTCAGCCTGGAGGACTTCAACTCCCAGAATTCCCCAGCCAGTTGAAGTCCTGCAGGCTTAAAGCTGGCTGGGGAATTCTGGGAGTTGAAGTCCGCCAGGCTTAAAGTTGCCAAGGTTGGAGACTCCTGTTCCTGGGCCTACTGCAAATCAAGCCTAGCCAACACCATTGTCCTTTTCAACACCTTTTCTTCTCACTCATCCCATCTTGGAAGCAACACACAACATTCCTAGAAACAGAGAGGAGACAGTTTCCTCAACTCAGGCAGGTCCCATGTTCCTGGGCCTTGAGTTTGCTTCCCAAGCAGGCTGCTTACAAGTCCACCCAATCAACTCAGACAACATTGGAAGACCAAAATGGGCCAGAGAAGAAGCCGAGGAACTCCTAGACAATATCAAAGTGCTGCACCAAAGAAAGATAGAGAAAAGGGCCACTCTACCCATGCTGATGTTTGTTAAGCTGCTCCCAATACCTCTTCCCTGGCACCCAGAAGAAAGGATTAAATCCCTACCTAGCTTTCTTTGAAATGGAATCTTTTAAGCTGAGGAATTAGTTCGATATTCTTGTTTTTCTCATGCTCTCCTTGCTGGGCTTTAAGGTGGGAGGAAGAAAAAATCTCAAGTTGCAGTCAAAGCCACTCCCTCCTCTCCTAACTTCAGGTTTGTGGATTTGAAAGAAGCTCAAGAGTTCACACACGCCTCCCCTCCTCAGCTGAATCAACTTGTCAGTTTAATCCTCAATTAGCTAAACTCCCTCTCTTGCAACTCTGGCCAGATCTGAGTTGCAGGCACAATCATCCACAGAGCAGAAAGGCAGAAGGATACAGGCAGTTTGGTCTAGCAGTTAAGGCATGGGTCTTCAAACTTGGCAAGTTTAAGATGTGTGGACTTCCAACTCCCAGAATTCCTGAGCTAACATGACTGGAGGAGGAATTCTGGGAGTTGAAGTCCACAAGTCTTAAAGCTGTCAAGTTTGGAGACCCCTGAGTTAAAGCATCAGCTACAGATTAACAGAGTTGGAAGGGACCTTGTAGGTCATCTAGTCCAACCCCCGCCCCCCACCCAAGCAGGAGACCCTACACCATTTCTGACAGATGGCAGTCCAGTCTCTTCTGGAAAGCCTCCAGTGATGAAGCTCCCACAACTTCCGAAGGCAACTTCAGTTCCATGGGTGGATTGTTCTCACTGTCAGAAACTTTCTCCTTATTTCCAGGTTGAATCTCTCCTGGATCAGTTTCCATCCATTATTCCTTGTCTGGCCTTTGGGTGCCTTGGAAAACAAGTTGACCCGCTCTTCTCTGTGACAGCCCCTCCATTATTGGAATTGAATTGCCTCAGAGTTCTGATTTGCAATGGCTGCAATTCCTGGAACGCTGACAGCTCTCCTGTCTCCCCTGGTCCTTCTCTTCACTAGACTAGCCATGCCCAGTTCCTGCAATCATTTATTATATGTTATATGCATCAGATTAGAACAGGGGTCCCCAAACTTGGCAACTTTAAGACTTGTGGACTTCGGAATTCTGGGAGTTGAAGTCCACAAGTCTTAAAGTTTGGAGACCTCTGGATTAGAAAGTGGGAGGTGGTGAGTTCTAGTCCCGTGTTAGGCATGAGAGCCAGCTGGGTGACCTTGGGCTAGTCACTCTTGGCCCAGTCCACCTCACAGGGCAGTGGTTGAGGAGAAAATAGGAGGAAGGAATACTAGGTGTGTCCCCCAACTTCGAGTTACTTGTACAGTAATAAAGATGGAATAAACATCAATATATTTTTTTTATAAATGTCACGTAGGTTTTTATAAATGTAGATGGTGAGACTTTGGAAGAAGTTCAGAAAAGGTCTGGAGACTACATGAAGAACGGTTGGAGGATTTGGATATGGCTGGTCTAAAGAAAATAAAAATTAGGGGTGACGTGATAGCAATGTTCCAGTATTTGAGGGGCTGCCACAAAGAAGAGTTGGGGTCAACTTATTCTCCAAAGCACCTGAAGGCAGGACAAGAAGCAATGGATGGAAACCGATTAAAGAGAGAAGCAACCTGCAATTGAGGTGAAACTTCCTAACTGTGAGGACAATTAACCAGTGGAACAACTTGTCACCAGAAGCTATGGGGTCTCCATCACTGGAGGTTTTTAAGAAGAGACTGGACAGTCACTTGTGTGAAATTGTACAGGGTCTCCTGCTTGAGCAGGGGGCTGGACTCGAAGACCTCCAAGGCCCCTTCCAGCTCTATTGTATTCTTCTTCTAACAGAGGCATAGAATCAAAATCAAAATCAGGTGCAGTATTAGTACCACTTCATAAAGCAGTAGGAAGGCCTCACCTGGAATACTGCGTATTCCAAGAAGACGGTGCAAGACATTTGCCTCATGGCATCATTGCATAAATGGGGGAATTTGCAAATTAAGGTTCTGATATTTGCCAAAGCTAATGAACTGAAGATGTTACCTTAAATGGTACTGAAACATCTTGGAGAACAATACAACATGCTTGCAGGCTACACCTATTCACCACCAGCCCAGAGTATTTCTAGATTAGTCAGGACAGCTGTTTTCAACCTCAAAATGGACATACTGAACTCCACTTTGAATTTGCAATGGTTTTGCATGCCACTGATCTTGTTGCACTTTATGACACTGATTTGTGTGGTCCTTCAATGAGGAAAAATCCTTGGTTGTCCTCTTCTGCTGGTTGCTGTGGTAATTCTCTCTGCTGTGACACTCTTCAAAGGGCACAAAAATTTCGGATTAATTTAGCCTTCCCCAAAGCGTTCTCCAGGTAAGACCAATAAATCCTCAAATTGGACAGCTGTAATAAACTTGGTAGTTTGAATTCTAGTCCATTGTGATGGGCTTCGACTATTCTGCAAATACTTTTATGGTTGTGTGAACGGATGTCTACCAAGCAAAGGAGAACATGGTGCAAGTCACTTGTCTTGTAACATCACTGCATAAATGAATTTGCAAATTAAAGTTCTGATGCCTAAGATGCCAGTGCCATGTTTGCCGGTTGTTGAAGGCTCCTGTGTTGTGCACAGGACACAAACTAGGTGAATTCAGGAAGGCCAAAAGCAACTCAGGCTTTGCAATCCCAAAGGTGCTTTTTTCAGGAGGCAACTGGACTTTCTTGTTTTTCTTTGAAGACGTTTCACTTCTCATCCAAGAAGCTTCTTCAGCTCTGATGGGAAATGGAAGAATGGAAATCTAATGAGATGAAGAAGCGTCTTCGTTGAGAAGCAAAACATCTTCAAAAAAAACCCCTCAGAAAGTCCAGTTGCCTCTTGAAAAAAGCCCTTTTGGGACACACCATAACACGGATGACTGAGAATCTCCATAGACATCAGGTTTTGCAGGCTAAGGTGGGACTAGAACTCACCTAGTGATTGGCCCTAAGACACCTAACTGGCTTTCATGGCTAAGGCACAGGACTAGAATTCACCTTCTCCTGCTTTCTGGCCTGGTGCCTTAACCACTAGACCACACTAGTTACCTCCTGCATGGATTACTGTAGTCTACATGGGGCAGCCCTTGAAGACCATCTGCTGCAAAATGTTCTTAGATCGGCATACTACACCTTTACTCCGTGAACTGCGTTAGTTGCCAGTTCGCTTCCAGTTTTAATTCAAGATGCTGGGTCTATAAAGCGCTACAAGGCATGGGTCATGGGTGAGGTCACTGGCTCTTCCCAATCCACCTCCCCATCCCATCAGGTCCAAGGCTTTTACCATTGTCCCTGGAGATCTGACAAGGGCACGGAGCCTCTGAAATTGTGCATGGATGTAATGCTCTCTTACAGATTATATTTTTAAAATTGCTTTGTTTTTTTTTGTTGCTATTATTACAGTTAATCATCCGTATTTTTTTTTTAACCGTTGTGAGCCACCCAGAATCAAGCATGCGAAATGGGCAAGTACCACGCACCCATTGAACAATCATCATCATCATCATCTTTTAACGACCCCATAATCCCTTGCGGGGTGGAGTCTGGCCAGCTGAATGCAGCTAGCAGAGTGTTTAAATGGCCGGATGCCTTTCCTGTCGCCAATGTGGAGTTTTTTTTTTCCAGCAGAGATATTCCCTATGTGCCCAGAGAGAGAAATACCTACCTCTGCCCAGGATCGCCTCCTGATTGTGAGGTGAGGTCTCCACCTCTCGGCCACGGCTGCACCACTCCTGCACAGGTGGAACAATCAAATGGACAAAATCCCGCTGCCAGTTTTGTGCTATGTAAAGAAATTTTATTTTGCTTTGCCTAAAAATAATATCAGTTGGTTTCCTCAGGGAAGTCTCAAATTAT
Source organism: Naja naja (assembly GCA_009733165.1). Classification (NCBI taxonomy): domain Eukaryota; kingdom Metazoa; phylum Chordata; class Lepidosauria; order Squamata; family Elapidae; genus Naja; species Naja naja. Next base: position 4,796,640 of record CM019161.1, read on the forward strand.
ATAGAATTATGACGATGAGGAGACCAACTTTCTCCGCTCTCTCTCTCTCTATGCAATTTCAGGTTATTTGTCCAAGGATGTTTATCCAGTTCCTTCTGGAAGAGGTCTCTGAGGGGATTAGCCAGGATCATTCACTAGCAAGACGGTAGCTGCATTCGTACAACCTGCCCCGATGATAGCGCGACACTGCAGGTTGTCCTTAGTGCACGGGAAAGGTAGCATTTTCAAACCTCATCATTTCACATGATGTGGGTGTTCCTGCAAAGACCAACCATGTGGTGTGAAGACATGACACAACTTAGCTGAAAAGCGAGGCACCGGCAGAGAGAAAAAATTGGTAATAAGATAAAGGCTTACGTCCCGCCACTTCAATCCCTCTGAATCCCATCAAAGCATGAAAGAGCTTTAACAGACCTTTAGGGACTAATTCAAGACACACGTTTTTTGAGAGACAGAAATTCATCATCCTATTTTTTTTTTTAATTTTTCACAGGTCTGAGATGTTCCTCTTCATCCATTTTTTGAAATACTAATTAGCTCCTGAAATATTTCTGTCACCTTAAGTTTTTGTTTGTCTTTAAAAACTGATAAGGCTCCGGGCTTTATAGATCCTCACTCTGGAAATTGTTCTCGATGGGACTTAAGAGGGACTGTCTTTTTGCTGAAGCTGTAAACGTAAAATGTTCAGAAAAGGACATGGGGGAATAGAGGAACAACACACAGAATAGTTCCCCATATTATTTGACTTTCTCCTGTGAGGTTCTTGGTTCTCTCTGAGCTTGGTTGCTTTTTTTGCAGACATTTCATTACCAAACTAGGTTACATCATCAAGGCTGGAAGGGAGTGGGGTTTGCTCCAGGGGGTGGGATCCAAAAATCCCAGCAACCGGTTCACTGCCAGTTGCTGGGTGAGTGCGGCCATGGTGGGTGTGGCCTACCGGAACTTTGGGGAGGGCCGTTTTTTGCCTTCCCAAGGGTCCAGAGGCTTCCCTTGGGCCTCTGCGAGAGCAAAACGGCCTGTTCAAATACCGATTCAGAGAACCAGATGCAAACTTAACAACCGGTTTGCTCGAGCCGGCCCGAACCGGTAGAATCCCACCCCTGGTTTGCTCCCTGTTTGCTCCCTGTTTATATACAAGTAGTTTGCCCTGCCAGTATTGGTGAAGGGCGGTTTCTTCTTGGTAGTTCTTGGATTAGGCTGTTGTCCCACCGACACTGACAGGGCAAGCCACTTGTATATAAACAGGGAGCAAACTCCACTCCTAGCACTGATGGTGTAACCTAGTTTGGTAATGAAACGTCTTCAAAAAAACCCAAACCAACCAAGCTCAGAGAACAGCGAGCACCTCACACTCCTCCTCCTCCTCCTCCTCCTTTTCGTAAGTCTCATTCCCTTCTAGCACTGATGATGTTACCTAGATGGGTAATGAAATGCCCGCAAGAAAACCACCAAGCTCAGAGAGCACTAAAGGCCCCACAGTTCGATCCTGAGCTACGAATACTCTCTCCTATCAGGATTTTTTCTTTCATTTAAGTGTAGGAGGGGAAGCTGCCTCTTTGTTGTTTCCATTTCAATACAGATAGCATATTTATTGAATTTTTTTTTTATCCACCAGCAACGGTGAAATCATGCTGAAGAATTACAAAACCTTATGGTAAGTTGCTTTTATAAAAAATAAATGAAAGGACTACAGGTCCACACTCAGACAAATCAGCCCAACTGATCTGTTCCTCCTTTGTTCAAACTGTCGGTTTCTTCCTCATCCTTACAGGAGGATGACCTGAGTTCTATTTGTCTTCATTAAGAGAGAGCTTTTTTTTAAAAAAAAAGGCACACCATTCAGGGGGGAAAAAAAGAAAAATGGTGTTGCCATCCATGAGTCAAGGGCCTTGATGAGAAATCTTCCCCTGGTCCCTTCTGAAAATAAATACAGCAAATAGCCTCTAATGAAAAGGTTTGGTCAATGTCAGAAAGAAAAAAGATCTTTTCCAAACTCAGAAGCAACTGACTTCCTCCTTAAATAGCGTTTAAGCCTTTGGTCAGTTCAGCTACTGAAAAATAGTAAGTGTGGTGTTGTTTGTTTTTTAAATCTGAAGATCGTCCAGGGAGACATCACTTGTCAATCACCCAAGGCCAAAAAGGAGACGGGTGCTAGGTCAGGTCTTCATCAAGCAGTCAGGGGAAGAAAAGAGATCATCTTTGGCTTCGGCAATCAAACGGACGGTGTCTTTGGAGGGTGACTTTGCTGTATGATTTGGGGCCGTTTGACGCGAAGTTTCCGCCTCTTTGGCCTGCTCTTGGATTTGATTTGGACCACAAAAAAGGCCAGGACCACCATGGCCCCAAGGAAAGCAAAGACCGGAATCGTCCCGCCCACGTCCTGATTGTAGCGTCCGGGCATGATTCCTGCATAGGGAAGCAAAACAAAACAAAAAAATATGTCCGTGTGAAAATCCACAGGCAATATGCTCAGTGTTGGAAACAGCCCTACGCTCCACCAGAGGAATTGACAATTCAAAAGATAATGAGTTGTGCAGAAATGGATAAATTAACCCGAGCCCTAAAAGATAAAAGAATCTTCAGAGTATTACACGATTTGGGATTATTGGTATGAATGGATTGAGTGAAGACAGATTATATAGTAAACAGTAAAGGAAGATAAGCAGTAATTGTAGTGAATATATATATATATATATATATATATATATATATATATATATATATATATATATATATATATATTTGTTTTCGAGATTTTCACGGGTAAAGGTATGTAGGTCTTGGTGTATTCGGTCTTGTCCGTGTAAGATTGAGAATACCTTGGCAGCGACGAAATCTCATCCGTCATCTTCAGGCTGGTGTCTTCAGCTTCGTTCTCCTGGGAGAAGTGTGTGATTGTGGCTGTTTTCCCTTTTAAACTCTAGAGTTGGCTGTGTTGTTACTTCTTGATTGGTTGATGGAGTTGATGTATGCAGATTGGATGGCTTTTTCCTGAGACCCTGTGTGGCTGAGGTGCTGGCTGTGTGTCTCTCAGCCTTTTGTGTTGTAACGACCTGGGTAATGGGCTGTGTGATGACCTTCTGAGTTCTATTGTTGTGATGTCCTGGGTGTGGTGCTGTAATCTCCTGGGTCGTTGTCTGTGCTGCAACCTCCTGATGTTTTGTGTTGTGATCTCCTGAGTTCTGTGATGTAGTATCCTGGGTGGAAGGCTGTGATGTGGCATTCTGGGCCTTGGTTTGGCTCCGAGTTTGAGGTCTGGCTATGTGTTTATAGCGTGTGTCAGTTTGCTTAGTTTGGGGGTTGGAGGTGTAGCAGCTGGTGTTGCAGCCATAGTCTGGTTTCTGGATGGTGGTTGCCTTTCATCTGTGGCGTGGGCTTTCACAGATGAAAGGCAACCACCATCCAGAAACCAGACCATGGCTGCAACACCAGCTGCTACACCCCTCTGACCCCAAACTAAGCAAACTGACACACGCTATAAACACATAGCCAGACCTCAAACTCGGAGCCAAACCAAGGCCCAGAATGCCACATCACAGCCTTCCACCCAGGATACTACATCACAGAACTCAGGAGATCACAACACAAAACATCAGGAGGTTGCAGCACAGACAACGACCCAGGAGATTACAGCACCACACCCAGGACATCACAACAATAGAACTCAGAAGGTCATCACACAGCCCATTACCCAGGTCGTTACAACACAAAAGGCTGAGAGACACACAGCCAGCACCTCAGCCACACAGGGTATCAGGAAAAAGCCATCCAATCTGCATACATCAACTCCACAAACCAATCAAGAAGTAACAACACAGCCAACTCTAGAGTTTAAAAGGGGAAAACAGCCACAATCACACACTTCTCCCAGGAGAACGAAGCTGAAGACACCAGCCTGAAGATGACGGATGAGATTTCGTCGAAACGTTGCCAAGGTATTCTCAATCTTACACGGGACAAGACCCGAATACACCAAGACCTACATATATGTATGTATGTATGTATGTATAATTACATTTATATGCCGCCCTTCTCCGGAGACTCAGGGCGGCTTACAATTTTTGGGATACAACCCAATGCGCTCAGCAATAGCCTTCCTTCCATTGTATATGCCTGCTTATTACTAAGCAGCATTTTTACAAGGTCAGCTTATTGCCCCCAACAATCTTGGGTCCTCAATTTACCTACCCCGAGAGGATGGAAGGCTGAGTCAACCTTGAGCCCGGTGGGATTCGAGCCTGCAATAATTGCAGGCAGCTGGAACTTAAGGGCAGGCAATTAACAGCCTGAGCCACCAAGGTCCTTTATTCACAAATTCACAAATCCACATATTCACAAAGCTAAGCAAAACCACAACCATGCTTACGATCTTACAAAGCTTTCCCTTGGCTTTACAGACCTGAGAGCTGGTCACGAAGTTACCTCTTCATCAGCGTTAACTACGAACGGTCACTACACGGGACTGTCACTAAATGAGCTACCTGTACTGGAAGCACCACACCTTCAAAATATGATTGGTTTAATCACAGGACCCCAGGGGTCAATGTCTGCCAAGGCAAGGGGACATGCTTGGCTTTTGAATGGGATGCTGCCTCTGAAAAGCAAATTAAGCCAGAAGGAAAAGGAACTAATTGAAGGCTATTGAAAAGATCCTCTCCTATGTAGAATGAACCTGAATCGCTGTGGTTTATTTAATAGAATAGAATCACAGAGTGGGAAGGGACCTTGGAGGTCTTCTAGTCCAACCCCCTGCCTAGGCAGGAAACCTACGCCACTTCAGACAAATGGTTGTCCAACATCTTTTTAAAAACTTCCAGTTTTGGAGCATTCGCAAGTTCTGGAGGAAAATTGTTCCACTGATTAATTGTTCTCACTGTCAGGAAATTCCTCCTTAGTTCTAAGTTGCTTCTGTCCTTGATTAGTTTCCACCCATTGCTTCCTGTCCTGTCTCAAGGTGCTCTGGAGAATAGCTTGACTCCCTCTTCTTTGTGGCAGCTCCTGAGACATTGGAAGACTGTTATCATGTCTCCCCTAGTCCTTCTTTTCATTAGACTAGACATACCCAGTTCCTGCAACCGTTCTTCATATGTTTTAGCCCCCTAATCATCTTCGTTGCTCTTCTCTGCACTCTTTCTAGAGTCTCAACATCTTTTTTTACATCGTGGGGACCAAACCTGATGAAATTTGGTAGACCAGACATGCCCTCAGATGGAGAGCTGAACTTCAGGGCAATTCCACTGTACTTACCTCCTGGAATATTCCACGCGCCGCTCTCTCCCGGTGATAAAGGTCTTACTTGGGGCCGGTTCTGATGGAAGCTTGGCAATGCCACTTTATCCAGGTCGATCGATAACAACTTCTGATGTTTCCAAAGGTTGCTGGAAGAGACAAAATCAAATCAAACTCTTTACATATTCAGTTTTTAGTCAACTGAGACTAGCAGAAAAAGAGGGACATATTTACACAGCCCTCATATCCTGGACATAAACTGTTTCAACTTCTCCCCTCTGGACGCTGCTATAGGGCATTGCATGCCAAGACAGTTGCACACAAAGATCGTTTTTCCCGTGCCATCACTCTGCTGAACACCTAATTCTCACAGCACTCTTATGCCTGAAGGTATTTACCCATGTAGTAGGGCTCTATTGCTATTATACTTCCCATCTTCCTCACCTCTCATCTTTCCTACTACCTTCTCCTATTGGTATCTTATGATTTATCGGTGGCTGTTTCTATCTTATGAATGTATATTACAGTTTATGGTCTAGGACTTATCACTTTGTTGCTTGTATTTACACTGAGAACTCATGCACCGGCGACAAATTCCTTGTGTGTGTCCAATCACACTTGGCCAATAAAGAATTCCATGATTCTAAATATACTGATTATCTAGAAAGAAAACAAGAAGACAGAAGGGAGGGATCGTTCTTCAGGGCATCAGGTGTAATGCCTACAACAGGTCTCACTCTGGGAGAGCTGGTTTAGCCTGGTTCAGTCAGAGCTGGGTAGTCAACCAAGCAGGCTGCAGAAATATCTGCTTAAAGAAGTCAAGCAATGTTTTCTAAAGTCTGTTATTGGCTACCAACCACTACTGTGTGTCTCTTGGCATTCCACCCCAAATTTACTTGGCTGTCAGCCACGAGATCTGACAGTGTGGGATACATGCTGGATCCCCTGAGGATGAAATCATTATCACTGTGGGCTTCCAATTTCTGTTGCTTCTAAACTGAGGGTGGTGATTCTGTGACGTGTATGTCACAGGTGACATGCCGTGCCATTTTTGGTGACACACCAGGTGTTAAGTGCAGGAAATCAGGAGTCCTGGCAGTTCAAAAGAATATGGGTTTATTATATGCCAACTTTCTCTACAAGAGGAGACTGGACAGCTACCTATCTGAAATGGCATAGGGTCTCCGGCTTGATTGGACTAGAAGGGACCCTTTGATTGACTGACTGGTTGGTTGGTTGAAGATCCTGAACTACTGGTAAAGAAAGCAAGTTGGCAATAGATAAGAGTCAATGGAATTCAAGGAGGGCTGGAATTAAATCTCTTGTGGACACAAAGGAACTCGAGACTGATAACGCGTTTGACCCCACCCTCAGGCTCAGCCTGGTCATCTCCCACATGAGATCTCCAGACCTTCTGCAAGTTGTGCAAGACTGTCTTGCTCTTGTGCAGCCTCAGAGGTCTCTGAAAATCACCCAAGCATTCTCACATGATTTCTGGAGACTCCGGAGGCCCACCGACACCACGGTCCCCTCACACAACCTCCAGAGGGTCCGGGGAGGAGACTCCAGAGAGAGAATCTGGAGAGGCCTCTTTTCCCAGCGGGTGGGGAGTATGTGACAGGCCACCAGAGTCAAGGTAGGCATTTTATGATTTTTTAGCATGCCAAAGAGGGACGTTGTGGCTCAGTGGCTAAGATGCTGAGCTTGTCCATCAGAAATGTCAGAAGTTTGGTGGTTCGAATCCCTAACGCTGCGTAACCGAGTGAGCTCCCATTCCTTGTCCCAGCTTCTGCCAACCTAGCAGTTCAAAAGCATGTAAAAAAAATGCAAGTAGAAAAATAGGGGCCCCTTTGGTGGGAAGGGAACAGTGTTCCATGCGCCTTTGGCGTTTGGTCATGCCGGCCACATGACAACGGAGACGTCTTCAGACAGCGCTGGCTCTTTGGCTTTGAAACGGAGTTGAGCAGCACCCCCTAGTGCCGGAAATTTAATTTAATTTAATTTAATTTAATTTAATTTAATAATTGGACTTGTATGCCGCCCCCTCTCCGAAAGGACTCGGGGCGGCTCACAACTAAAAATTACAATCAATAAATACATTAAAAACAAATTAAACCTAACAAGCCCAAATAAAATCAGTTTAACCCCACCCCCCAATGACTAGCACATGGGTGTGTGTGAGGGGAACCGTTACCTTTACCTTTAGCATGCCAAGCCCAACTGGTCTGCCGTCACCATTCTAGTCTTAAAACTACATCTTCTCACATTTCCCTTTGCAAACCCCAAGACCCATTTTACTAGTCAACAGATCTTCTGATCAGATTTGGAACAGATTTGGTGGCTCAGGCTGTTAAATGCCTGCACTTAAGATCCAGCTGTCTACAATTACTGTAGGCTCGAATCCCACCAGGCTCAAGGTTGACTCAGCCTTCCATCCTCTCAGGGTAGGTAAATTGAGGACCCAAGATTGTTGGGGCCAATTAGCTGACCTTGTAAAAATGCCGCTTAGTAATAAGCAGGCGTATACAATGGAATGAAGGCTATTGCTGAGCACACTGGGTTGTATCCCAAAAAATTGTAAGCCGCCCTGAGTCTCCGGAGAAGGGCGGCATATAAATGTAATTAAAAAAAAAAAGAGACAGAAACAACAATTATTTTTTTAAAATGGCAACCTGGGTGCTGTTTCATTCAGAGGTTGTGGTTTCGCCCAGGACAAATGAGGACATGCCGGAAGAGAGCGAGGTTTCGGATCACGTAGATGAGCCTCGAGCACTTTGGAGTAGCGATGAAGGTGATTGCCTGGAAATGTTGTAGTAAAAAGGAAGGGATTAATCCTTGAAAGTCTAGCCACTGCTTCTTTTTCTAAGCGTGAAGACTACATCTTGGGTTTACTGAAGCTGTCCTTTTACCCCATTTATTGGGGCGGGGGGTGTTTGGAAATGGAGGGGAGAAGAGAGCTGATTAAAAAAAAATAAAACCAAACCAAAGAACAGGCAAGCCAAAGAAAGTGGGGGTTTGGTTCTGTGTAAGCCATTAAGAGTATTGAGATGGGCCGAGTTGCCAATAAATAAAACAACGGGGAACTAGCTGATCCTGGGGTGGGAAAAGATTAGAAAGCTGAAGGAGGCACTTAGCTTTTCTGAACAATCTGCACATCCCAGGAGGCAGAGAAACAGCAAAGGAGAGGATGGTGCCAAACATTGCAGCCCCTGGAGAAAGCCTTAAGAGGCAAACATCACCCCAAACTAGGAATTGTTTTGATATTTGGTGGGGGTGGGGTATTTGAAGTTTTTAAGAGGGGGGAAATTAGGCCTTTGCAAGTTTTCACCCATTAGAACAGTGTTTCTCAATATCCTGGCCACTTTAAGAGGGTTGGACTTCAATTCCCAGACTGCCCTAGCCAGCTAGGCTTTAAGAGGCCCATGGAGTTCAACCTTGGCAACTCCAGGACTTCAACTCCCAGAATTCCTCAGGTAGCTACAGAAGTCCACCCATCTTAAAAGTTGCCACGGTTGAGAAACCCTGCCTTACCACAAAGCAGGGGTCTCCAACCTTGGCTACTTTAAGACTTGTGGACTTCAACTCCCAGAATTCCTCAGCCGTCTTAAAGTGGCCAAGGTTGGAGACCCCTGCCCCAAAGTATATAAACATGAGCCGACTCTCAGCCAAACCCACTTTGGTGGGAACACTGCAAGCCATAAATGGGCCACTGGGGAAGGGAGCGGGGGTTCAGTTTGTAACCTGCTCTCCCTTGTTCTAAAGAACTGCCTCTGACTTTACCCCTGTTCCTCCTTTATTTCACTCCTGAAAAAAATTGAAACTGACATTAATTTAAAAAAAAAAAAACTTTCCTCTCCCCTCCATGCCAAATGCCACTGCTCTGAACTCTAACTGGGAAAAAAAAACCCCAAATCAAATCACCTTCCATTCTCTCTGGGAGAATGTAACCTGCCCCAGTTGGGGGCCGCTGCCTGTGCTCCGAATGGCTGAGGCTCGGTGGCATCACTCCATAGGATGTGTATTGCAGAATGGAGTCGAGCAGCCAGAAGCAGTCTGGAGGGAAATCAAAAAGGAATATATTAAATCACCTCGGCTTCAGCCAAGCCAGCCAATTGCGAGTAGCAAGCCACATTTCTTGAAGCGGGATTTCTTTTCAATGCCATCTGTTTTCCCAGACACTCTGCGCCGTGAAGAGTTGGCATTCTGCACCGCTGAGGTTTATCCTACCTTTGGGTGGGGAGGGCTTCAGTGCTGGGAGGGCTGAGAATATCAAGGATTTATGTTTTACTTCCCTGAAGCTACATATTGAAGGGAAGGGAAGTGGGAAGAAAGTGCCAGTTTGGTGCATGACTTAAGGGGGTTAAGATGGGCTTATAAACCAGGAGATGAAGACTTCTAGACCCCCTTACGTATGAAAACTGGCAGGGTGGCTTTGGGTCAATCACCAGGAGACTGATTTCTAGTTCCATCTTAGGCATGAAAACCAGCTGAGTGGCTTTGGCCCAATCACCAGGCGACTGTGAGATCTAGTCCCAAATTAGACATAAACACTAACTGACTGACTTTGGGCCAATCACCAGAAGTGTGTGAATTCTAGTCCCACCTTAGACATGAATGGCAACTGACTAACTTTGGGCCAATCACCAGGAGTCAGTGAGTTCTAGTCTTGCTTTAGGCAACAAAGCCAACTGGGTGCCTTGGGTCAATCACCAGGGGAGTGTGAGTTCTAATCCTGCCTTAGATACGAAAGCTAACTGGTTGAAGTTGGCCCGGTTGGCCCATCTCAATCTGACCCAGCTCACAAGGATGTTGTGGGTAAATAAGAGGGGAAAGGAGTTTTATGTATGTTCACTGCCTTGGGCTACTTGCAATGTAATGTAATAAAGGTGGGATAGAGTTTGATTAATAAATAAATAAGAAATATAAGGTTAATACGTATAAACTGGCTACAAACCTTAGTAAAGCTCCCCCAAATTTGATAGCAACAGAGGATAAAAATGACCAGAGTTTTTACTTATTGTCTCTTTTACTTTTTACTCCCCACTACATGCTATTTTAGTGGAGAGGAGCCCATCCAATATCACTGATATTTTTTTTCTCTTTAAGAAAAGCTGCAAATCTAGAGGCCCACAGCAAGTTCTCCTTTATTACAGTCAAAGGCCAACCAAATCAAATGCAATTCCCTACCACTAATTACCACGCTCCAATTTATAAAATTAAGACATGCTCTGCTAACGGGCACTAAATGATGGCAGCCTGAGTAATGTTACCTCTTTGCTGGTGTAACCAACTACCACGCAAAATGCTGCCACTCGTGAAGAACATGAGCCTCCGTACTCGATAAAAGTATAAAAAATTAAAGTGAAACTAAACAGTTGATCTCAGGGGCCACTAAATTCATAATTTTAAATCCCATGCAGCACGGGATTTAAAAAAAAAAGATAAACAGTCTTCGGTGCATTATAAAAAATGCAAATAATTTTTCTGCGGACCACCAAAATTTTCTCATGGGCCACCAGTGGTCCACAGACCACCAGTTGGTGACCGCTGATGTGGGGCACATCATCAGGGGTTTTCGTCCAACTGGAGATCTAAGACGGTTGGCCTTGACTGGGTGTAAACAACTCCACTCGGCAGCGCAGTAATTCATGAGAGCAAACCTCCCTTTTAGTTCACATGAGCCTTCACCTCACCAGCTCACTTCCCAAACCCAAACACCATGTCCCCCATTCCCCGTTACTATGGCAGCAGATAGCAAGCATGCATCAAAGGAAAGCCCTATGCTGGAGATCCAGCTGACACATATACAGAATCGTGAGTGGTGATCTGTTCTGACCTAGGTCTTCACGAAATCACAAAGCAGACTCCTCGTCCCAACAAAACCCCCTTTTTATTAGGCTAATGTGAATTCCTATCATTCACATCCAGCAAAGTCCCTGCAAACAGTCTTTCAAGGGTGAATTACAACCACAGAACTTATCAGGCATGGAGAGCTGCCAGGCCAATAGCTTCCAAATGCAAAGCTGTACAAGAAAATACAGGATCAAATCTTCACTAATTAAACCAACTAATTGTCACCTGCAAACACCACTCCCTTTTCACTCTTTATTCCCTATGGGAGGGGCCATTCACCATCCACCTCTGCCTTTACTCCCGAGTCGACCCTTGTTCCTTAACTCTTCCCTTCTCCTGGCAGCTCTGCGCATGCGCACATTGGGAACAGGCTGCAGCTGTTCTTCTACCTTACTGATCTCCAACTCCAAAGGCCGCTGATAACTGCCAGGTGGCCCTGGCCCCATCTCTGCCTCCGATGCAGAGCCCTCATCAGAGTCTTCCCCAGACTCCAGGACTGGCCCATGTTCCTCCCCAACCTCCTCACTCTCCGAGTCTGCAGCCAGCTCTGCTGGCCTCTGGCGGGCCACAACACCAACTTCCCCACAGACTTGGCTTGACAGAAGCCAGCTGGGAAGGTTGCAAATGGTGATCACGTGATCCCAGGATGTGCCGACCATCATAAATACCTGAAGGTTTGCTAAGCACCCAAACTGCAGCTGGGTGAGTTGCAGGGGGTGCTCTTAAATGCAAAGACCGGTCATAAGTCACTTTTTCCAGTGCTGTTGTAAACTCTGAACTTTAAAGGAACGGTTGAAAGTCAAGGACTGCCTGTAAGAGCTTTGAAATACAGCACCAAATTACAGGCATACTCGACTCCCGAGTCCCGACCACAACGTAGCCCAACATTTCTGCTGCTAAGTGAAACATTCGTGAAGTGAATTTTGCCCCATTTTAATTACCTTTACAGTTGTTAAGTGAATCACTCTACAGTAGTGGTTAAATTAGTCAAACAGTTGTTAGGTGGATCTGGCCTCCCCATTTGCTTGCCGGAAGGTTGCAACATGACCCTAGGATGCAGCAACCATCATAAATGTGAATCAGTAGCCAAGCGCTTGAATTTTGATCACACGATCGTGGAGGTGCTAAGATGGTCTTTAAGTGTGGAAACTGGTTGTAAGTCACTTTTTTCAGTGCTGTCGTAACTTGGAACAGTCACTAAATGAACTGTTGTAAGTCAAGGACTACCTGTCTTATTTATTTATTTATTTATTTATTTATTTATTTATTTATTTATTTATTTATTTATTTATTTGACTTGTATGCGCCCCTCTCCAAAAGGACTGGGGCTCTCACAACTAAAACCACACAATAATTATTTAACTAAAAACCATATTAAACAATCAAGTCAATCAAGTCAAATTAGCATAATTTGCTATGTTATTTGCCTGTTATTTTTTTTTTTAAGGAATATACTTCAGAGGTTGGAATAGCAGCACAGTAGCTTTGCAGTTCATACCTCTTACCAGCTACAGAAAACTTTGGCTTGCCAAAGCTTGCTTTCTGATCCTGGGTTACCCGTTGACCGCAAATAACATTTTGTCAACTCAGATACCAGATCAAAAGAGAGATCTTCAGGCGACGAGGAAGTTGATGCAATCCCTAAACGAAATCTAGGCTTATTCATCACATTAAGCTATGTCGCTGGCTTCATTTAACACGGTGTGTGGGTGTCCAATCAATTTGCACGTAATTTTTATTAAAACTTTCAAACAAGGAGATGAAAAACTTACACAAAAGTAATATAAAGTAGGGTAGGAAAAGAAGAAGAAATTAAAGAAAAAGTATAAAGGGCAAGAAAAGAAGGAAAAAAACAGTCGAAAAGAAGGAAAGAACGATATTAAGTGGCTTCCAATATTCTTCACAGCTGTTAAACAGTAAGTACAGGTACTTACTGCGCTTACAACCATTAGTTTAGTGACTGTTTGAAGTTGCAAGGGCATTGAAAACAGTTTTTCACAGGACTGTTGCAGCATCCCCAGGGTCAGGCTGTTAATTGCCTGCACTTAAGTTCCAGCTGCCTACAACTGCTGTAGGCTCGAATCCCACCAGGCTCAAGGTGGACTCAGCCTTCCATCCTCTTGGGGTAGGTAAATTGAGGACCCAAGATGGTTGGGGGCAATTAGCTGACCTTGTAAAAATGCCACTTAGTAATAAGCAGGTATATACAATGGAATGAAGGCTATTGCTGAGCGCATTGGGTTGTATCCCAAAAATTGTAAGCCGCCCTGAGTCTCCGGAGAGGGGCGGCATATAAATGTAATTAAAATAAAATAAAATAAATAAATAAAATAAAATTCAGACCCCTGGCAAGTGGCTCATATTTATGACGGTCACAATGTCCTAGGGTCATGGGATTCCCTTCTGCGACCTTCTGACAAGCAAAGTCAATGAGGGGCTCTCATTTTTACTCTGTATTTTTTTTACTCCAGCAGTAGTAAAGCATTTAGTGAATGAGAGGGAACTTGATAACTGGGGGGAGGGGGGAAACAACAGAAAATAATAGTGAAAGGAGGAATGAATAAGAGAAAAGGCCAAAAAATGACAGCGAATGGAAAGCAAGCAAAGAAGAACGAATATAGCAAAGAGAGTTAGAGACAATGGATAAAAATTGGAATGATGGGGATTCTACATCAAGGGGTATTCTAATAGTTAAAATCTACATATATAGATTTTGAGGAATTTGGGTTTAATAATTGGTTAAAGAAATATTACTAAAATACACAAAATATCAATTAGAATAAGAATAAGGATTAATAATTTAGTTGGAACAGATATGAAAATAAGATTCTAAAATAAGAACTAAGATATATAAGTGTATATGGAAGATATAAAAAATTAATATGCAATATGGGGAAGGAAATGCTATGGGGAATCCAATAGAAAACACACTTATGTATGTATGTATGTATGTATGTGTATTATGATATTATTATTAATGGATTATATAATTTGATACTTGTTTATATAAGGTGTTGAGGTATAGGGATATAGCAAAAAATGATATTATATTGTTATTTGTCTATGTATTTGGCTAAATGAAAATAAAATGGAAAATATAATTTGGACAAATGTGATGTTAGAGAGAAGGGTGTGCATGAAATATATAGATATATACAAAAGTGGCAAAAGTAATAGTAAAAGGGGTGAAAATAATGGATGATATAAATTAAGATGAATCTGGAAAATTAATGGAATATGATTTGATAAAATTTGCAAATATGAAGAATACAAGAGTATAAGATTAATGAATACAGAGAATGACTAAGAATAAAGAGAACAATATAAAGCAATGTATGAGAATATAAAAAGGAAAATTGGTAATATTTTATATGATGTGAAATTAGACAAGGAAGTGGAACTGTGATTATGGTCATGTTTGATTTAAAATGTTAAAAGCCTGGAACCACACTGTTCACCTAAAGATGTATTTAAAGAAATAAAAATACAAATAAAAAATGATTTGCAAAAAAAAGAGGGGGGGAGTTTTTTTGTCTACAATGACAAAATGTCATTCATTTAACAATTGTATTACTAACAACTGCACCTTGGTGGTGCAGGCTGTTAAATGCCTAGCACTTAAATTCCAGCTGCCTGCAATTACTGCAGGCTTGAATCCCACCAGGCTCAAGGTTGACTCAGCCTTCCATCCTCTCGGGGTAGGTAAATTGAGGACCCAAGATTGTTGGGGGCAATAAGCTGACTTTGTAAAATTGCCGCTTAGTAATAAGCAGGCATATACAATGGAATGAAGGCTATTGCTGAGCGCACTGGGTTGTATCCCAAAAATTGTAAGCTGCCCTGAGTCTTTGGAGAAGGGCGGCATATAAATGTAATTTTAAAAAAAACTGCTGTGATTCACTTAATAACTGTGGCAGGAAAGGTTGTAAAAGGGAGCAAAACTCATGACTGTCTCGCTTAACAATAGAAATTTGGGACTCAATTGTAGTCGTAAGTCGAGACTATCTGTATTAGCTGGGTGTCAGATTCGTGTATCTGTCATTTCTTCAATGAAAGAAGAAAAGGGGGGGGAGACTGATAATGAAATCTTTCTTGATGTAACCTGAATATATGTAATCTTATATCGAAATTTGTATAACCTACACATGATACAATGGAGGGATGAAACCCAGATGGCCGGAACCTATCACCTCTGGGAGAGATAGCCAGGAGATGAAGAGACCATAAAAATTCCAGTGAGATGTGCCCTGGGAAACTCTGAAAAAGATCCTTCTAAAAAGGGGGTGGGGTGGGGAATTAACATGTTGGCTCTTTGTTTTACTAAATACACATCAAGGGGAGGGGTTTTAAACTCCCTTATCTATCTCTGCATGCCTGAGAGACCTTAGACGCTGCTTTTAACCCCTACATGAATTGTCTCATCTCAATAAAGGATTCCTTTTGATACGTTTTGATACCTTTTCAGAAGTTCATTCTAGTTAATTGAATGGGAAAAGTTTTGTAGCCTGACACTGGGTTCGCTTCTTTTGAGTTATTTGTAAAAAAATAAAGCTGGGATAGAAATAAATAAAAAATAAACCATGATGCCTTTTGTGGCTAGCATGTTTCCTTTGAAAGTTTTAATGCCACCGCCTTTCATGTGGAGGATGGAAAATATGACTTTGACACAGCCTCTGAAACAAACTGAAATTAGCTAAGATTTCCCACCCTCCTTGTCTTGAAGGAGCTTGGAGCTGATAGTGAGATTTAGCTCTCAAGTCATTTAAACACAGTTCAAAGGCATTTTCGTAAAATCCTTCCCCCATCCCCTCAGGTTACTCTTCAGTGGGAATGGATATTAATCTTCGTAATCCCCATGTCCCCCGAAATACGCACCTTTGATTTCTTTTCGCTCTAATACACATTTTTAGGATTTACAAGTCGTGTATGCGAGGAATTTTAAACACCGCTAAGCTGACTGAAGTCACAGCGGGGGTCACCGCCTCCGATTCCTAACATGAAAGGCTGGCTGATGCTACTTTCTACTTCAGGGCTAAAAACAGAATGGAGCACCGTTCTCTAGTCCTATGTTCCTCAACTTTGGCAACTTGAGGACCTGTGGACTTCAACTCCCAGGGAGTTGAAGTCCATGGGTTCTCAAGTGGTCAAGGTTGCTCTAGAAGTCTACTGTTGTGGTTCGCCGGCAGCCAGTGCAGAAGGCAGTGGAATCGGACAGTGAGGAAGAACGGGGACCAGTCAGGGAGTCTGGAGAGAAGTTGGATGGAGGGTCCTGCGTCTGATGCAGAGATGGGGCCGGAACCATCTGGGAGTGGGGTGCTGACTCTGGAGCCTCTGGAGTCTGGCAGCAGCGAGGCAGAGGACCCCGCGGAGCCTGTTCCCAGTGCGCGTGTGCGCTGAGCGGCTAGAAGGCGAGAGCAGCTGAAACAAAAGGGGCAACTCGGGAGTAAGGCTGGGAGGTGATTGCCCCGCTCCTAAGGGATAAAAGTCAGGCCAAAATGACGAAAGCTTTGCAGGAAGTGGGATGGATTAAGATTGGTATTTTTCTCAACACTGAGTGTTTTCCAACCTTGTCAACTTTAAGATAAGTGGAATTCAATTCCAGAATTCTGGAAGGTGAAGTCTGCAGATCTTAAAGTTGCTAAAATTGAGAAACACTGCTAATCAAGGTAAAATAACAACTTCTTCTTCTTCTTCTTCTTCTTCTTCTTCTTCTTCTTCTTCTTCTTCTTCTTCTTCTTCTTCCTCTTCCTCCTCCTCCTCCTCCTTCTTCTCCTTCTCCTCTTCTTCTTCCTCCTCCTCCTCCTCCTCCTCCTATTATTAGGTTTCAGATGTTAACTGGGTTTGGCATTTTTGTCTACCTATCAAGTCCTTACCAAGGACCTGGGATAGGCAAATCTGGATGTTCGAAGGTGTTACAGATATCGCTGCAGGATGGAAGCTGTTCCAAGTCAAGCTGCCTTCTGCAATTGACTGATGGCCAATTTGTCAATACCTATGGTGTTCAAAGGGTGCTCCAGCTGTTTTGGGACTGCACCCAAGGTGCCTATTAACATTGGTACTACCCTTGCTTGCCTTTGCCATAGGCGTTCTATTTCTATTTGTAGGTCTTTGTATTTTGTTATCTTCTCCAGTTCTTTCTCTTCTCTTCTGCTGTCTCCAGGCGTTGCAATTATTCTTATTATTATACACAAAAAACAACAGTGTACACAGCAAACGAGATAACTATGCTGGGTTTCGTATCACAAATCACTAGTCGAACCCTTCCCAAGCAATTCGGACTGTGTGATGCATCGGCGGATTATGTGAGCAAATCCCAGTAAGGTGGCCTTTGCAGCTGACCAATGGTGATCTTGTCAGCGCCAATTCTTTTTAAGTGCTTGCCTAGGTCTTTAGGCACAGCCCCCAGTGTGCCGAGTACCACTGGAACCACCTGCACTGGTTGATGCCAGAGTCTCTGCAGTTCGACTCTCAAGTCCTGATATCTGGTGATTTTTTCAAGTTGTTTCTCGTCGATTCTGCTGTCACCAGGTATGGCAATGTCGACGATCCACACTTTTTTCTTCTCCACAATCGTGATATCCAGGGTATTGTGTTGCCAAACTTTGTCAGTCTGTTTTCAGAAGTCCCAGAGTAGTTCCATATTGTTGTTGTTGTTGTTGTTGTTGTTATACAGTTACACTTTACATGGACATGAAATAAACCTTAGGAAAGATGAACTCGTTCTCTACGTGTTCTGGGATCCATGCAAACTATGATTCTGAATCATCAGAGTACGTTTATTTTAAAATTTTCAAAGTAGAGATTTATAAAGCAACTGGAGATTGCAGTGTTCTGATATCAAAATGTCCTGTTCCCACTTCAACAAATATGTTGATTATCACCTGTTCCAATGTTACCAGATTTGGCCCAATCTGAACATGGGCTGTTTCAACCTCCCTTCCATAGCTGGAACAGACTGCTTCAAAGTCAGCCTACTTTCCATGAAGTCAGAATAATTTGTCCCAACAGAATCCTTCTAATGAGATTGGAACAGGAAGATGTCCCTATTTAAAACTTATTTATTAAATCAATCTATCCAGGGCTACTGGCTAGCTAGTTATAAAATAAAACAGAGGTATAATCTACCAATATATTCTGAAAAGTTTCCAATTTTCAATAAACATGCAATATAATTTTCAGTCTTTTCCAATAGTTCATTTAACCACACAAATCACTGATTGGACTCAACATCACAGAGTTTAAAAGCTGTGTTTTTAACTGCAATTTGGTCATCAAGCTCCCTCAGTGTTTTTCAAATTTGGCAACTTTAAGAGGTGCGGTCTTCAGCTCCCAGAATTCCAGAGTCAGAATACTGATTGAAGTATTCTGGGAATTGAAGTCCACATGTCTTAAATTTGCAAGCTACATGAAAATATGGTCTGTGATGACCTTGGGCGTGGCACAAAGGCAACACAGCCAGAATCATAAGTAGAGGTCTCTTTATTAGCTCCAACTTTGCCCCCAATGTCCCGGTTACCTTCCGGTCTGGAGAAAAACTCTCCCAGAAACCTGCAACAACCTTTGACTATAGATATTCCAGTTCAAAACATTATAAACAGAAAATTTTAAACTATGACTTCAGCAAGACAAGATAAGGTAATAAATCCAGCAGGGCAAGATAAGGAGTTCCAGAAGTGAAGTAACTGCCTCTCCTTTAAACTCCCTCCCCAGGTGTGGCTAATGAAGGGAATCAGGGCCCTTTCTTCCCCTGTAAGCCACATTGCTCTCTTCTCCAATCTTCCCTGCATGCCCTAGGATGAAGGGAGGGTGGGCCTAGGTCTTCCTCTGAACCCGCTCTCCCTTATTCTACCTCTCCCCTGCTCTGCCCAGCCTGACTTTGCCCTTCCCCAGTTTCTTCCACAGCCAATGGAGCCACATTCCCACTCTCTGTCAGCTGTTCACCTTCCTCCTCAGATTCAGACTCCGACAGGGGCATGACATGGTCTGAAGTACTGTGCAAAATTAGTCCGTTATGTTTTGTTAACAAACCATGTACAAACCCAGTCAGTCTTGGCTTGTGTACAGAAGTGTAATATGGAGGGAGTTGTGTGTTATAATATATAACAAGCCATCTGCTTGACTGAGCATTAGGTGTGAACAAGATCTATGTCCCAAATCTTGGAGAAAAATAAAATTCACGGTGAGAGTGAAGCTGTCAATTGTCTGTATTTGAGCAGTGGCTGATGAACATATCGTGATACTTTCATCAGTACCAGTAAAAAATACAATAAAATTTACCAATGGCTTGTACATCTACAAGTTTCAAATCCCAAGGTGTGGAAGCTTATTTCTATTTGAGTTGCACACAAGTGTGCATAACTGCATTACACAGTCCTCCATCTTGGAACCTGTAACTTTGATAGGATAGGATAGGATAGGATAGGATAGAATTCTGTATTGGCCAGGTGTGATTGGACACACAAGGAATTTGTCTTCGGTGCAAAAGCTCTCAGTGTACACAAAAGCTATACAGTAAGTGACAAACCATGTTCATAATCATCGTAAAAATACATTCATCATAAACTATAAGATACAGCACTTAGTGATAATCATAGGATACTAAATAAGCAATCAACATAAATCATACTAGGAAACTAAATAAAACAATATAAATCGTAAAGATATAAGCAATAAAGTTATAGTCATAAGTAGAAAGGGAGATAGATAATAGGATGAGAACAAGAATGGTAATACAGCCTTACTAAATAGTTTGGAAGTGTTGTGGGAATTAGTTGTTTAGCAGAGTGTTGTGATAACTGGACTTCATGGCACAGTTTTACACACCTTTCTGCCGGTGGCTGTCGTCCAGGCAGTTCGAGTCCCCGTACAAAACTATCCTGCCCCCACCTTCTGTAGGAACTTGGAAAAGGCCCAAAATGGGGACATGTTCCACGATGGCTGTCTCCTGCTTTAAAACCTCCAGACCTAGGATGGAAGGGAGAGAGGAAAGGGATCAAGCTCCATCAAACAGTACCCAGAAGCTTCAGCCAGTCTGGAACACAGGTAGTCCCCGACTTATGACCGCAATGGAGCCCCAAATCCCTTTTGCTAAGTGGGACGATCATTAAGAAAGTTTTGCCTCCTTTTACGACCTTTTTTGCCACTGTAGTTAGGTGAATCACTGCTGTTCTTAAATTAATAATCCAGTTGTTAAGTGAATCTGGATTATTACCACCACCGTCATCTTTGTCATCATTTGAAAAAGATGGCTGCCCATCGGAAAGACTGGCAAAGCTGGGGGAGGAGCCAAGCAGGGAATTAATCTGGAATCTTTACAAGGCGGCAAAGTCTGACTGCCCTTCAATGCCATTGAACTCTATTTACTCTGACCCAGTTGCAAACTGCCAGTCTGGGAATTATGAACAGCTTTGAATCTTTCATGTCTGGATCTGGTTGTTTGCATTTGACATTGCCACCCTTACAGCTCTGGACATATATACCCACCCAGTGAGATTGGGAAGAGAGGGTTTTTTTTAAGACTCTCTATCTCCCTCCCTCTTCTTCTTTTTTTTGCAGAAGACCTGGGCATAAACCTTTTCAGTGATGGCTGAAGATCTCTTCTATGCAATGGTTTAGCTCAGATATCCTATCCTCTGCTACCTCACTAAGATTCTGAAGGGCTCCTTAGGAACATATTCAGGGATGCCTGACCTCACTGGAGGTTAACACCGTTCACAGTGCATGATTGTTATTTTATGCTGCTGGTACTTTCTATGTCAGGTGTTTGTAATCCTATATTTTGGCATTCAGAAAGCTGTTTAAGGGAATTTAGTGGCCCAGCAGTCTTAGGAAATAAAATAATAAAGGACCAAAGTGCATTCCTTCAAACGGAGAGATAAAATTCAATTTCCTTCTCTTCTTATGCACTCGGTACACTTTAAATAACACGCTTCCTGTACCTCCCAATGAACAGATCGCCTATATGAATGCCGAGATTCCCTGAGCTTTTCTTGTCAAAAGAAAGCAGAAGATGTGATGACCCAGGATGGGATACAAAATAAACAAAGTCACAAAAACAGATGAAGCCCCTTTTGTTCCTTCAACTTGGCTTCACAGCTCCAAATATCCTTGACTGGAGACAAAAAAAAAAACTCCCCCACAAGCAGTTACGAAAAGGAGGAAATGCCGTTTAAACTAAAAATGCCTATAAATTATAAATAGCAAAAACAACACAAACCACACTGAAGCCATTAAGGGAACCAGGCAAGATAAGGGCTTGAAGATGTCGGCAGAGATTGGAACACACACTGGGAGGGACGCCAAACTCAGAGGGGAACGGACAGGCCAGAGATATTTCCATGCTTTGCTTCCAGCACTGGCCCATACGCATGTCCATCCTTTTAACCAGTTCTCACAGCTGCAGCTCATGAAGAGGATCAAGGCCCTTTCCTCCCCCGTAGACCTTGCCATTCACATCTCTCCCTTATCCCCTCCTCCCTGCATGCCCTAGGATGGAGAAGGGATGGGCCTGGGTCCTCCTCTGACTGCCCAGCCGGCCTCTGCCCTTTCCCAGCCTCCTCCACAACCTCCGGAGCCACACTTCCACTCCCTGTCGGCCGTTCCTCCTCTCCCTCGGAGTCAGACTCCACATTCAAGATCACATCTAGAAGAATATGAAATACAAAGAGGAACTCGGTACCTTGATCCTTAAAAGTCTGTGCAATGACCATGCCATCTTCTGGAAATTTTGCAATACTACATCCTGAGGCATAATTCACTGAAAATAAAATACACGTATAGGTGTGTTAGACCAGAGTTCCCCACAATTTCCAGCTTTGTGGACTGGGGACGGGGAGGAGGGACAAGGGATGGTTCCTCAAGAGCGGCAGGTAAATGTGTGTGGGGCTCCATTTGTGCGAGCGGCAGGCACACATGTACGCCCTCACTGCTTGTGTGAGTGGGGATGTGCATGCATGCTCGCCCACCCCTTCCGTGGGCTGATTCCGAAAGCTCAAGGCCTGATAGTGGGCTGTGGCCCAGGGGTTAGGGACCCCTGTGTTAGACAATACTAGTTCATTTTAATTAAAAACCCGTAGCCAATGAATTCTCAGTATTCCACTCCTATTTCTCTTAGCACTTCATTTTATCCATTCCTCGGATTTCTATTTCTTAACTTGTTGTCTCATCATCTCTTCTATGTTCCTTTTGTGACTCTTTTGCCTTTAGCTAGGTTATCATTGGGAGATCTCTCTCTCTCTCTCTTTCTTCTTTTCATTCGTAAAATGAAAAATAGAACGGCTTGCCTCATTCAGATGAAGATATATATGACAATATGAGAAAAGGGAATTATAGCAACCATTTGTGCGGGCACTCGAGCCCCAGCCAAACATACCTGCACTGCACATGTGCGCACCTCCCAGCTGTTTTTTGCCCTCCTGGGGGCTTGAAGGAAGCCTCTGCAGTCCTTGGAGGCCAAAAAATGGGCCTTCTGGATGTACCAAAACCGGACGTGCCAAAATGGGCCCGTTTTTCGGTCTCCAAAGGCTGCAGAGGCTTTCCTCAAGCCCCCAGGAGGGTGAAAACGGCTTCAAATGGGCCAAAAATCAGTTGGGAGGCACGCGCATGTGCAGTGCAGGTAAGGGGGGGGGGTTGCGTGCACATGCGCGAGGGGGCAGGGCACATTGCATTGTGGGTGCTGGCACACACGCATGCACTTTCGGCACATCACAACAAAAAGGTTCGCCGTCACTGACTTAGACTTATATACCGCTTCATGGTGCTTTCCAGCCCCCTCTAAGCCATTTACAGAGTCAGCCTGTTGCCCCCAATAATCTGGGTCCTCATTTTACCCACCTCGGAAGGACGGAAATCGCACTGTCAGCGAACCGGTAGTAACACCGGTTGAATCCCATCCCTGCCTCCCTTCCTACCTTCCTGCAGTATTGCAGGCTAACTCTGCCCACTGCCATGAGTTTGATTCCCACTGGCTCAAAGTTGACTCAGCTTTCCGTCCTTCCAAGGTGGGCAAAACGAGGACCCAGATTGTTGGGGGCGAGAGGCTGACCCTTTACAAACTGCTTAGAGAGCGTTGGAAAGCACCGTGAAGCGGTACGTAAGTGCTATTGCTACTGCTATTTTGTCCTTCAGTCTGGCCCTTGTCGTCAAAGGATCCTTTGGGGAGGTTTGTTGTAACTTCGAACCGTCACTAACCGAATAGTCGTTAGGTGAGAACTACCTGTACTTACTTTCCTGGCTTTCCAAGGTAAAGTCTCCTTCATATAGCCCATCGCTAAAGGCCATGCCCCAGACGGAGAGAAGGTCGTTTAGTGCTGGAATATTTGCTCCTCCAGTATCTGGCATCCACCACTGCCTAAAACAATCAGCAGAAGAGCACCAGGTATTACACACAGAGATGTTCATGGGGGGAAAGAAGACATGGATGAAAGCTAGTTACTACGCAGGTAGTCCTTGATGTAGGACCACAACTGAGACCAACATTTCTGTTGCTAAGCGAAACATGGGTGAATCGAGTTTTGCCTCATTTTACCATCTTTCTTGCCACAGTCTTCTTCTTTTTCCTCTTCCTCC
This sequence comes from Naja naja, assembly GCA_009733165.1. Classification (NCBI taxonomy): domain Eukaryota; kingdom Metazoa; phylum Chordata; class Lepidosauria; order Squamata; family Elapidae; genus Naja; species Naja naja. Next base: position 4,820,289 of record CM019161.1, read on the forward strand.
TCTTCCTCTTCTTCTTCCTCTTCCTGTTCTTCCTCTTCCTCTTCTTCTTCTTCTTCCTCCTCCTCCTCTTCTTCTTATTACTATTATTATTATTATTATTATTAATTGGATTTCTATGCCGCCCCATCTTCCAAAGGACTCGGGGCGGCGTACAACCATAAAAACACAATACAATATTAAAGAAGAATTAAATAAGAAACCCAATAATCAATTAAAATTAATAAAAACAATTCACTAAAACCCCATCCCCTCCATCAGTCCAGGTTGGCAAGTTGGAAAAGCCAAGTTTTCAGGCCACGATGGAAGGATCGGAGGTCAGGGGCCACCCGAAGCTCCAGGGGCAGCTGGTTCCACAGGGTGGGTGCTCCCACAGAGAAGGCCCTACCCCTAGGGGTCACCAGCCGACATTGTTTGGCCGACGGCACCCCAAGGAGGCCCTGCCTATGGGAGCACACGGGATGTTGGGGAGCCGTTACTGGCAGCAGGGTCTCCCGCAAATACCCCGGTCCTAAGCCATGAAGGGCTTTATAGGTCAGTACCAGCAACTTGAATCTCACCCGGAGGACAACTGGTAACCAGTTAGTCGTAGTTAAGTGAATCCCTCCAGTCATTAAGTTAGTGACATGGTTGTTAAGTGAGACAGGAGCAACAGTAATACAGGTAGTCCTTGATGTACGACCACAATTGAGCCCAAAATTTATGAGGCTGAGAGAGAAATTCGTAAAGTGGGCTTTGTCCCCTTTTACAACTTTTCTTGCCACCATTAAGCGAATCACTGAAACTGTTAAGTTAGCACCAGGGTTGTTAAGTGGCTTCCCCATGGACTTCGCTTGTCAGGAGGTCGCCAAAGGGTGATCACCGTTATAAGTATGAGTCAGTTGCCAAGCAGCCAAATGTAAATCACATGACCCTGGGGATGCTGCAATGGTCGTGTGACAGTCATAAATCACTTGTTTTCACTGCCGTTGTAACTTCGAACGGTCACTAAATGAACTGTTGTAAGTCAAGGACTACCTGTACATATGCCTAATATACATGCCACGACTGCTGTCACCTCCAAGGGCCACAGTAAGCCTGATCCTTGGACAGAAGAAGTCCCTTCAGATGAAAGCCTCGGCTCTTAAGAGGCTTAAAGTAAAATTCCACGCAGGCCTCCTGAGGACTGAGTTAAGAGTCTAGCATCTCAGCAATCCCTGTAACCCTGGCTTGAATTAATTAAAGGTTTACAGTGCTTTTATCTTATCCATTTTGGAATAACCTTTTTATACTTTAAAAGCATCATCACCTGAAGGAACAAAAAGCCCAGTGAAAGACGGCACTTTAATCACAAATCAGAATTTTCTAATCAGATTTCTAAGGCCAAAAAAAAAAAAAAAAATGCGGACAGATTTGCAAGCGATGGCTAAGCCGGGATTAATGCCATAAGTTGGAGCATGCCCGTGTAAAGCTGCAGGCTCACAGGTTGCTCTGCCTTCCCCACGTCTAAGAGTCCAGGAGAAGGCCACTTGCAGTGCAAGTTGGCTTAATATTATATTTGAACTAGCAGTGGAAAAACAAGAGTTTGAAGATGTTTCTGATTTATGTTGATTGCTTGTTTAGTATCCTATGGCTATCACTAAGTGTTGCATCTTATGGTTTTTCATGAATGTAATTTTATGATGACTATGATCATGATTTATCACTTATAGCTTTTATGTACACTCAGAGCTTATGCACCAAAGACAAATCCCTTGTGTGTCCAATCACACTTGGCCAATAAAGAATTCTGTTCTATTCTATTCTGTTCTATTCTTTTATATTCTTATTTCTATTCTATTCTGTTCTATTCTATTCTATTATTTCTGTTCCGTTCCGTTCCGTTCCATTCCATTCCAATCCAATCCAATCCAATCCAATCCAATCCATTCAATTCTAATTCTAATTCTAATTCTAATTCTAATTCTAATTCTAATTCTAATTCTAATTCTAATTCTAATTCTATTCCATCCCATCCCATCCCATCCTATCCCATTCCCTCTAAGGGGTTACTGAGCCAGCCTCTTGCCCCAACAATCTGGGTCCTCATTTTACCAACCTCAGAAGGATGTTGGGCTGAGTCACCCTTGAGCCTGGTGAGATTCGAACTAGTGGCAGCCGGCAGTTCAGCACAAATAGCCTGAAGCACTGCATTCTAACCACTGTGCCACCACAGCTACCATATGCTGGTAGTCTTCAGGTTACGACAGCAAAGCTGGGATTGCCGTTGCCAAGTCATGCAGTTGTACCTGTAAGTCTGTAAACTCACATGACCTCATTGCTTAGCAACAACAATCCCGCCTTTTCCCTGTCTGTCATTAACTGAATCCCACCAATCATGAGCAGAGGGCCCGCCCCAATCTAAACCATTCCCACCTTGGTCCCCCCCAGCCCTGAGTCTCGGTTCGTCCACTGCCTTCTTTTAAACTCTCCCTACCTATAAAAGTCTGCAAAGATTATCAGCCCTCCAGGTCCTGGTTGTCCCAAAGGTGCTTTTTTCAGGAGGCAAATGGAACTTTCTTGTTTTTAATTTTGAAGATGTTTCTTCAGAGCTGAAGAAGCTTCTGGGATGAGAAGCAGAACATCTTCAAAAGAAAAAAACAAGAAAGTCCAGTTGCCGCCTGAAAAAAGCACCTTTGGGACAACCAGGACCTGGATGATGACTGAGAATCTCTACAGACTTTAGCTCTACAATTCGGGATGAACATCCTTTGAATGGTGTAGGGGTAGGAATGGATTTCCAGAGGAAAAAACTGCAAACTATAGGAACCAGGAGCACTGCTCAGGTGACCCTGATAAGCCTCCAAGTGGCCTCAACGACCCTCTAAGAGGATGCAAACGACCAGCTGTCTGCAAGGAGTATAAATCCTTCCATTCCCCACCCTCCAGTCAGAGCTGAAGAAGCCTCCGGGATGAGAAGCGAAACGTCTTCAAAAGAAAAAAAACCAGAACGTCCAGTTGCCTCCTGCAAAAAGCACATTTGGGTCTCCCCACCCATCTATCTCCCACTCCCACCCGCACATCTCTCTGCCATTTAGTTGCCCTTCCTCCCCATCGATAAATAACCTTGGAAAGGACAACCATTTTGCAACCCGTGCCAACCTCTCTCACCTTGTATTTTCATCGTAAAACTTGACTTTCCTCATCACGGAGGTGTTGTACCAATCGCTGAACACCACGAGAGACAGTCCGTTGTCCACATCCCTTCTCAGCTTAATTATTTCTTCGGGGAAATACTCTTCCTCGCTGTCCACCATCAATAATGTTCCTGCATAAATAGACAGGGCTTCAACAAACGTTATCGGATTACTTGGATAAATGAAAAGGGAAGGCAGAATAACCATCCAGGACACTGGCCTTAGGCCTCTCCCTTCTTTCTTTTTGAATGTGGTACATACCGTGTTTCCCCGAAAATAAGACACTGTCTTATATTTTTTTTGGCTCCCAAAAACACACTAGGTCTTATTTTCGGGGTAGGTCTTATATATTTATGGTGCCAAATAGTGGGTGTGAGTGTGTAGGGGGTGTTTGGGGTGCACGGTTGCTCCCTGAAAAGTCTTCCTGGAACTGGAGATTTACACTAGGTCTTATTTTCGGGGTAGGTCTTATATTAGGGCAGGTTTAGAAAATAGTGCTAGGTCTTACTTTCGGGGTAGGTCTTATTTTCGGGGAAACACGGTAGGTAGTTCTTGAAGTATGACCACAAATGAACTCAACCTTTTTACTGCTAAGTAAACCAGTTGTTCGGTGAATTCTGCGTCCTAAACCAACCAGGGAACTACATTTGATCTGTCCTTCATGAAATGCAGAGTTCATGAGTTTTAATTCTCAGAGTTAATTCTCAGAGTGACAAAACAGTATTCGTCGGAACGGAACAAAAAGTGACTAACTTTTAATTGCATGCTGCTTAGCAAATCAACGCTCATCCTTTATGATGACCAGCAACTTTTAAAAATGTCAGAAATGAAGAACAGAGAAAAACTGACCTTTAAATTAATAGCCTATCGTAGGGAGAAGGTTGTTGGATCAGAAAGTTTGATTTAATGTCAAAAGAAAAAAAAATGAAAGGGTCAGGATAGTTTAAAACACATATCCCCAAAGCTTAAATTATGTACACAGCCTAACCATTTGTAGGTAGTTCTTGACTTACAACTATTCATTTAGTGACCATTTTTGAAATTACAACAGCACTGAAAAAAGTGACCTACAATAGAAGCTCGCACTTACAACCGTCACAACATGACCACAATTTAGGCAGTTGGCAACTAGCATGTATTTACAATGGTGGCAGCCTCCCAGTGTCATGCAATCATCATTTGTGACCTTCTCAGCCAGCTTCAAAGTCAATGGGAGGTGCCAGATTCGCTTAACAGCCGCGTGTTTCATTTAACAACTGTGGCAAAAAAGATTGTAAAATTGGGCACAATTAACAACTGCCTTGCTTAGAAATGGAAATTCTGGTCCCAATTGTAGTCACAAGTACCTAAGATTGTGCTTTAAGGAGAAGTACAGGCAGAGGTGGTGGCAGAGTTAAACATGTTTAGAGTCCTTATGTTGCCACAAACAATTCAAGCCCAGTCCCCCTTGAATTCATTTGACTCTTTAGTGCAGACCATTAGATTCTTGTAAATCTTCTGTGTTGCAACTTAAGCTGTGGTCCTGATCCTTTGTGCCTGATAGCTTGCATAAATAATAAGATAAATGGGGCCGGATAATTTGTGATCCATCGTCTCATCCCTCCTCTTTCCCTCAAGGAAAGCTTAAGAAGTCAGATGAACCTGTCATCATGTAAAGCCGTAATATGTTTTACTGGGGCCTTAAACAATATAATGGAGTCAGCAGAGGAGTTGTTTTGTTAATTCAGGGTTGGGAGTAAATCTGTGTTTGTGAACACAGCTTTAGGCTCCTTATGAATACTAAAATCTGTGTGCTTTTCACCCTGACCTGCATAACATCACCTTAATGTCCTCTCCTAAGATAAAAGGACTGAATGTTAAATAGCTGTTCAAAAAGGTCAAGAGAAGATCCTGACATTGTAAAGCAAATATAATAAAAGCCCTAAAATAAATCAGCGTAATGAACTCTATCGAATAACAATGACAACGTTGCATTAAGAAAGCACTTAAGATTCAGGACCTGAAGCTCATTTCTTTAACAATCTGATAATTATAAAGAACAATCTTCTGTTATCAACTCTAAAAAATGGTAATTTGAATTTTCATATAAAAACATTCAATTATAACTATCAGTAGCAGCAGCACACTTCAAAATTGCTGCCCTGTTAGACGTCAGTTTCAAGTACTATTCTTCCATTTTCCTTTACTATAACAACTAAATGGCATTTCCCACCCACATTGAGCTGCAAAATGCACAAAATGAGGGATACCAGGTCTTGAGCACAATTTAGATCTGGCACTAAAAATAAATCCCTTGTCCTCAGAGACATCCCTTTTTCAGCTCAAATAGACATCTTTTATACTTGAGTCCAGATTGTAGAACAGTTTGTTGTTTAGCCAGCGATTAGATGATGCAAGCCTGAATCCACCTATCTTTATGCTTTGAAATCCTAAACAAAGGAGATTTGGAAGAAAGGAAATAAACACTGACTTCTTAATTACCTACCATACTGACTGGCATCAAAGCATGTAAAGGGTGAACCAAGTACTTCAATGAAATAGCCCATGCTTCTCAGATGTTGGTACATATCTCTGAAGTTGGTATGAATGTGGTCACCATTCCTAAAGAGGCGAACAAACCAAATATGTAGCCTAATCATCTCTCAAATCACTTTTTGGTGAACTAGAAATTTAAAATTACTTTAGATGGAATGAAATTATTGGGGAGGGAGGAAAGAGATGGGGGAGGGGAAGGGGGAAAGAGGAGGAGGGAAAAGGAACGGTAGAGGAAGAGGAAAGAGAAATATTGCAAAAATAGAACTAAATGGACAACAGGAAAAACATTCAAAAAAACTCAGTATCGAAGAGTCATTGTTTGCTAGGCTGTATAAACTAAGTATTTATAGTCTTTCTCTAGAGAAAATGACTTTTATCAAAATAGCGAAAGAACATAAGCACTGCTTTCCTATATATGATTATATTTTAACTTGAAAATAAATCGCCAATCGATTCAAGTGCAAATTTAGAAAGTATTAGAAGACTTTTTAAAACCTTTTTTAAAGGTACAGTTATTGCTATCTTGTTTAAAAAGTTAGGTTTTTATTACCTAATACACTGTACTTATTTGCAAGAGGAAATGTAGACACAGATGCATAGATTTTCAAGCAGAGCTACACTGAGTTAATTGCATTCCTTAACGTCAATCCTGTCATCCATAATTATCAGAACTGTATAACGATAAACATACCAATCTAATGGATCGTTCTTCATTCTTAAATTGTCCCTTGGAAAGTATCCTGGTGGATAACAAAGATTGTGATACTGATCCCATAGGATCCGCTTATTCCGAGGGGGGGTTGGGACAATTTTCACTTTGATGGGGAGTTTCACGGTTGAAGTTTGTTCAGCACCAACTTTTGACTGAAAGCAAACAAAATCAAACCAATTTCTTAAACAAAACCCATTTTGTAATCCAATCTACCAACAATATCCATCCATACATAATTATCACGTTGTTCCATGTGGGCATCCATTGGTTGGGATCTCCAAAGAAGATAACTTCTCCCTACACAACACCGACTCTCCAATAAGATCAGTGTCTGTGGTCTAAGAATCTTCATGACTTTTGGAAGGGTCCTGAGAAGTTGCTTTGAAATGTTCAAAAGCATAAATGCACAAACTTCCGATAACTGAAGTGCATTTATACAAAAATAGAATAACAGTAAAAAACTGCAAACCCAAGAAATTAAGGCTTGAGATAAGAAAGAGAGGAAATATATCTATCTAGGTGCTAAATACCAACTATGTTTTACAACACCTCTTCATAACTTCCTCTTCTTACAAACCAACCTTGTTTCAATCATACTATTCTGGCCGAGGCTTCCCAAGACCATGAAGCAGAACTCCTTGTCCCAGTAAAACCCCTTTAATTTAGGTTAAAGAGAATTCCTCTCCAGCAAAGTCCCAGCAAACAGTCTTTCACGAGATTTCACAACTACAGACCTTTATCAGGCTTGGAGAGTTGCCAGGCTGATATCTTCCAAATGCCAGGCTGCAGCAACCATTACTTGGCAAGAAGTCAGGAACAGATCTTCAACCTAATGAACTGAACTAATTGTCTCCTGAAAACACCACTCCTCTTTCCGCTCCTCTTTATTCCCTGTGGAAGGGACCATTCACCGCCCACTTGAGCCTTTATTCCCGAGTCGACCCTTGTTCCTTAACTGTTCCCTTCCCCTGGCAGCTCTGCACATGCGCACACTGGGAACAGGCTCCAGCTGTTCTTCTGCCCCACTGATCTCCGACTATGAAGGCAGCTGGTAACTGTTGGACGGCTCTGGCCCCATCTCTGCCTCTGACGCAGAGCCCTCATCAGAGCCTTCCCCAAACTCCAGGACTGGCCCATGTTCCTCCCCCACCTCCTCACTATCCAAGTCTGCTGCCAGTCCACTGGCCAATGGCGGGCCACAACACATACCCATGCACTGTTTCCTAGACATATTTTAACTGAAGGAAGCAAATGCACTTCAGTTATCGGAAGTTTGTGCATTTATGCTTTTGAACATTTCAAAGCAACTTCTCAGGACCCTTCCAAAAGTCATGAAGATTCTTAGACCACAGACACTGATCTTATTGGAGAGTCGGTGTTGTGTAGGGAGAAGTTATCTTCTTTGGAGATCCCAACCAATGGATGCCCACATTATACAATGAGGTCCCACACGTCCCTCTGCAGCAGTTTGTGTCCAGGGCATCAAGCATGCACACATCAAAACAAGGCAAAGTTGTTGTTTTTTTTAAAAAAAAGGTTCAGCCAACCTCATCGTCTGCTGGGGAGGAAATGGTGATCATGACGTGACCTTGTGCGATGCCTTCCCAAGCGGCTGCTTTCTTGGCGACGGAGATGGAAATGGCGAGATACCCAGACCAGGGCCATAAGACAGGGGAATAGGAAAAGGCCACCTCAATGTAATCTCCATTTTGTGGCAAATAGGGCTGCCAATCTGGCTACAAAGGATAAAACAGAGAGCAAATTGATCAAAACGCTGAGGTTGCAGATATAGATATATATGTGTAGGTCTAGGTGTATTCGGGTCTTGTCCCGTGTAAGATTGAGAATACTTTGGTGACGTTTCGACGAGATCCCACTCGCCATCTTCAGGCTGGTGTCTTCGGCTTTGTGCTTGTGCCAGCAAAGCGTGATCTGAGCTGCCTTCTCTCTATAAATACTGGAGGGGAGGTGTGGTGTGCTGGCTCTGCTGTAAGCGGGTTGGTTGGCTGTGTTGTTGGCTGTGTTGTCGCTTCTTGATTGGTTGATGGAATTGATGTTTGCTGATTGGTTGGCTGTGTTGTTGGCTGTGTTGTTGCTTCTTGATTGGTTGATGGAGTTGATGTTTGCTGATTGGTTGGCTTTTTCGTAAGAGCCTGTATGGCTGAGGTAGTGGCTGTGTGTCCTTCAGCCTTTTGTGTTGTAGCTACCTGGGTAGTGGGCTGTGTGACGACCTTCTGAGTTTTATTGTTGTGACATCCTGGGTCTTGTGCTGCTATCTCCTGGGTCGTTGTCTGTGTTTCAACCTCCTGAGGTTTTGTGTTGTAATCTCCTGAGTTCCATGATGTAGTATCCTGGGTGGAAGGCTGTGATGTGACATTCCGGGCCTTGGTTTTGCTCCGAGTTTGAGGTCTGGCTATGTGTTTACAGCGTGTGTCAGTTTGCTTAGTTTGGGGGTTGGAGGGGGGTGTAGCAGCTGGTGTTGCAGCTATGGTCTGGTTTCTGGATGGTGGTTGCCTTTTGTCTGTGGGGTGGGCTTGGGTTTGAGTCTGGTGAGGGAGATTGGTGGTGGCATCATGTGTTATTTTGGGTCCGGTGTTGGTTTTCGTGGCTGGGACTTGTTTGTTGATTAGGGCAGAAACCAGAACGAAGCTGAAGACACCAGCCTGAAGATGACGGATGAGATTTCGTCGAAACGTTGCCAAGGTATTCTCAACCTTACACGGGACAAGACCCGAATACACCAAGACCTACATACCTTTACCCGTGAAAATCTACGAAAACCAATATATATATATATATATATATATATATATATTGTTTAGACTTACATTGTTTGGACTTACATGCCGCCCTATCTCCCGCAGGACTCAGGGCAGCTCACATCAATAAAAACAACACAATACAAAATTTAAAATTAATTAAAAAATTATTAAACCACAAAGCCAAACAAATATCTAAAACCCATAAACAAAATAAACATAAAGATACTGAAGAACTGGAGAAGCTGAACACAATAATGGTTAGAACATATTATAACACAGAGTAACAGAGTTGGATTGGACCCTGGAGGTCATCTAGTCCAACTCCCTGCACGAAGAAGAGAGCTTATACCATTTCAGACAGATGGCTGTCCAATCTCTTCTTAAAAGCTTCCAATGATTGGGCACCCACAATTTCTGAAGGCAAGCTGTTCCACCAGTAGTGGGATCCTACTTTAGTCACTACCGATTCGGTGGGTGATCGCGCGCACATGCCCCTAACAAGCCAATCAGCTGAGAGGATGAAGAAACGAAAAGCTAGGCGTGACCCTCCCATGTGCTTTTCAGTCTTTTGCGGGAGCACCTACTGCCAGCAATGGTTTCCCATCGCCCTGTGCACTCCCACAGACAGGGTCTCCTCGGGGTGCTGGTGGCCAGGCAATGTCGGCTGGCGACAGCCAGGGGGAGGGCCTTCTCTGTAGGTGTGCCTACTCTTTGGACTCATCTACCCGTGGAGCTTCGGATGGCTCCTGACCTTCGATCCTTCCGTCGCGACCTGAAGACATGGCTTTTTCGATCGGCCAACCTGGACTGAAGGGGGTTTTAATTGCTTTTAAAATTTGTTTGTTGGTTTTAATGTTTTAACATTTGTAATTGGGGTTTTCTTATTTAATAGTTTTTTATATTTTGTATTTCTGTTTTTTATGGTTGTAAGCCGCCCTGAGTCCTTCGGGAGATAGGGCGGCATAGAAATCCCAATATTAAATTAAATTAAATTTTATCCTCTCAGCTGGCTTTTTCCCGTCCTCTCAGCTAATCGGAGGCTGGTTTTTTTACTACCAGTTCCGCCACTGGGCCGAACCAGTAGTACCCCACCATCGTGTTCCACTTGTTGATTGTTTTCACCATTAGGAAAGTTCTCCTAAGTTCTAGATTGCTTCTCTCCTTGATTAGTTTCCATCCATTGTTTCTTGTCTTGCCTTCAGGTGCTTCGGAAAATTATTTGCCCCCCTCATCTTTGAGACAGCCATTGATATAGTAGAACATTGGTATCACGTCTCCCCTAGTCTTTCCTTTTGCTTAGTTAGTCTCATATGTCGTACTCGGCCATTACAGGGTTTGCTTTTTATTTTTATTTTTGCTTGAGGTCACGTTTGCAGCAAATAATCTGTCATATTGAGGCAAACGTGATCATTTAGAAAAATAAGGGGAAGTACTTAATTTTAGGGATTGCATCCAATAATACTACTTCTCAGGACAGATAATAAAGGAATAGAATGAGGCAATAATAAGCACAGGAGATACAAATATACAGGTAGTCCCAGGGTTGTGAGGAGAAATGGGACAGGGATTGCTGTTGATAAGAGAGCTGTGGTGGTGCAGTGCTTAGAATGCTATATTGCAGGCTAATTCTGCCAATTGCCAGCAGTTCAAACCTCACCAGGCTCAAGGTTGACTCAGCCTTCCATCCTTCCGAGGTGGGTAAAAGGAGGACCCAGAGTGTTGGGGGCAAGAGGCTGACTCTGTAAACCACTTAGAGAGGGCTGGAAAGCACTGTGAAGCGGTGTATAAATCTAAGTGCTATTGCTATGGGCCTTCCATCCATCCATCCATGATGCACAGTGGTTAGAATGCAGTATTGCAGGCAAACTCTGCCTACTGCCAGGAGTTCAATCCTGACTGGTTCAAGGTTGACTCAACCTTCCATCCTTCTGAGGTGAGTAAAATAAGGACCCAGATTGTTGCCCCCAATGATCCGGTTACCTTACAGTCTGGAGAAATACTCTCCCACCAACATGCAACAGCCTTTGGCTGCAGAAATTCAGGCCAAACATTGTAAACGGAAAACTTTAAACTATAAATCCAATGAAGCAAGATAATTAAATCCTGCAGAGCAAGATAAGGAGTTACCGAAATGAAGTAACAAGGCAGTAAATCAAATCAGTTGGGAGGATGCCAGGAACTCAGATAATTGTAGCCAAACACAAGATAAACTCATTTGTTCCCGGCAAATGCCCCTCCCATCTGCCTCATGAAGGGAATCTTTCCTCCCCCGTAAGCCACGCAACCCACATTGCTCTCTTCTGCGTTCTTCCCTGCGTGCCCTAGGATGAGGAGGGAGTGGGCCTTGGTCTTCATCTGAACCCCCTCTCCCTTGTTCTACCTCTCCCCTGCTCTGCCCAGCTGGACTGTGCCCTTCCCCAGTTTCCTCCACAGCTAATGGAGCCACACTCCCACTCCCTGTCAGCTGTTCGTCTTCTTCCTCGGAATCAGACTCCGATGAGGGCATGACAGCCTGGTTAAAACTTTGAATGGTCACTGAATGAATGGACGTAACCCGAGGACCATCTGTAGCTGTTTGGAATATTACAGTACCCCAAACATGTTACAAGATTTCTCAAACATTTCAGTTAAAATCTAGACTATCCGGCTTAAACAATCTGTAACTGAAAAAAAGGACGCAAGCATCAGATAAGACTTTTTAAAGTGGAATTCTTTTCTTTTATAGTTACAACTCTTAAGTTCACCTCCTCAGGACGACTGAAAGCCAGCCCGGCTCGTGAAAATACAGGTGTGGCTGACTTGACCAGTCTAAACTCCTTTTTGACACAGGTGAAGCTTTCAAACCATCTTCAAAAATGGACCTTTTCAGCAAACTTCCAAAACTACAAAGGATTTTTTGGGAGTTAACATGCCGGCATGACCTGGATGTAGCCGACTCTGAGACACGCAATTCACTGTCACCCTTGACCGTGGTTTACCCCCACCCTCTGGGTGTATCATAATTCATATTCTCCAATGGGACACATCCATTGCCCAGAGTCATCCATCATGTTCTCCAATTAGTTTTTTGTGCGGCAGAAACTTCAGTCGGCTAGTTACAATCTCTGAAAAAAAAATGAATGGAATGCACTTTCGATTCCAAACTGCTGCACTGCTCTTCCAAACTCCTTCCCCCCACCCTTCCTGCTGGCAACTATAAAATGGGCATAGAAATGTTTTATGAGTTGATAGATTGGACCAGAAGACCTCCAAGGTCCCTTCCAACTCTGTTACCCTGTTCTGCATTATTGTCTCATGCGTCGTGACTATTGGAGGCAGCAGCAGTTGTCATTCAGGCTGGCTAAGGGCTCCTTCAGCTCCTACCTTGTCTACGATTCTTCCAGTGACTCCCATTCCGTTGAGGATGGTGACGTTGACAATCGTGGGCATGCCTCCGTAGTAGATGGGCTGAGAGCAGTAGGGCCACATGTAAGGGCATTCCGTCAAGTCGATGTAACTTGGGCTCAGACTAAAGGGAAAATACAATGGGCAGGCATCAACACGCGACACGAAATAAACATACACGAAATACTTTTTATGTTTCGCTGTCCAATGAACATCAGGCTGTAAACTGAAAATCCAGCTGGTCCTTAATTACAGGTTTGCTTAGTGACCGTTCGAAGTTACAACGGCTCTGAAAAAAGTGACTTGTGGCCATTTTTCACACTTACGACCTTTCCAGCATCCCTATGGTCACGTGATTTACACTCAGATGCTTGACAACTGACTCATGTTTATGACGGTGGCCATGCCCCGGGGTCACATGATCCCCTTTTGCGACCTTCCAACAACCGAAATCAATGGGGAGAAGCCAGATTCACTTAACAACCGTATTTCTAATGTAACGACTGCAGTGATTCACTTAACAAACGCGGCAAGAAAAGTTGTAACATGGGGCAAAACTCACTTAGCAGATGTCTCACTTAGCCACAAAAATGTTGGGCTCAACTGTGGAGTGCTCGGTTTACAACCATTCACTTAAGAGACCTTTTAAAGTCTCAACACTGGAAAAAAAAAAGACTGATGGCTGGTTTCCACACCTAGGACCACTGCGGCATCCCCACGGACATACCTGTAGGATCAAAATTTGAGTGCTTGGCAACTGGCATGTACTTATGACAGCCCACCGTCCTACTGTTATGTGATCACCACTTAAAACTTCCCAGCTGGCTTCTGACAAGAGTGGGAAGGTGAATTTGCTTAATAGAATAGAATAGAATAGAATTCTTTATTGGCCAAGTGTGATTGGATACACGAGGAATTTGTCTTGGTGCAAATGCTCTCAGTGTACATAAAAGAAAAGATACATTCATCAAGAGTCAAGAATCATCAGGTTCAACACAATGATAGTCATAGGGTACAAATAAGCAATCAAAGCACACTAGGAAACAGTCAATTTAAATCGTAGGATACAAGCGACAAAGTTACAGTCATACAGGGATGGGTGATAAGGAGTGATGAGAAGATTAACAGTAATGGTAGTGCAGACTTTGTAAATAATTGGACAGTGTTGAGGGAATTATTTGTTTAGCAGAGTGATGGCGTTCGGGGAAAACCTGTCCTTATGTCTAGTTGTTCTGGTGTGCAGTGCTCTGTAGCATCGTTTGGAGGGAAGCAGTTGAAAACGTTTATGTCCGGGATGTGAAAGGTCTGTAGATATTTTCACAGCCCTCTTTCTGACTCGTGCAGTATACAGGTCCTCCATGGAAGGCAGGTTGGTAGCCATTGTTTTTTTTCTAATGACCAAGTGATTCGTTTAATAACTGTGATGAGTCGCTGCACAACCCTGTCAAAAAGGTCATAGAAGGGGGGAGGGCGCAAAACTCGTTTAGCAACTGTCACATTTAGCAACGCAAAATTTTGGGCTCAAGGATTGCCCTAAGTCGAAGACTACCTGTCTAAGGCAAATCAAAGTATGCTCTCGGTGAATTTGAATAAATGTAGAAAGCATCTAGACAATGTTTAGAACTCAACTAACCATTTGACGGACGATTGATGACTATGTTAGACGTTCTCCTAAGGTAAAAGAATTTAGCCATGTTTTCATTTCCAAGAAGAAAGAAAAAAGACTTCTGGGTTTTAAAAGTGAAATAATGGCCTGGTTTTTATAAATTTATCTTAAGATAAATTGGGGCAGCTGATGCCAAACAATAGATAAGGGGCATAAAAACTGAACTATGCCATGCCCCCAAATATAACACTTGGAAACCAGTCTTCCTCAACTAGCTGCCTTCTAGAACCATAACCAATACATAAGGAAGACAGCATCATAGAATCTTAAAACAGTCTCCTGCTCAATCAAACCCCCTGTCCCCCACAAAAATCTGGTTGCACAGCCTATTGTAACTATCTAAGACAGGGCTCCCCAAACTTGGCAACTTTAAGACTTGTGGACTTCAACTCCCAGAATTCCTCAGCCAGCTTTGATCTAAGAGTTGAAACATACAGAAAAAGAAAAACAGGATTTGCAGCTCGCTTTATTTATTTTTCCAACCGAAAGGTCTGGTTTAGAGCTGTTTGCTTGGAAAGAAACTCACCTGGCCTGGGGCTTGTAATTGTTGAGAATCTGATAAGCTCTGAGGAGATCCAGTTTGCCGTGTCCTTGTTCAAACATGTTGACCCCGGGAAGCCGGCGTGCTGAGGCAATCAGAGCCTGTTTCATGCTAGCTGGGTTCACCATTTCACGCTTCGGAACTGTGCTGAAAGCCATAAACAGCTGAAACGTTATAACTCTGATCGTGCTAAAGTTGTAAATGAACCAGAAGGGATTCAATATATTACTAAAAAAATACAGTTCTTATAATTGCACAGGTAATCCCCAAGTTTATAGCCATTCGTTTAGTGAGTCAGCAGTTAAAATAGCATTGGGAAAAAATGACTTATGAGTGGGGGTTTTTTTTACATTTATCAATGGTTGCAGCATCCCCATGGTCCTGTGACCCAAACTCAGACAATAGGCAACTGGCTCCTGTTTATGACAGTTATGGTGTTCTGGGATCCCATGATCACCGTCTGCAGGGGTGAGAATTCTACCAGTTCTTCCCAGTTCTATAGAACTGGTAGCTCTGAAGAGCAGCAGACACCGAACCAGTTCTGTGTTGCCTGCTGTTTGGCCCACCCGCCTGCCCGGGCTCTTACCTGTCCTTTATAAAAGAGGCTTTTCAAATGCTGCGCACCTGTGCGCAGCGCTTTTCAGCTGTCCAAGCGGCACAGCTTAAGGTTTCTTTACACACACGCATAGCAAAACGTAGTCACCGAACCAATAGTAAAACTGGTTGAATCCCACCCCTGACCTTCTGACAAACAAAGGCAGTGGGGAAGCTGGATTCACTTAACAATGGTGTTACTAGCTTAACTAACTTAACAGCTGCAGTCATTCACTTAACAGCTGTGGCAAGAAATTCACAACAATGGTCCTGCTTAGCGACAGAAGTTAAGTTGAGGACTGCCTGTTGAAATTCACGATGGAGAAGCATATTAATGATTTGATTAAACACAGGAAAGGGAGTAGTACTTTTTTTTTTTAGAATAAAGATGGGATAATTTATTTAGGCCTGACCAACCTAAATAGAATGGAATAGAATTCTTTATTGGCCAAGTGTGATTGGACACGCAAGGAATTTGTCTTGGTGCAAATGCTGTACATAAAAGAAAAGATACATTCGTCAAGAATCATCAGGTACAACACTTAATGATAGTAATAGGGTACAATAAGCAATCAAATCATACTAGGAAACAATCAATATAAATCGTAAGGATATAAGCGACAAAGTTGCAGTCATACTGTCACAAGTGAGAGGGGATGGGCAATAAAGAGTGATGAGAAGATTAATAGTAATAGGCAGTCTTTGTAAATAGTTGGACAGTGTTGAGGGAATTATTTGTTTAGCAGAGTGATGGCGTTTGGGAAAAAACTGTCCTTGTGTCTAGTTGTTCTGGTGTGCAGGGCTCTATTGTGTCATTTTGAGGGTAGAAGTTGAAACAGTTTATGTCCAGGATGTGAGGGGTCTGTAGATATTTTCACAGCCCTCTTTTTGACTCGTGCAGTATACAGGTCCTTGATTGAAGGCATGTTGGTAGCAATTGTTTTTTTCTCCAGTCCTAATTACTCTCTGGAATCTGTGTCTGTCCTGCTGGGTTGCAGAGCCAAACCAGAGAGTTATAGAGGTGCAGATGACAGACACAATAATTCCACTGTAAAAATTGTAAGCTTTTAAATAATAGCGTAAAAACTTAAAGATACGTATTTTTTCTTCTTCTACAACATCCTCAAATTTGCCTTTTGGGGTACGATTTTGGTAACAGACTCTGAACGATGTGCCCCATTTACTCCTCCCGGGTTGCCCTGGGGTTTGAACAATGATGAGCCAATGCAGCTTTATCAGAAAAGCCTGGGGGATATAATTTGATGGGAGCACGTACCTTACTAGAAGCGTGACAGCGCCTGCCACAACAGGGGAGGCCACACTTGTCCCGGAGAGTGAGCGGCAACCCCCCTTCATGCCAGATCCTCTCACCCCAGAGCCGTAAGTCACGATATCGGGCTTGACTCTCCCATAACCTCCAGGAAGTTCCTAGGGAGAAAAGTCAAATGCATCAAACAAGTGGCTTGATGCTCACATTTCAATTAGACGAGATTTACACCGACTTCTGACAAAATTGAACTGCGCTTCCCATGTGGCGTGTAAAGTGATAGAAGACCATGCGCTCAGCTAAACCTTTGAGTGCTTTAGCATCATCCTGTGCACGATGCCTCTGCAAAGGGGCTTACCCATGTGGTCATCCCTCTGGAGGAGAACCGAGCGATATTATCCTCAAAGTCAATGCCGCCAACTCCAATCACGTCCATTTGGTCAGCTGGATTGTTGAGGGTGCTGAAAAAGATTGCATATGTTTTTTTTTATTATTGATCTATTAGCAACAGCAATAGACTTATATACTGTCCACAGTGCTTTACAGCCCACTCTAAGCAGTTTACAATGTCAGCATATTGCCCCCAACGATCTGGGTCCTCATTTTATTAACGATGGAAGGCTGAGCCAACCTTGAGCAGTTTAGGATTGAACTGCCAAAGTGCTGGCAGTCAGCAGAATTAGCCTGCAATACTGTATTCTAACCACTCTGTATCCCATCTGTTTCTAAGGAGATGGTGGCAGTACCTACAGTTCTGCCCTCCTCCCTAACCCTTTTTTTTAAAAATCTTCACAATAATCCTGCAAACAGTTAAAGAGCACTCACTGTACAACCCCTTTCTCCCCTTATAGACATTACATTTCTGAAACAAGTATTGTTTTCTTTTTTTTCTTTGTTGGTTTTTACTTGTTTATTTACTCTTTTTAAAAAAGAAAGTGCCTAATTTTATTTTTAAAAAATCCTGAAAAGTAAATTAAACCAAGTCCCCCTGATCATACGTTATGTTAAATCATAAATGATGGGTTGTGTTTGCCTTACTGTGATGTATGAATCCATCATCATCATCATCATCATCATCATCATCATCATCATCAATCATTATTGCCCTGTGCGAGCACATAGGCAAGGACTCCTCGGGGTCCCGTCGGCGGGCCAATGCCGGCTGGCGGTCCCCCGGCAGCGAGCCTATTCTGTCGCTGCCCCCGACCTCTGGAATCAACTGCCTCTGGAGCTCCGTCTGGCCCCTGACCTCCGCACCTTCCGCCGTGAGTTAAAGACCTGGTTATTCGACCAACCCGGGCTGTGACCCCTCCTTGGGGGGGGGATAGTTTTTAATGTTAATTATTGTAAACTTGTTTTTAGGATTTGGACTTGTAATTAGTTTAATCATTTTTTAATGAATTCATTGTCTCTGTTTTTTAGCTGTGAGCCGCCCCGAGTCTTTGGAGATGGGGCGGCATACAAGTTCAAATAATAATAAATAAATTATTATTATTATTATTTAGACTTGTATGCCGCCCTCTCTCCCTAAGAACTCAGGGCGGCTTATGGTTTAGGACTGTTAGTGAATTAGTAACAAAGGGACTCATGTTATAACTGAAAAACTGGATTTGCATTAGGTAAAGAATGCAAATAGCTGAGTAAGAATATGAATCTGAGCCTCAACGCTCCCAACCATGTTATTTAATTTGCAGCCTTTAAATGAATTGGATTAATCTCTCATAATTCCTATGCTTATCAGTTAAGGATATACAGTACAGTATATGAGATCTGGAAGGTTTCAGTTTGAAAAGGACTCACTGCATTTCAAAAGGATGAAAGACATAAATTAAACTTGTTTTAAGGATTAAAAATGAACTGGTTTTCCATTCCTCACAAAACTCAATGGTCAGAATAAAGGAAAATTTACAGGGCATGTATTGTATGCATTTTTAGTGGCTGACATGTAACAGTCATAACTCAAGTTTTTGTCCAGGCGTGACATGTGAACAGTACAAACTAGGACATTCTGACTTGCTCAGCAAAGGATGATTAAAACCAACCATGGCACAGCCTCAACTGGGTTTGCTTCTGATTAAACAAAGATCATCTTTAAGCTGGAGTGAAAGCAGTGGGATTTCAGTGAGATATAAGCACAATGTGCATTGAAATTTCAGCCGCTCCTTCTGCCTAAAAAACAATTTCTGAAACTAGTTATCACAAATGTGTTATAGCACGTGTATTCTTTTTTACTTTGTTTTTAAGTTGCCATATATATGGAGGAGAGGAGAAACTACAGGGTGTGCCAGACATAACAGAGATAAGGCCCATGGGAATCAAGGTCATCTCAACAAGAGCTCCTAACGGCCAGAGGAAGTAGATGAGCAGGGAGTAGATGAGCAGACTGCCATCTACCCGGTTGGCTAACATGACCTGAGACACGAGGGGGCTGGGGAATGTCTATTTCTTTTATTATAACAAACTGTGGGAAATATTTAGAGTTGGTTTGAACATGTGAAAGTGCCGATATGATGCACCCAATAAAATGGATCTTTGAGAAAAGCCGCAGCCTCAGAGTCCTGAATGGATTGGGGCCATTACTCGGAAACATGACAATGTGTTTTAGGAGGAAGGATTACATCGAAAAGAAATCAAGTTATTTGAGAAAAATTGACATTGTTTTTTAAAAGATGGCAAAAGCACTTCTTTTATTGTAAATAAAAGAATATATTTCTGCTCAAAATATATATATATTTAAAAAAAACCACCTACCCATACAAAGGACCATCATTTCCAATAGCGGAGACCATGATGACATTATTGGCTGTCAATTCCCACACCTTGGAAATGAAAACAATCAGATGTTAGAAACCCAGGGATTAGCTACATTAAGACTTGATATTCAGAGAACGTTATAATGTAAATCAATCCAGGTTTGACTGTATGGATACAATCTCCCCGTGCTATTATTACTTTGTGCAAAACCAAAGTTTCTATTAAACTAAATCTTCTGAGACGAAAACGGTCTAATTTCTATCAGTCTTTTTTCCTACCCCATACTAACCTTGTCTACAAATGGATGGTCCATGAAATCTGGGCCTCCAATGCTAAGGTTCAACACGTCGATCTTCTTTAAGATAGCATAGTTAAAAGCATCCAAAAACCAAGATGTATATGAAACCTGTTTAAAAATGAAACAGATCTTAATATTAAGCGTAACAACAACAACAACCCTCAAGGTGGAATTTGCCTGGCCTCTTCATGCACCCAGAAGAGGGACCTACTGCCGTGCTACCCAAAATTAAAGAGACAGGAACTTGCCTGTAATGACCCCAGTATTGTAAAGAACTTCGCTGTTGGACATATACTTCTATTTTTCCATATATAGGCTGTCCATCTGAGGGGGGAGGAAGAGGAGGAGGGGAAAGGGGAAAGGAAAGGAAATAAGGGAAAGGAAGGAAGAAAAAGAAGGAAAGGGGATGGGGAAGGAGGAGTGGGGAAGGGAAGGGTTCCCCAGATTGCACAACCAAATTGATACCATTCTTATCGCAAACATTTATTTCTCTTCAATGAATTCAGTCTTAAAATCCCAATTTTACCATTAAAAAGGGGAGTTTCATCCTGGTATTTGGAGCCAAGCTCTTAAACCCATTTTTAAGATCTGCAGTGCTGATCTCAAGATATACTGTATAGAAGCAAACTTCTCTACGGTATATACCCACAGAAAAAGGGTTCCAATATAATGCATGGAGAACCAATGGTTTGATTCCTAAAAATGCTTTCCCTGCTGGGATCCCTGGAGATGCGGGCTAGAAATTCTGGCAGATGCAACCTCCCAGGTTGAGGGATGTTACGTTTACACGCTGCCTCTTCCGCAGGAATTGAAAGGGCGCCTGCAGCGTTCCTTCCTCCCATTTTTATTTCCACTACAAACTTAGGGAGATAGATTTAGGGGCTGGCCCAAAGATCTTCAGGGAGCTTCTACCACTTGGGATGGATTGGTTCCCCCACCCAGTCCTTAAGTTTAACTCCTTAACCCCTGGGCTATATATTGGTCCTCTCTTTACCTGATTGTTTGTGAAGACCCTGAATATGTGCAGTTCGGAGTCTGGAGCAAATCCTTGGCACTCTCTCATGCTAGCTATCACGCCTGCAACAAAGGTGCCATGGCCCAGGCCTGTTGACAATAAGCAATCAAGTAAGATATAGTAAGGTCCATTGATGCGTTGCTGTCTGGTCAATTGGGGCTTGGGAAGAGCTCATTTTGTGTCGAGGAAAAGAGAAGAAAGGGGGAAACACGGTACAGGCGGTCTTCGAGTTACGGCCACAACAGAGCCCAAAATATCTGTCGCTAAGCAAATATTTTTGCAAAGTGAATTTGGCCCCATTTTACACCTTTTCCTGCCACATTTGTTAAGTGCGGTTGTTTAAGTCAGGAACACGATCGTAAAATGTATCTGGCTTCCCCATTGATTTTGCTTGTGAGAAAGCCTGAAAAGTGGTCACGTGACCCCAGGACACCGCAAGCATTGTAAAAACGAGTCAGCTGCCAAGCAGCCGAATTTTGATCACATGACCATGGGGAATTTGCCATGGTCATGAGTGTGAAAAACGGTTATAAATTACATTTTTTGGTGCTTTTGAAACTTTACTAACTGAACTGTTGTAAGTTGAGGACTACCTGTAGCATTGATCTGTGAACATTCAAGGAACTGAGCCAAAAGCACCTACTCTGCAGAGCAAGGCAGGGCAGAATTAGAATCAGTATAGAGCTGGAAAGGACCTTGGTGGTCTCCTAATCCAGCCCCTGGCTCAATCAGGTGATCCTATACCATCTCAGTCAAATGGCTGTCCAGTCTCTTCTTAAAAACCTCCAGTGATGGAGCACCCATAACTTCTGAAGGCAACTTCTGTTCCACTGGTTAATTGTCCTCACTGTTAGGAAGTTTCTCCTGAATTCCAGGTTGATTCTCTCCTTGATTGGTTTCCATCCATTGTTTCTTGTCCTGCCCTCTGGTGCTTTGGAGAATAAATTAACCCAAATTGAACTGGAGAAGAAAAGATCTCTCCGTGGAAACAGGACAAAAATAAAATGCTTTTTCTAATCCAGCCTTGGTGACAGGCAAAGGAGGCCATTGTAGGATGTTCTGGGACTGCAACAGGAAAACAAATGTTCCCACAGTTTGACACTATGCAGGTAATTCATAGATAACAGGTGTGAATGAGTGCGTGTATTAGGCATGTTTTCAGAATGTTCACAAGCACTACGAACGGACATTCCAGGTTTCAATATATACCCTTCGAACGATCATCAACTGACATCAAAGCAAATTGGAAGAGTGCAAAAACTGACAGAAGATATGGAAGTTTATGAAACACATGAAATAAATATATGCTGAGGTAAAACCACAATTTCTGCTCAGGTTTGCACTGGTGATTATTCCTTTTAAATGTTTTTTTTTAATGTAATTTCCTTTTCAACTACATATATGCAAAGGTCCTCTCTGATGGCTGGAAAATAACTCGACATCTATATATGTGCATGAAATATTTGTAAATATTACAGGGCGAGGTATTTCTTACACAAATGGGCTTTAATCCAGAAGTTCATGAAAAAGAAGAGAGCCTAATTAAACCCACCAGGCTGAAGAGCTGCAAAAAAAAAAAAACCTCACAACTTACAACCCAAGGCCTTCTAAGGTTAGATCAGCTTTCCTGTCAAACCTGCTGATCAGGACTGGAGAAAGAGATCCAGTTAACTAGAAGGCCTTCATATCCTAAATAAAAACAGATCCAGCCTTCTGGTCTCACAAAATTACCACTGCCAAATTACCATGGAGAATTCAACTGGTTAAAAGTCCGTAGAGATTCTCAGTCCTCCAGGTCACGGTTGTCGCAAAGGTGCTTTTTTCAGGAGGCAACTGGACTTCCTGGTTTTCCTTTGAAGACGTTTCGCTTCTCATCCAAGAAGCTTCTTCAGCTCTGAGTCAGGTGACCCTGAGGACACAGACAAAACCTCCAAGAGGCCTCAACGACCCTCTAAAAGGATGCAAATGACCAGCTGTCTGCAAGGAATATAAATCCTTCCATTCTTCGCCATCCAGTCAGAGCTGAAGAAGCTTCTTGGAGAAGCAAAAAATCTTCAAAAGGGAAAAAAACAAGAAAGTTCAGTTGCCTCCTGAAAAAAAAGCACCTTTGGGACAATTGGTTAAAAGAAAGTTTGGGGTTTGTTTGGTTTTTTTTTTTTTTTACCATCATCCAAAGTTCTCTCGTTTGTCCAGTTTGTCCTCTCTTTTACATTTTTGAAGTGTGGATGTTTCTCACTGAGTCCAGTATCGAAGACAGCCACTCTTACGCCGCCTCCTAGTTGTACAGAAGAAGGTTTACACAATGACAGGTTAGTGCAAGAGATCCGGTCCTGATGGTATTTTAAGAAACAATTCCTGCATGCTTATATGTAGAGATAACAATGCTGATATGTAATGTTTTATGGAAATATTTTGCCTGCCTTTTGGATTTAGCAGGTTGCATCAGTGTTTCTCCTCAGCCGCTTTAAGATGGGTGGACTTCAACTCCCAGAATTCTCCAACCAGCCATTCATGGAACTGGGTTCCATGAATGTTAAAAGGGGACGGTAAAAGTTTCCCCTCTTGAGTCGTGTCTGACTCTAGGGAGCAGTGCCTCTCTCCGTTTCTTAGCCGAGGGAGCCAGCATTGTCCGAAGACATTTCCATGGTTATGTGGCCAGCATGACTATACGCCAAGGGGCCCGGGACACTGTTATCTTCCCGCCAAAGTGGCACCTATTTATCTACTTGCAGTTGCATGCTTTTGAACTGTTAGGTGGGCAGCAGCTGGAGCAAGGAACGGGAGCTCACCCCCATTGCGTGGCCTCACGGCTCGAACCGGACCGTCAGCTTTTCAGCCGACGAGGTCAGCATCTGTAACTGCTGAGCCCTTACGCCCTTCCACAAGAATGTTACATGAAGTGCCTTTTGATAGTAAATAAAAATAAAATAAATCAAATATCAAATAAAATAAAATATAAAATAAAATAAAGCTGCACTGAGAATTCTTCCAATATGAAGGACATCTAATTAATATATATATATGTAGGTCTTGGTGTACTCGAGTCTTGTCCCGTGTAAGATTGAGAATACCCTGGCAACGTTTTGACGAAATCTCATCCGTCATCTTCAGGCTGGTGTCTTCAGCTTCGTTCTTCTGGGAGAAGTGTGTGATAGTGGCTGTTTTTCCCTTTTAAACTCGAGTTGGCTGTGTTGTTACTTCTTGATTGGTTGATGGAGTTGATGTATGCAGATTGGATGGCTTTTTCCTGAGACCCTGTGTGGCTGAGGTGCTGGCTGTGTGTCTCTCAGCCTTTTGTGTTGTAATGACCTGGGTAAAGGGCTGTGTGATGACCTTCTGAGTTCTATTGTTGTGATGTCCTGGGTGTGGTGCTGGGCTGTTGTCTGTGTTGCAACCTCCTGATGTTTTGTGTTGTAATCTCCTGAGTTCTGTGATGTAGTGTCCTGGGTGGAAGGCTGTGATGTGACATTCCGGGCCTTGGTTTGGCTCCGAGTTTGAGGTCTGGCTATGTGTTTATAGCGTGTGTCAGTTTGCATAGTTTGGGGGTCAGAGGGGGGTGTAGCAGCTGGTGTTGCAGCCATGGTCTGGTTTCTGGATGTTAGATTTCATCGAAACGTTGCCAAGGTATTCTCAATCTTACACGGGACAAGACCCGAATACACCAAGACCTACATACCTTTACCTGTGAAAATCTACGAAAACACACACACACACATATATATATATATAACTAAAAAGGGAAACTCTGATCTTTCTAATCAAGAGTCAGCTGTACAATGGCTAATTATTGAGCCCTTTTGTAATTATGAAGACTCTGCATGGCATCTACTAACAGACTTACCTGTAAAGCCCATTTGCCAGAGCACGTCTGCTTGAAGGGTCTGTGCCACCTGCCGAGGTATTGCTCTCAGCAAGCGCCTGCTGGAGTGCCTGCCCGTCGCGTGCCAAAACCCGGAACCCAGAGACAAGCTTGCCCTTCGGAGCGGGCGGGAGGACTGCCACTTCTGCGTCCATCTGGTCTCGTTGCAAGGAGCAGCTGAATCTGCTACAGATTTGAGAAGCACAGACACATAACGTGACCAATGAGGGCACTTTGTACGCTACCTAGTTTCTCACGTCTAATGACCCCTACATTTGTTTGTTTATTCATTTAAAACATTTATATAGCCCCTTCCCCTTATCGTACTGAACTTTGAATGGCTAGAACTTTAAGACTTTCTGGAATTCCAGCACGGTAGGAGCCATGTAAGTTATCAAGAGGAGCTACATTTCCCGGGGTGGGGAGGGGTGTGTGTGCAGTGAGAAAGAGGGTTGACTTCTACGATTCCAATAATAGATGACAAATGTGATAATAAAGGAGAATATTTGGAGCTCGAGATTGAAATGAGGGATTCTTCTGATGCTTTGGAAGAGGCAAGACAAGAAAGCAACGGGTGGAAAGTAATCCAGTGTGCTCGTGTATGCTTACACATATATCCACACTTGGAATATGCATCCAATGTTGGTCACCACAATATAAAAAAGATGTTGAGACTCTGGAAAATGTGCAGAGAAGAGCAACAAAGAGGGGCTGGGGGCTGAGACTGATGGAAGAACGGTTGCAGGAACTGGGTATGTGATGAAAAGAAGGACTAGGGGCAACATGATAGCAGTGTTCAAGTATTAAGAGGGGCTGCCCCAAAGAAGAGGGAGTCAAGCTATTCTCCAAAGCACCAGAAGGCAGGACAAGAAAGCAATGGGTGGAAACCAATCCAGAGAAACAACCTAGAATTGAGGAGAAATTTCCTGACAGTGAGGGCAATTAACCAGTGGAATGGCTTGCTTTTGGGGGTTGTGGGTGCTCCATCACTGGAGGATTTTAAGAAGAGACTGGACAGTCGTTTGTGTGAAACGGTGCAGGGTCTCCTGCTTGAGCAGGGGGCTGGGCTAGAAGACGTCCAAGGTCCCTTCCAACTCTGTTATTGCTCATTAAATGAATCATCACACGATCAGACCTGATTTTGCCGCCATCTTTACTGTGGTGGTAGAACAATTTTAACATGGCTGTTAACCACACTGCTTAGGCGTCTGAAATTCTGGTCCCAGTTCTAGTTGCAAGCCGAAGATTACCTGTACGGGAAGCCCCATGCTCACTTTTCTGTAAACATATTCATAAATGTTGTATATCTCTGGTGATAATCTATTAATCATATCTAAATTGCCATAGTGGCATTTTCAGCCTTGGACATGCCTTGACTCCACCCTTCTAAGATTGAAAGGGCGCCTTCCCCATCCTGATAATGTTCTCAGTAGCTTCAAAGCTCAGTTCAAGGTGAAAAGACAAGGCCAAAAGACACACGGCACAATCTCTCACAAGGCCAAAGCAAGACTGACAAACCGAAAGAGCAGGAAAAGAAAGACTTTGTAGACTCCGTAATTAATACAGAAAAGAACTTTTTCAGCAAATGCGGAGATTGGACACCGTGAGCTGTAGGGATATTCTGGGAAAGAAAAAAACCCAAGAATGGCCCATTTTTCCTACTGGATGTATAGATCAAAGGGGACGGGACAATCCCAACACCGGAGAAGAACTGCTGATGGTAAATATTCTCATTGTCACCGAGGATGCTACCTTGTGTGGGGAAAAGAGAACTCCACAATCACAAAACAGCTGACAACTGGGGTTTTTCCATCACCTGTAATGGGAGCAAGTGAATAACCCGGATGGATTGTTAACATTGGGTTTACTGCTATCGTTTTACTGTTGTAACCTAGCCAGAATCTTCCAACTGGGACAAACTGCAAAAAATAAAAAATAATTAAAACAAAACAAAACAATAAAATAAAATAATGAAGTGAAATAAAATAAATAAAATAATGAAATAAAATAATAATAAAAATAAAATAAAAATAAAGTAAAATAAGAAAGTAAAATAATAATGAAATAAAATTAAAAAGAAATAAAAAAGAAATAAAATAAAAATAAAGCAAAATAAGTAAAATAATAATGAAATAAAAATTAATAAATTAAAAAATAAATACACAGGGCCTTGGTGGTGCAGGCTGTTAATAGCCTAGCACTTAAGTTCCAGCTGCCTGCAATTAGTGCAGGCTCGAATCCCACCAGGCTCAAGGTTGACTCAGCCTTCCATCCTCTCGGGGTAGGTAAAGTGAGGACCCAAGATTGTTGGGGGCAATAAACTGACTTTGTAAAAATGCCGCTTAGTAATAAGCAGGCATATACAATGGAAGGAAGGCTATTGCTGAGCGCATTGGGTTGTATCCCAAAAATTGTAAGCTGCCCTAAGTCTCCGGAGAAGGGCGGCATATAAATGTAATTAAAAAAAAATTAATTAAATTAAATTAAAATTAAATAAAAGTTCTTCCCTTTCCTTGGGATTTTTAAGTACCTTTGGATGAGGAAAGAAGACAATCGAAGCCTTATGGCACCACCAGAAGGCATCAACTGATATCCAGTATAAAAAATACAAAACATTTGTTTAAAAAACAATAACAAAAGGGCTGTATCTCACAAGATAGCAAAGCTCTTGTGCAATGTGGCTATCACATGGACTCTCAAAAGATTTCAACTATTTTAAAATGTATCTTTTTTATTTTATTAAATTTGTATGTCATCCCTCTCACTGTTGAGCAACTCTTTCAATAATTTTACTTTATACGTTGGAACACAGAGCATCATGCAACATCAGATGAAGGTATCTAAGTACCAGGAAAGATTGCCAACAAATTTTGAATTCAGTTTAGGTTTAATGGAATTCTGGGTGCGTCACAATTGTTCCACAAACTATAGTTTCTGGTTTCACCATCCTCGCTGCCAAAAACCTCCAGGGCAATTTCTTGACTGGAGTGAAATCTTGTTTTCTCTCTCGCCCAGACTGGCTAATACTTTCCCCCAGTTAACTAATCCCTTCGCAAGGAATCACAATACCAGTTGAGGGGTTTGGGCAGAGATTGAAACATTGCAAAACATCCTCAAACCTCCTTCAGTGGTGGATTTTCAGGAAGGTTCCACACAGAAGGGACATTATTTCTAAGCCGACATCAATTAATAACTTAATTTTGGATTATGAAGCAAGATCCTGGTGAAATAGCTCAGGCACAATGAACAAAGACCGAAAAACCCCAACTAAATTAACATATTAACAAAGTTGGAAGGTCTTCTAGTCCAATCCCCTGCTCAAGCAGAAGACCTAATGCTATTCTGGACAAATGGCTGCCTAATCTCTTCTTAAAAATCTCCAGTGTTGGAGCGCTCACAACTTCTGGAGGCAAATTGCTTCACCAATTTAGTTGCTTTCACTGTCAGGAAATTTCTCCTTAGTTCTAAGTTGCTTCTCTCCTTGATTAGTTTCCATCCATTGTTTCTTGTCCTGCCTTCAGGTACTTTGGAAGACAGGTTGACCCTCTCTTCTTTGTGGCAGCCCCTCAAATATTGGAAGACTGACAGATACCACATCATCCTAGTCCTTCTTTTCATTAAACAAGACATACCCAATTCCAGCAACTGTTGTTTATATGTTTTATCCTCCAGTCCCCTAATCATCTTTGTTGCTGTTCTCTGCACTCCTTCTGGAGTCTCCACATCTTTTTTACATCATGGTGACCAAAACTGGAATGCAAGTGTGGTCTTACCAAGGCATTATAAAGTGATCCAAACACTTCATTCTATTCCTCTGCTAATGCAGCCTAGGGCTGCATTGGCTTTTTTGGCAGCTGCAACACACCGCTGGCTCATATTCAAGTGATCGTCCACTAGGACTCCTAGATCCTTCTCGCAGTTACTACTGTTGAGCCAGGTACCACCTATTCCAGGGATCTCCAAATTTGGCAACTTTAAGGTATGTGGACTAATAAGAGCCTTGGTGGCTCAGGCTGTTAATTGCCTGCACTTAAGTTCCAGCTGCCTACAACTGCTGTAGGCTCGAATCCCACCAGGCTCAAGGTTGACTCAGCCTTCCATCCTCTCGGGGTAGGTAAATTGAGGACCCAAGATTGTTGGGGGCAATTAGCTGACCTTGTAGAAATGCCGCTTAGTAATAAGCAGGCCTACACAATGGAATGAAGGCTATTGCTGAGCACACTGGGTTGCATCCCAAAAATTGTAAGCCGCCCTGAGTCTCCGGAGAAGGGCGGCATATAAATGTAATTAAAAAAAAAAAAAAACTCTCAGAATTCCCCAGCCACCAATTCTGGCAATTGAAGTCCACAAATCTTAAAGTTGCCAACGCTGAAGACCCCTGGCCTATTCTATGCCTGTGCATTTGGCTTTTCTTGCCTAAATGTAAAAACTTTGCTTTTCCCTAGATGGAATTTCGTTTTTAAAATCACAAAATTCATTTTAAAAATTTGGATTTAAAAACCAAACTTGACTTGGAAACAGCAAAATTCCAGAAAAAAGATGCAGTTAAGTGTATGCCGACTGACCAATCCTTCCCCGGGAACAATTCACGGAAATGATGAGCAGGCTTACTCTCGGTGTACTTTAGCGAGCGAAAGACTTTCCTTTGTGGCGTAACCCGTTTGATATTGGGATGGTCTTCGAGCGTCTGCACTCCAACTTTCTGATTCTCGTCGATATGGATCACTTCAAAGTCACTGGGGTAATCGCTGGCTGGGTTGTTGCGGGGTACAATCCTCCAGTTTTCTATCTCGCTGCTCTTCAGCGCTCTTGAAATAAATTTGCTTCTCGCTTGCGCTGAAAAGTAGCCGTTGAACGCTACGATATATTCTGCAAAGGGGCAGATTAATACACATTAGAAAAGGCAAAGGAAACCCTACAACTGTATAGGTGCCTAAAGCCTTTTACTGGAACAAGTTCAGGAAGGGCTAGTAAATCAATTCCTCTAAGGATAACAGAGAGAAATTGTTTTTGGAAACGAAGTGCCAGCCCTCCTGGATAAGGCAGGCAGGAGACATGACTAGATGAGCTACGTTAGCTCTTTTATTCTATATTAACAGTGCCTCTCTCTCAGCCTGACCCACCTCACAGGGTTGTTGTGGGGAAACTTAAGAGGAGGAAGGTGTGTTGGATATGTTCCCTATTTAGAGTTATTTGTAAAACTACTGTGTTTCCCCGAAAATAAGACACTGTCTTATATTTTTTTTGGCTCCCAAAAACACACTAGGTCTTATTTTCGGGGTAGGTCTTATATATTTATGGTGCCAAATAGTGGGTGTGAGTGTGTGGGGTGTTTGGTGCAGTTGCTCCCTGAAAAGTCTTCCTGGAACTGGAGATTTAAACTAGGTCTTATTTTCGGGGTAGGTCTTATATTAGGGCAGGTTTAGAAAATAGTGCTAGGTCTTACTTTTGGGGTAGGTCTTATTTACGGGGAAACACGGTATTAAAGGCGGGAGAATAGAATAGCATAGAATAGAATAGAAAAGAATGGAGTGGAGTGGAGTGGAGTGGAGTGGAGTAGAGTGGAGTAGAGTAATAGAAAAGAATAGAATAGAATAGAATAAAATAGAAAAGAAAATAGGAAAGAATAGGAAAGAATAGACTAGAATAGGAAAGAATAAGAAAGAATAGAATGGAATGGAATGGAATAGAATATGTATTCCAGTCCCAATTGTGTGATGAATATATCTGACGGTTGCAGTGTCCCAGGGTCATGTGATCATTTTTTGTGACCTGATGAGCAGAGTCAACGGGGAAGCCAGATTCACTTAACAGCCGTGTTACTAACTTAACAACTGCAGTGATTCACTTAACAACTGTGGCAAGAAAGGTCATAAAATGGGGCAAAATTCACTTAACTGCCTCACTTAGCAACATAAATTTTGGGCTCAATTGTGGTCATGAGTCAAAGACTACCTGTATTAATCTATGCAATTCTCATAAAATGTCTTGATGCAGGACCTCTTCGATGTGTTTGCTGTTCCCAGAGTTCTGACACAGCAAGCCCACAACGCATCTGTAATATATATATATATATATATATATATATATATATATGGTTTTATGGCAGATGCTCAAGGCCTTTCTCAGCAGGGATCCATTGTTCCCCAGGATTAGAAAGCTGGCAGAAAAATAAGTGCTGTAGTCCATGACTCATCTCCGGCTCAGAGAGAAATAGATTTCATACACCGTACAGAACACGCACTTTGCCGCCTGTGACAAAGTAGTTAATAATGAGCTAGACTGAGCCAAGGTCAGAGTCTCCCAAGGCCAGTTGTGTTATTTGGCCTTCTGAGGACAACAATCCTACAAGTGTCTTTCCCAGTAATAAAAAATGTACTGCAAATACATTAATCAACCCTTTGATGCCATGAGAAATGTTTCTCTACACAACTGCCTTCTTCTGCCCAGGCCAGGCCAGTCCTGTTCAGCGGCTCATACAGGGAGTCCTCGCCATACGACCAACAATTGAGCTCAACGTTTCCACTGCTACGCAAGGCAGTTGTTAAGAGGTTTGCCCCGTTTTATGACCTTTCTTGTCACGGTTGTTCAGTGAATCACTGCAGTTGTTCAAGTGAATCATTCAGTCATTAAGCAAATCTGGCTTTCCCCATTGACTTTACATGTTGGAAGCCGGCTGGGGAGGGTAAGAAATAGAGAATAGGAGAACAGAATGAAATGGAATGGAATGGAAGAATAGAGTACTATAGAATGAATATATATATATATATATATATATATATATATATATACACATACCGTGTTTCCCCGAAAATAAGACCTACCCCGAAAGTAAGACCTAGCACTATTTTCTAAACCTGCCCTAATATAAGACCTACCCCGAAAATAAGACCTAGTGTAAATCTCCAGTTCCAGGAAGACTTTTCAGGGAGCAACCGTGCACCCGTGAAACACCCCCCCCTACACACTCACACCCACTATTTGGCACCATAAATATATATAAGACCTACCCCAAAAATAAGACCTAGTGTGTTTTTGGGAGCCAAAAAATATATAAGACAGTGTCTTATTTTCGGGGAAACACGGTATATATATATATATATATATATATATATATATATATATATATATATATATATGTTTATATGTTTATATGTTTATATTTATATTTATATTTATATTTTTATATATATATATATATATATATATATATATTTGTTTTCGTAGATTTTCACGGGTAAAGGTATGTAGGTCTTGGTGTATTCGGGTCTTGTCCCGTGTAGGATTGAGATTATCTTGGCGACATTTCAATGAGATCCCACTCGCCACCTTCAGGCTGGTGTCTTCAGCTTCGTTCTCCTGGGAGAAGTGTGTGATCGTGGCTGAAGACACCAGCCTGAAGATGACGGATGAGATTTCGTCGAAACGTTGCCAAGGTATTCTCAATCTTACACGGGACAAGACCCGAATACACCAAGACCTACATACCTTTACTCGTGAAAATCTATGAAAACAAATATACACACACACACACACACATATATATATTGCATTTCCCAAAGGCTGCAGTAAATCTACTGCAAAGAACTCATTACCGTGTTCCACGACGGTTGAGGAGAATTCCACCTTCAGGGTCAGATGAGAGCAGTCGGGACACAAGTGACTTTCGTGAGAGGAATTCCCCAGCCTGGTGCCCAGGTGCTGTTTGCCGCAGAGTAAGATTGCTGTTAGAAACAACCAGGTGTTTGCCAGCTGCATGGTCAGGAAAGGAGGAGGTTTCATTTCCAGATTGCCATGGATTCAATTCACACAGTGATTCTCCATGAATCAAGTTCTTTCTCTCTCTTCCCCACCCACCCCCAATCTCTTGATTTCAGGGAAAGCTGCTCCTTTTTAAGCGCTCTTTAAGTTGACGGCGTTAAAAGTTTTGTCCAAGCCAAGCAAAAGTCTCGTCTACATAGTCTTTCCGGATGAAGCCTAATCCGCAGGCTCATTTCTTTCTCCGTTTTTTCTCCATTTTTCATTACAGGATCCGGTCACTCAGGATTCAACAGATCGGCCCTGTACTCCATTTCAGACAAGACCGAGTGGAAACGGAGCCAACATTTAAGGGTAAGAGTCAGTGTTCATACTCTTTTCGGGTACAACCTGTAAAAATAAACATTATGTGAGTTAAATATTGGTGAATATATCAACATATCTGGGCTGCAGGGCTGCTTCAGGTGCTCCAGTTAAAATGACATGACAAGCTGTGGAAGTGCACTGGCTGCCGCACACTTTAAAAAGATCCACAACCAGGTAAACTTTTGCAGGTAAACTACAGGTTTTTTTTGCAGGTTGCAGGTAAACTACAAGACCAAACAAGGTCAGTTTGGTAAAGTGGATAAAAGAACTGAGCTAAAAACTGAGAGACCATGAGTTCTAGTCCTGCCTTAGGCATAAAATCAGCTTGGTGACCTTGGGCCAGTCACTCTCTGTCGACCCTAGGAAGAAGGAAATGGAAAACCACTTCCAAAATCTTACCAAGAAAACTGCACGGACTAGTCTACTTGACAGGACTCAATGCTAACTTGAAAGTCATTAAAATTGCGGATTACAGAAACCAGGAGCACCACACAGAGGACCCTGAGGACACAGATAAGCCTCCAAGTGGCCTCAAAGACCCTATAAAAGGATGCAAACCACCAGCCGTCTGCAAGGAATATAAATCCTTCTATTCCCCTCTGTCCTGTCAGAGGTGAAGAAGCTTCTTGGATGAGAAGTGAAACGTCTTCAGAGAAAAAAGAGGACGTCCAATTGCCTTTGAAAAAGGAACCTTTGGGAAAAACATGACCTGGATAACTGAGAACCTCTACAGACTTGAAGTCACTAAGTAGTGTAGTCTTCCATCAACTTGTCATGCCCATTAAGCCGTAATTTTAAACTTCTGAACTATTACAAAGGGCACCGGCAAAAATGCAAAGTGAAACCAGTGAACGAAACAATGCAAACACAATAGATGTTCACATTACAACCACAACTGGGACTGGAATTTGCATTACTAAGCTAAGCAAGGTGGCTTTAAGTGAGTTGTGCTCCATTTTACGGCCCTTTTTTGGTCACGGTTAAGTGAATCGGTTAAGTGAATCGCTGCAGTTCTCAAGTGAATCACACGGTCGTTAAGCTTCCAACTTCCCCCATCGGTTTTGCTTGTTGGAGGCCAACTGGAGCAGGTCACAAATGGTGATCACACAGCCCAGGATGCTGCAACTGTTGTAAATACTAGGCTGCTGGCCAAACTGGTCATAAGCTACTTTTTTTTTAAAGTGCCATTGTAACTTCAAAACAGTTACCAAACAAATGCCTGTAAGTTGAGGTCTACCTGTACTGAACCCACTGCAACGTGCTTTTTCACCTGAACGGAGCAAGAAGCACTACAGGAATCAGATCAGGATATTCTAATCTGAAAAGAGCTAAGCATAATTTATAATGTATTTACTTTGGACAGGTGAATCAGACTCTAGCTCAAAGCTATTTACACAGCGGCCACATAAACCTTGCCAGGGAAGTATGCAACCTAGCAGGATGCGCCAAAGATAAGGTCAAAAATAGGTTCACTAACAAAGAATAGGTTAGAGGAAATGAAAGTGGTCAGCCATAGCCAAGAAGCAACTCTGCAGTCCAGCCTGCTATCTAACAAAAAGAGCAGAAATAAAAAAGGCAGGTTTTAAGGCATTAACATCCACGCGACCCACTAGAGCAGGGAGGCAATGAATGTTGTGGGTCCCATCCCCTAAGGAAGTACATCTGGTGGGACCCAGGAGAAGGGCCTTCTTATCAGAAGCCAGATGGTAAGGTTGAAAATAGCTACCCTTGGACCCTGGGATGCTGCAACTATTATAAATACATGCCATTTGCCAAGTGCCCAAATGTTGATCAGGAGACACTGGGGATGCTGCGACAGTTAGAGGTGTGAGGCTTTGATCCTACATCATTTTTTTCAATGCTAATGTAAGCTCAAATGGTCGCTAAACAAATTCAGGTAGTCCCCAGCTTAGAAGAGTTCATTTAGTGACAGTTCAAAGTTACAGTGGAACTGAAAAAAGGGACTGATGGTAGTTATTCACACTGATGGATGTTGCAACATCCTCGTGATTGTGCAACAAAAATTCACAACACTTGGCAACTGACTCATACTTATGATGGTTGCAGAGTCCCCTGAGGGGTCAAGCGACCTTCTGACAATCAAAGTTAATGGGACAGCCAGATTCATTTAACCACCGTGTTACTAACTTAACAACTGCAGTGATTCACTTAACAACCGTGGCAAGAAAAGTCGTAAAATGGGGCAAAACTCACTTAACGAATGTCTCCATTAACAAAAGAAATTATGGGCTCAATTGTGGTCGTTAGTCGAGGACTACCTGTAGTTGTAGGTTGAGGACTACCTATACCATCTGCAGAGGAAACTACACACCCTTTCCGGTCCCAACTGACATTTCTCTGCAAACACATGTGTGTTCCTCAGACATTTTTGGCATGAGTATATTAAACAACCAAGGGGACATCACACATCCTTGACTTGCTGGCTTGCTCCATGTTGAACCATACACTAACCTTTCCTTCCTATGGCTTATTTCCCTCACAATCAAATGTCAGCTTCCTATTCACACAAAAGATTCCATAATTCAGGCCAGCTGACTTCGTGTTATTCTTTCTCTAAAATCATCAAATCTGCAATAAGCTTGTTTCTCACCAACTTGCTAAAAGATGAAAATCTGATCTGCCTGTTGTCCTCTGCTAACGTAAAGGTGCACTGCAAATGTTTTTTTACTTAACCCTAACCCTAACTCTTCCAGTTCCAAAATTGGCCAAATAGTTTTCTTAATACATTTGACAAATGGATTCCCTTGAGTTCGGTTTTGTTATCATTTCTTTTGTACAACAAGAACAATAATGGCATTCAGGTACAGCTTCACATACATAAAATAGAGGCAGAGTTTACTTACGAAGTGGTTCTGCAACTTGCATTACGTACTTTGTAAGTAAACCATACCTCTATTTTAACTTTCTTCAGTTTTCACTCTCTATACCTGCATCTGACAACTTTCAACATTCTCATTGCATACTTTCTCTTGAACACTAATATTAATTGCATTTGTTTCAACCCCACTATTCGACATTCCCACATTTTTCTAAAATCTTTTAGCATTCTTACTTCTGTATTACTTCAAATCATTCAATCAATTTCATTTATTCTCCAGTAGACTCTTTTATTTAGCACTCCTCAGCTGTTGCTCAAACGTATTATTTCCATCAAAATCACCCTGCATTTTCCCTCCCTCTTTTAATCTTACCTGCTTCCTCGATCTGGCTACAGTCTTAGCAACTATCTTTTTCCCTTTGTACACATCATGTGTTTCACTTCTGCTGCAATCATCTCACTTCAACTTTGCACCAAGCACTTTTTTTTGCATATTCCTATTAGCATAACTCCACACACAACTCTGCAGTATAATTCTTTCCACTCCTAGTAGCTTCCTTTAGAAACATGCCGCATTCGTTCTTTTTGGCATAGTATCTCCTGAGAGTTTTTCAGACAGGTCTTGTGTTTTAAAACCTATCCTAATTAATTTACTGAAATCAAGCAATACATGAGTAAACAACAAAAATTCTCATTACA
The DNA here is from genome assembly GCA_009733165.1 of Naja naja. NCBI lineage: Eukaryota > Metazoa > Chordata > Lepidosauria > Squamata > Elapidae > Naja > Naja naja. The sequence goes on from CM019161.1 coordinate 4,856,490, forward strand.
TTTCAAATCATAGAAACCAACCAAACTTCATTCAAAATAAAGCAACAGCACACAGGACTGCAATTAAAAATCTAAAAAGTTAATACATAGTACAGAAAGTATGGTATCAACAAAAACAGGTTTTTTTAAAAAATGTACCTGCAGCAGCTTGCTTACTAACTTAGTGTGTTGTATAAACCAAGCTCTTGTAGTTTATAAATTATAATGGCCATGTCTTAGCATGTTGTTATGGCAACACCCATTGTTTTAACTACACTGTCAGAATCACAATCAGATTTAATAAAGTGCAACAAGAGCATTTTTCTTCACCCTTGAAGGTTTTCTTCTTGTTTTCACATTATAGTCAGAAGAAAATTTGTTAATATCATAAAGAACGTGAAATAACTCTGTGTGTGTGTGTGTGTGTATGGGGGGGAAGAGTAGGAGGGAGAAACATTTCAAAGCACAAGAGTGTTCCAAAGAGAAAAAGAATTTGTATGCAGCTCTGAAGAAATTCTGATAGCAGAAAGATGTTTATGAGCAGGCTCTAATTCTCATGCATCTGGGTTATATTATTTTAAGCTAGACACAGGGATTTTCTTCTTGGAACAACCTTCAGCACACAACAACTGTCAGAGAATAATTTCCTTTCTCTGTAATAAATTGTCCCGACATGTGAAATATCCACCATCAGATTCATTTAGTCACGTAACTATCTCTCTGCAATCTATATGACGCAGCCCAAACCGTTTACTGTTTCAGAGAAGAGACTCCGATTGCCTGATGTGACAAGTGAGAAACAGTGAAGAGGAAGAGGAAAACATTTTAAGTTTCGTCTTTCTGTGTTTGTGGTTTTTTTTTTTCTCCTATCCAGAAAAAAACTGTATTCCATCTTTCTTTAGGTTTCCTAGATATTGCTGGGCATATAACTCTAAGTGCTTCCAACTGGAAAATCAGCCAGAACCGTTGATAGTCTGGCAGGGTACAAGTTTCATAAATAATACAGGTGGTCCCCAATTTATGTCAATTGAGCCCCAAATTCCTGTTGCTAAAGGAGACATTTGTTAAGTAAGTTTTGCCCCATTTTATGACATTTTTTGCCACAGTTGTTAAGTGAATCATTTCAGTTGATAAGTTAGTAACCTGGTTAAGTGAATCTGGCTTCCCCCATTGACTTGGCTTGTCAGAAGGTCGCAAAAGGGGATCACGTGACGCCAGGACTCTGCAACCGTCGTATGAACCAGTTGCCAAGCATCTGAATTTTGATCCCTTGATCATGAGGATGCTTCAAAGGTCTTAACTATGAAAACAGTCATAAGTCACTTTTTTCATTGCCTTTGTAACTTTGAACAGTCACTCAATGAACTGTTGTAAGTCTGGGACTAGCTGTAATTCTGAGCAGCTAAAGGCAATTTATACTGCAATTATTTTAAGTGTTTTCTGGCCAAATATTGTCTTTTCCTTCTCTTCTCCCACTCCTGCAACTGTGAACATACTTGCTTCATATCCTCCTAGACATCTGAACAGCCTGTTTCCCGAGGGGAAGATTAACATTTTAACCCCCACCATTTCAAATTACACTGGCCAATTCCTCCCACCATAAGGGAAGCATGGCTAATGTTTTCTTTTTTAGGTTGAGTTGAGAGTACCTGCAACTTTTCCTCCACACTTGGGCTGTTTTACTATGGAGGCTGGTGAGAAGAGGAACATTTCTTAAAGCTCCTTTATGCAAAACTCAGACGAATGCGCCCGCCTCTGCAGATTGAGATGGAAGCCAGATTGTCCACCTCTACAGACTGAGAAGAAATTAGATTGTTCACATGTGCAAACTGAGATGAAGCCAGTTTGCCCAACTCTGCAGACTGAGATGAACTCAGTTTTGAGTAGTGATTAAGGTGCTGGCCTGGAAACCAAGAGACACTGAATTCTAGTCCTGCCTTAGGCATGAAAGCCAGTTGGATGACTTAGAGCCTCTCAGCCCTCCCCACCTCACAAGGTTGCTGTGTGGGAAAATAGGAGGAGGGAATGCTGTGTGTGTTCCCTGCCTTGAGTTACTTATACAGCAATACAGGCAGGATAAATATCTAATAAACAAATCAGGGTGCCCACCTCTACTGGAGCTGGAGCTCAGCCTATTTCTGCAGGCTGAGAGATCAATTTCTTAAATGCACAGCCTTCCTCTACCTCCCAGTTACTTCTCCCAACTCCATCCTGTTTGTTAGAATAGGAATCAGAACAGTATAGGAAAAAGTAGGAAAGAATGGAATGGAATAGAATACGGAATAGAATGGAATAGAATGTAGGATAGAATAAGAATAGAATTAGAATAGAATTAAAATAGGATAGAATAAAATAGAATAGAATTAGAATATAATATAGAATTGAACTGAATATAGAATAATGTTATTGTCACTTTGATGATGGCATTGGGAACAAAGCTATTAGAAAATCTGGAAGTCTTGCTATAGATACTTTGAAACCTCCTCCCAGAGGGGAGCAACAGAAACAGAGACCGTGAAGTGGGTGTGTGGGGTCTCTAATAATGCTTTGAGCTCTAAGCACATAGCGCTTGTAAGCAGCATCCAGAATACCAAGAAGTGAGCTTCCTATGATCTTCTCTGCTGTCCTCACCACTCTCTGTAGGAACTTTCTATAGGAGGCTCTGCTGCCACCAAACCAGACGGGGATGCAGTTTGTTAAAACGCCCACAGTCGTGCCTCTGTAAAAAAAAAAAAAAGAGAGAGAGAGGTCTTGAGAGCTTCCTATGATCTTCTCAGGTGTTCCTTACCTGCTTGCTGGTTGTAATCCTCAAACCCTGTTGAGATTGCAGCAAGTCCAGAGAGAGCAAAAACTCGCCCGATGCCTGGATCTGCACCGGGGATCGTGCTGGAAAACCCCAGCCTGCTGTCCCCACCCCCACTGCAGGCAGTCCTTGCCTTACGACAGTCCGCTTAGCGACCAGTAGAAGTTACAATGGCACGGGGGGGGGGGAGTGACTTTTGACTGTCTACTCATATGACCCTTGCAGCCTCCCCCACGGTCACGTGGTTTGCATTGGGATGCTTGGCCAATTGACTCGCATTTACGACGGTCACGTCGTGTGTGTGTGTGTGTGTATTTGTGTGTGACGTTTGGCAACCTTCCGACCAGCAAAGTCGACGGGGAAGCCGGATTCGCTTAACAACGACAGTATTCACTCAATGACTGCAATGATCCACTTAACAACGGGGCGAGAAAGGTCGTAAAGTGGGGCAAAGCTTAGCAGCAGGAACGTTGGGCTCCGCCGTGGTCGTAGATCGAGGACTGCCTCCTATTCCCCGTCCCGCCCTTTCCCGGCCTCCTTCCCCGCTCCTGACCGGTTCGCCGTGCAGCCTCCGACCGAGCCTTCCTTCCCTGGGAGCCGAACCGGGCCGCGAAGCCCAACCGGGGCCTAAAAAGGGCCGCGGCGTCCTCCCAGCCCGCTCCCTTCCCACCGGCCCGCTCCGGCTTACCCGCCGCCTCAACGCCCCGGGGCCTTCGGCTTGGCGCCACGAGCTCCCCTTCTTCCTCTTCCCCTCAGCCGGACCCTCCGCTCGGTCCAAGCAGCGTCCCAGAAACTCCTTCCATGGGGGGGCGGGGCGACGGCGAAGCGCGGCGCCTGCCGGGATGTGTAGTCCCGGCGCCGTTTTCCCTATGAAGAACTGGACGGCCAAAAGAACTACATTTCCCAGGGCGGAGGCGGAGTTGCGGTTAGAGCTAACGGTGGCCAGCGTGAGCCTTTTTCACAGATCTCGCGCGCGCCCTCGGGCGGCTGGGCGGCCGGCGCCGCTATGCCTTGTGGAACGTGTAGTCTGCAAAGGCAAATGAGGGGCTCGCCGGCAGCTTTCCCCTAACAGGGAAACTCTTCGTTGTGGACTACAACTCCCAGCACCTTTGAGCGGCATGGCTGTGAATAATAGGAATGGCAAGTTGGAAGCCCCTTTTTATCCAACTTGATAAAAAGCTAAATGAGTTATATAGGAATTTCCTCACAGCAACTGCAAATATTGGAGTTTACACGCCACCACGTGACCTGTTATTTTATATGATTGTACAGAATAAACATTTATACAAGCACTGGAGGTTTATTGCATTGGAGGTTTTAAAGAAGAGACAGCTATTTACCTTGAAATGGTTATAGGGTCTTCTTCTTGAGCAATTGGATTGGACTAGACGACCTCCAAAGTCCCTTTCAGTCCTATGATTCTGCTCTTTTCTGTTCTACTGGCATTTATTCTGTCCAGAATAAGGATGCCCGGGAATATTAGATAAATATTAAAAAATATTCTATATTTTCCCATTCTGTCCAAAATACAGAAAATATTTTTATTCATACATCTTTCAGCCATGTAAATTCACATATTGTATACTTTCTCTTTTGTATTCTTAATTACTCTATAGCTATGTTTTAAACTCTATTTAAAATAGAGTTTTAAATAGCTTCTGTTTTATTTCTACTAACTGTTGTGATTGCTAGTCCTAATGGAAACAAAGGATACGGTGTAAATATATATATATATATATAAACAAGAACCACAAATATTTCCATAGGAGTAAGCCTTTACTAGAGCAAACACACATCAGTTTAAACCACTTGACATTATGGTTAAGACTCTAAAAGAAAAAAAAAGATGATCCAGTTCAGTTTGATATCATGACTATAGCTCCAGGTATAATGTATGTACAATGTACTGTTCGCTACAAAACAGAAAGTTCCCTCTCTATTTGTTTTGAGGACTAAGTTACTTCTGACTTATCTTTTTAAATGTATCTTTTATGTATACTGAGAGTATTTGCACCAAGACAAATTCCTTGTATGTCCAATCACACATGGCCAATAAAGAATTCTATTCTAAATAGTTTTGCACAGCCAGCAAATCTGCTAGTTGAAGAAGAAAACAAGTATGAATTTATTCATGGGGCTAGATGGCTCAAAATCTTGGCAGCTAATTGTTACATCTAATAAATAACCAATCCATGCTGTGACATCTTTGCCTTTGAGATTTAGAATATTAAGCATGGTTTGTCCACCATGGTTTATGGTAAAGGTCTTCAAACTTGGCAAGTTTAAAACTTGTGGACTTCAAGCCCCAGAATTCCAGAGCTAACATGACAGGAGGAGGAATTCTGGGAGTTGAAGTCCACAAGTCTTAAAGCCGTCAAGTTTGAAGATCCCTGGTTTATGGCTTTTAATGCTTTGTGATCCCAAGCAAGTGGGTTTATTCACCAAACCATAGTTCACAAATCAGAGCAAAACAAGGTATACAATCCGGGTCTACAGCTGCTAGCATTGTTTATAATCCTTATTAGCTACTTTACTTTTACACCACTGTACAGTTTTCATTCCTATACATCCTGTCCCCAAAATGGTGGGAAACGGAGCTGTTTGTTTTTACCAAACCTGGCTTGATGGTCTCTAAGGCTACAAAAAAAAGGAGTGGGGCACTCTCAAATTTGATTACTTGATTACTCAGGATCTGGAAATAATTGCCTTGATTTTAGAGAGCACATCAAACTCAAAAGAGACTACCGGCAAACAGTCACATTCTGTCTGGGGAGAAGGCCTGTATTTTCCTGACAGCTTTCACAGAAATTAAGCCTAATTGATGCTTAAGTCAAATTGTTCAGGAGCCTCTTATAACCGATCAATCAACCCAATTTAGATACACCATAGATCACTCTCTTCCCTCCCAGCCAGCAGGATTACTAGACTGGGAGGGAATAAGAAAAGATGGTTTTTTTCCCATAACAGAAGAATTCATTAAAAAAAACTTCATCTGCAACTACAATGTTAACAATAATCCTGTTTACGGCAGTAAAATTAAAATCCAGAACAACTCAGAATTTGTCTCCTTTCCAGAGATCAACACCTCGGGAGTAGGACAGTTTGGGAAGTTGCCAAAAATCTATATGGCAACCCTTAGCCTTCTTGTGAGGCTGAAAAGACAAGGATTCTGGGCCACCAATACTCCCATGAGACAGCCATGTCAGGCAAGATCCTAATGTCCATCACAGCACTGGCCACTCCGAAGTAGACACCATACATACAATTTCCTGATAAAGCACAAGATCGCACTGATTTGAAGAAGGACATCTCCGTTGAACAGTTGTATCCTGGGGTGGCTTTGAGAGTAATGTTGCAACAAACTCCCATCACAGATAATTCAGTTGGGGTTGTAGCCCAGCGCACAAGGTTGGAGAAAGTTGATCTACAATGCCCCATTGGCAGATATTTCTTTCATTTTTGCTCTTCTGGAACCCAAGTTCTTCAACAACTCAATTTCTCTGTCATCCACAGGTTTCTTGTGTCTTTCACTGAGGAGCCACAAAGAACTCTACATAAATGATGCCTGGGGTAGAGGATACCATACCAGCTCTATAAAAAATTTGTTTCAAGTGTTTTCTTTCAGCTACGTCCAAGCTAAACTTCCTTCAAGTACATGAATTCAAACAAATAACGCAAGCAAGAAAGGGATCTGTGTGAAGAAGTCAGGATTTTGTAGCTACGGTCCATCTAAACTTCCAGATGTTATCGGTGCTCAAGGAGAGATCTTCACAGACATTTTTTTTTTCAAAGTGACTTCTGGCAATATTTTATTCTGGGTACCATCCAAGCCCAGAACCATTCAGGGAGAAATCTTGCTAAAATCATCTGTAAGGATAAAAGAAGGGTGGGTTTTTTTTTTTACACAGAAGAATTCATAAGACAACTTCATCTACAACTAAAGTGTTAATGATAATTCTGTTTACCATAGCGGAAAAGTGGCTCAGAATTTGTCTCCATTCCAGATCTTCCTATTCCTTCCTTTTCAAAAGGAAAAGGAGGAAACTTTTATAGACCTTGAGCAATAAAATAAAGCACGACCTATGGTAAGCAATCTTGGGTCCTCAATTTACCTACCCTGAGAGGATGGAAGGCTGAGTCAACCCTGCTTGAGCAGTGGTTGGCCTAGAACAGGGGTCTCCAACCTTGGCAACTTTAAGACTTGTGGACTTCCAACTCCCAGAATTCCACAGCCAGCAAAGCTGGCTGAGGAATTCTAGAAATTGAAGTCCACAAGTCTTAAAGTTGCCAAGGTTGGAGACCCCTGGCCTAGAAGACTTCCAAGGTACCTTCCAACTCTGGTATTCTGTTATCTATCTCTGCACTTTAGGGCAGTGGCTCAATCTTTCTCAACTTTTTTACCCTAAAGAAACCCTTGAAAACAATTTTACAATTCGGAAATCAAAAATTTCTTCAGGAAACCCTGGCATTAACATGGCAACCAATACAAAAACTTCACCATGCAATCCTTCTGTCAGGATTCCAGCAGTTACCCCCATTTAAATCATGAGTCTCCAGCCAAACTTCCAAAACTTGAAAAGGATTTATTGGGAGTTAAAATGTCCGGCACTGCTTGGGTGTAGCCAACTCTGAGACACATAATTCATTGTCACCCTTGACCCTGGTTTCGCCCCCACCCCCTGGGTTTATCGTAATTCATATTCTCCAATGGGACACATCCATAGCCCAGAGTCATCAATTACGCTCTCCAGTTAGAATTTTGCGGGGCACAAACTTCAGTCACCTAGTTATTATCTTTCAAAACATTTATGGAATGCACTTTCGGGTTACAAGCTGCTGCACTGCTCCCCCTTCCCGTTCTGTTGGCAACTCTAAAAAGACCATAGAAATGTTTTATGAATTGACACCTCTACCCTACACAACCCACATTTTACTGCAATACCAGGCAGCAGGCTGGCTATTGAGGTGCGGTGTTTACAAATTCCCAGCCACACATTGTGTGGTGTGCTAAATTCAAAGCATGCTGGTTTATTTATTTTTTTCTATTTTTTTCAGTCTCTCAGGGAATCTCACCTGAGAAAGGCTGCTCAGCTCATGTTTAAACTCCTGCCCAATCTTGGGTCTGTTCTTCCTAGCAACAGCTAGAGAAAAATACAGAGAAGCTACGGGAAAAGCCATCTCACCAAGAGGGTATGTGGCCAATATCCTGTCGTCCTTCGGGAGACTCCGAGGGTGGTGATTGCGTGACAAGCATACTCATCCGGAGAAGGCACGAAAAAGCTCATTTTGGAGAGGGTGCTACTCCGCTTTGTCACGTTGGGGCAAACCAAGAATGGAATTAAGCTCTGAATGAAAATGCCCTGAGAGGCATATTCATAGTGAAGGGATCTGCTGAAGTGATCCAGGTAAGTCTGTGGAGAATAAAAAATGAGGAGGGAATACCCGTTAAACAAATTAAATTCTGGATTTAGACTGTGTAAAGAGGGGACCAAGGGTGAGAATGGAACACAGCTTGATTCCCTAGGTCAGGGGTCCCGAAACATGGCAACTTTAAGACTTGTGGACTTCAATTCCTAGAATTCTCCAGCCAGCTCTGCTGGCTGCTGAATTCTGGGAGTTTTTTTTTTTTAATTCACATTTATATGCCGCCCTTCTCTGGAGATTCAGGGCGGCTTACAATCTTTGGAGCACAACCCAATGTGCTCAACAATAGCCTTCCTTCCATTGTATATGCCTGCTTATTACTAGGGCTTTTAAGCGGCATTTTTACAAAGTCAGCTTATTGCCCCCAACAATCTTGGGTCCTCAATTTACCTACCCCGAGAGGATGGAAGGCTGAGTCAACCCTGAGCCTGGTGGGATTCAAGCCTGCACTAATTGCAGGCAGCTGGAGCTAAGTGCTAAGTGTTTAACAGCCTGCACCCAAGGCTGAAGTCCACAAGTCTTAAAGTTGCCACATTTGGAGACCTCTGTTCTAGGTAATACATTTAATTAATTAACTTAATTAATTCCTTTTCTGGATGCTCACACAACCGTGAACCCATGAATTGAGTCAAATATGTCAAGTCATAAAAATATGCAACCAAGTTTAACACTAAGCAAGATTACCTTATTTGCTTGTAGCTGTCTATTTTTGACCTGATGAAGTCTGCTGTGTGAATCAACCAATAAATAACCAAATTCCAATTCTAACATCAAGCTAACCAAGTGATAGCTCAGGGGGACAATTCAAACCCAGTTTTTCAAGTTGTAAAGCTTCAAAGAATCAGGATACCGAATCTGGCACAATGATTAATATTTTGATACTGTGGCCCCTTCTTTCCTTCCTCCCTCCCTTCCTTCAAACTGTCATGTCCATTATAGGTAAGCTCCATTACAGTCATATTTTGAGGACTACCTGGTAGATAAGATGTGGATTCCTTGGGGCTATACCTAGCTGAAGTCCATACTCTACCTGAGAACTCACATTATTACTCTGGGTAAATTATCATTAATTTAGTAAATTATTAAATTTATATGCCACCCAACTAACTATCCAGCAACTCTGGGTGGCTTGCACCATAGTAATATAATAATATTAAACAATGTAGAAATAAAAAACACTTTAAAACATTGAGCATTACAAATTAAAACATTGAAATTAACAACGAACTGGATACAAAAGGGCCAATATGTAAATGGGGTAGAGATGGGATCTTCTCCTAATCTACTAACTACCTCCGGAAATGGGGAACTGCTATCAGGCACAAAAGGAATTGGACCAGTGGTGGGATTCAACAATTTTTACTACCGGTTCTGTAGGCGTGGCTTTGTGGGCATGTAAGGGGAAGGATACTGCAAAATCCATTCCCTTCCCACCCCACCAACCTGCTTTCCAGCTCCGTTCTCCTGTGCAGGGTAACAAAACAAGACCCAGCCGATCAGCTGGGACTCGATGGGAGGCAGAGAAGAGATGGGGTTGGCGGGGCCAGTCAGAGGTGGGATTTGCCAGTTCTCGGAATTACTCCAAATTTCCGCTACCGGTTCTCCAGAAACGGTCAGAACCTGCTGAACACCACCTCTGATCTGGACCATACGTTAAGTTGCAGTTCAAAGCTTTAATGCTCAGTTCTATGCACAAGAATCTAGACCGTTAAAGTTTAATATTAAATTGGCATTAGAAAAGGGCCGACGGAATTCAGGAGGGCTTGGACTTAAATCTTGGTGTTCTGAGCTGGTTGTTTTTCTGCAGACATTTTGTTACCCAACTTAAGCAACATGCATCATCAATGAAATCGAATTTAGGTGGGCCATTGGGATCAGAGTTTTACTCTTCCAAGCTTTTGGATTCATGCTAGAGTCCATCTTCAGGGAATTTCTCTACTGGAATATGTACTTTGGGCTGTTCTGGGAGTTGTGTTTCAGTGGGGCTAATTGGTGTGTTGATGGTTGATGATTGGCTGTCATTTCCTTGTGCTGCCAAGCCCTCGGCTCCTAAGTATTTGAAAAGCTGGTGGTAACTCATCAGTAATTCAACATCATCCGTGCTTATTGTGTTACCTAGTTTGGGTAATGAAACATCTGCAAGAAAAGAATCAAGCTCATAGAGTACCAAGGACCCCTCATGTCAACAGAGCTACAAATATTCTCCTTTAGTGCACTTACGTTTGTAGCAACGTAACGATTCTAGGCTAATTACCCGCTTAACTCCACCCTTGCGAGCTCTGCATTCTCTTGTCCTATACTTGCTCTCCTCTTAGTACCTACTTGATAGGGAAATTGTACTCTAAGGATAAGATGAGGGAGCAACCACTTCCTCAGGTGCCAACCAGAGTCCTCTTCAATAAAGGACCAGTTAGAAAATTAAAGAGACATACTTTTTCCCTGTTGACATATACCTTGGAGGCCGAATATGTTGTGTACTGGGGACAGGGATTGCAGCAGCTGATAGAAGAAATGTTGACAATGGCCCCCTTCTTCCTATGCACCATGCCCGGCAACACCAGGTGCACCATCATGTTGGCGGCTCCAATGTTTACATTGATGAACTCCCAAATCTGAGCCTCTGTCAAATTGGTGAAGGAATCGGGCAGAGGGTTAAGCACCCCGACATTGTTGACCAAGACGCCAATTTCTTTGCCTTCCAGAACCTTCTTAATGACCGGATAGGCCTCGCGGCCCCTGCTAAAATCCGTCACGACAGTCATGGTGCTGATGTTGTAAGTCTCCATGATCTCTTTAGCAGAAGCTTCTAATTCATCCCGGTTCCGGCTAATCAAGATGAGGTCAACTCCACAACTGGCCAGCTCCTTAGCATAGGAAAGGCCGATGCCCGAGGTTCCTCCTGCAAGGAAGCAGAGATCCATGGGTGTTCTGACCCAGTGCCCCAAACGTGCCAAACCTTCTGTCCTTAAATCAATGATTGCTCTCACATTTCCGGCAGTTACCCCCATTTAAATCATGAGTCTCCAGCCAAACTTCCAAAATTTCAAAAGGATTTATTGGGAGTTAATATGCCAGCACTGCCTGGGTGTAGCCAACTCTGAGACACATAATTCATTGTCACCCTTGACCCTGGTTTCGCCCCCACCCCCTGGGTTTATCGTAATTCATATTCTCCAATGGGACACATCCATAGCCCAGAGTCATCCATCATGCTCTCCAGTTAGAATTTTGCATGGCAGAAACTTCAGTCACCTAGTTACTACCTTTGAAAACATTTATGGAATGCAGTTTTGGTTTTCAAGCTGATGCACTGCTCCCCTCTCCCTTTCTGTTGGCAACTCTAAAAGACCATAGAAATATTTTATGAGTTGATAGATTCCTTTATTAGGGGTGCCAGCAGCCTTGGCAAAAAAGTTTATCTCAACGCAGGCTAACAAGTCTGTCCGGCAGGGAGTTGAATAGTTGACTGCCACATCTATTCATCTCTGTCCCCTGCCTTTTATACTCAGAGCTAGGGTGGGGCTTCGCTAGCAGCAGTGGCTCTTCCATCCCAAGGACCGGCCCATAGATTTCCACTGCTCTCCTCTCTGGCTGGGGAATTCTGGGAATTGAAATCCACAGGTGTTAAAGTTACCGAGGTTGAGAAACACTGGCCTGTACCTACGCAGAACAAAAAATCTGAAAGCAGATGCCTAGCTTTAGGTTAACAGAAGGGCATCCAAAATATTATAATTCTTGTTATTTTGTGGGAGAAATTATACATGAAGCCATGGAGGGGGAAGGGGGAATTTCTTACCTGTGACCACAGCCCATTTTCCATACTGCTTGCTTAAGTCAGGCCGGCCAAAGATCCGGGGAACGAAATGCACCCTGATCAGCACGTAGGTGTCACTCAAAACGGTGACGCACACCTTGCTTGCGTAGAAGGCTCCCACAACTGCTAGCATCTCCACGCAGTAGTGGTAGGACCGTCCGATCTCCTGCATCAACAGGGAGAAACTGTCCACCGCAGCCATCGCAAGTGGATTATCTGGAAAGGGAAAAATATGAGAGGTATCCGTTAGGATGGATTTATGTGAGATACAGTATTACCTGCAACTACACATTTAGCAACCATTTAAAATTATGATGACACTGGAAAATAGTGATTTAACAAGCAGTCCTCACACTTAACAATTGTCATAGAATCCTCATGGTCACATGATCAAAATTTGGGCCCTTGGCAACTAGAATGTATTTAGGATAGTTGCAATGTCCCAGGGTCATGGGGTCACCATTTGAAACCTTCCCAGGCAGCTGGCTTTGTAGAATAGAACAGTGGTTGCCAACCAGTGGGCCAGGGACCACTGGTGGTCCATGAGAAAATTTTGGTGGTCTGCAGAGAAATGTCACCCCCAAAGCACCCCCCAAAGCAATTAATCCAGGTTGCGCAGGAACACACGGCTGTGCTGCCCACATGTCCCTGTGGGAACACAAGGCTTGCGTCACTTGCATTGGGAACAACACGAGGTAGTGAGGGGAGGGGGGGGAAGGGTGGAGGGGAACTTGCCCCACACGCCTGGCCTAGCCACAGGGCTGCTTCTTTCCGCTTCTTTCTTCTTCTGCTTTTGGCTGCACACAAAGAAAGCAGCAAAAGTCTTTCCCTCCCCAAACTCCGCCAGAAATGAATCTTTGGGACCCTGCAAGGCCTCCTGCTCCAAGAGGCTGCGCCAGCGTGACAAGTCTCACAAAGACTCATTTCTGGTGGAGTTTGGGGGAGAGAAAGAAAGACTTCTGCTGCTTCTGCTGCTTTCCTTGCATGAAGCCAGAAGTCTCTCTCTCGCCCCCTGAGAACAGAGCTGGAGACGGTATCCTGCGATCCCAAATAAAGAATGATTGATCAGTAGGAAAACAGGGTGGGGAATTTTCCTGCAGACTTTTTTTGGGATTTTCCCAGAGTCTCTGCTGCTTTCTGCAGAGACCCTGGGAAAACGTCAGCAAGCCACTGTCAGTCAAAAATAATATTAGTGGTCCACGGAATTTAAAATTATGAGTTTGGTGGTCCCTGAGGTCAAAAGGTTGGTGACCCCTGGAATAGAACACAGAATATACAATATAGAATACTGAATACAGAATACTATATAGAACCTAGAGTACATGTATAGAGTATAAAATATAAAATACAGAATACAGTATATAGAAAGGAAACGGGAACAGAACAAAACAAAATAGAATTCTTTATTGGCCAAGTGCATTTATCTATGGTGCATAAGCTCTCAGTGCACATACAACCAACAAAGTGATAAACCATAAATTGCAATTCATAAACTGCAAATCATAAGATACAATCATAAACCAAAAGATACAAACCCTAAAGTGATAAATCATAAAATACCAATAGGAGAAGGTAGTAGAAAAAATGAAAAAGAGATTAGCAATGATCAAGTGCTTCACTTATCAACTGCAATGATTCACTTAACAACCGCCTTGCATAGCAACACAAATTCTGGCCCCAATTGTGGTTGTCAGTCAAGGACTGTCTACATACATACACACACACACACACACAAAAGAGCCAGTTTTGGTGCAGCAGTTAAGGCTAGAAACTGGTAGAATGTAAATTCTGATCCTGCCTTGGGCAAAAAGCCAAGTGGGTGACCTTGGGCCAGTCACTTTCTCTCAGTCCCAGATGGGAGGCAATGGCAAATCATTTCTGGAAAATCTTACCAATGCAAGAAAACAGGAGGGGCCTGCGCAGACACGCTCTGGATATCAGACATGATTGATCAGAAGAAGAAAAACAAACACACCTTATGCCCTTCCTCCAAGGAACTGAGGACTTCTAATATTGCAAGCTTCTCCGCTGATTGGGAGGCCAGTCTCTCTCTCTCTCCGAGCAGTCTACCTCACAGGGTTGCTGTGGGGGAAAAATAGGAGGAGGACATCGAATTAGCTATCGGCCAGCCCCATCTCCATAGTTTTTATTTACAAGAAAACAGCCAAGCATGCACAGTGAAACGTATATACAAAATTACAGTGCTTATCTCTCCCAAAAACGGAATTCAGTCAATCTATCTATTATTTATTATATATGTGTGTGTGTGTGTGTGTGTGTGTGTGTCTGTGTGTGTGTGTGTATGTGTATATTCAGGAGAATATTCAGGAGCCAATAACAATGGATATGTTGGAAAAAATTTGGGTGAGAAATGTGAAATTTACTCAAGCACAAAATTTAAGAGAGAATTTTTATAAAATGGTTTATAGATGGCATTTAGATCCTAAAAAATTAGCATGTATGTACCCGAATCAAAAACCTAAATGCTGGAGATGCGGTAGTGATGATGCAACATATTTTCACATGTGGTGGACATGCAAAAAAGTTAAGGCTTTTTGGATAAAAATATGGTGGACTACCCAGAAGATTTTTAAGAATGACACACTTTTCAAATTTCAGATAGATAGAAACCTATCATGACCCATGTGATTTCCAGATTCCAGTGATCATAGATCAGAAGAGGCCGGACTGAAGCTGATGGCTGGTATCCAGAAACAAATAATATAAACATGGGCTATTGACTGATAAAGGAAAGAAAGAAGCTGAGAATTTAACAAGTCATAATAACAATTAAAAAAATGAATGACTACTCTTCGGAAAACAGTTTAATTTAAAAAAGAGATAAAAGAAACAGGGCATTCAAAAAGCAGGACAATATTTGTCCTAAAGGTGCTTTTTCAGGAGTCAACTGGATTTTCTTGTTTTTTCTTTTGAAGACCTTTCGCTTCTCATCCAAGTAGCTTCTTCAGCTCTGACTGGATGGCGAAGAATGGAAGGATTTATATTCCTTGCAGACAGCTGGTCATTTGCATCCTTTTAGAGGGTTGTTGAGGCCTCCTGGAAGTTTTTCTGTGTCCTCAGATAAACGTCTTTTGAAGACCTTTCGCTTCTCATCCAAGAAGCTTCTTCAGCTCTGACTGGATGGTGGGAAATGGAAGGATTTATATTCCTTGCAGACAGCTGGTCATTTGCATCCTTTTAGAGGGTTGTTGAGGCCTCCTGGAAGTTTTTCTGTGTCCTCAGATAAACGTCTTTTGAAGACCTTTCGCTTCTCATCCAAGAAGCTTCTTCAGCTCTGACTGGATGGTGGGAAATGGAAGGATTTATATTCCTTGCAGACAGCTGGTCATTTGCATCCTTTTAGAGGGTTGTTGAGGCCTCCTGGAAGTTTTTCTGTGTCCTCAGATAAACGTCTTTTGAACACGTTTCACTTCTCATCCAAGAAGCTTCTTCAGCTCTGACTGGATGGTGGGAAATGGAAGGATTTATATTCCTTGCAGACAGCTGGTCATTTGCATCCTTTTAGAGGGTTGTTGAGGCCTCCTGGAAGTTTTTCTGTGTCCTCAGGGTTACCTGAGTCAGAGCTGAAGAAGCTTCTTGGATGAGAAGCAAAACATCTTCAAAAGAAAAAAAATAAGGAAGTCCAATCGCCTCCTGAAAAAGCACCTTTGGGACAACCAGACTGGTAACTGAGAATCTCTACAGACAAGACAATATTTGATTTTAAGATGTGTGTGCCCAACAGAGAACAACAACCACAAAAGGACAGTCTCCTTTGACTGGACATCTGATAATCCAAAAGTTGGGAGCATAGATGTCTCCATCTTTGGAGCAGTTAGCACATTTAGCCAGCATGTGGCTGGCATGTTAGCAAACTCATACATTACATCGTTTTCAAAGGCACACTATTATTGCAAAGCAGGGCACAAGCATCATCTTGAGAGCAGCAAGAATAAATTCCTAGGCTGATTAAGGCAAGCCAATTAAGATAGAATCTCTCTGAAAGGATTTTTTCCCCCTCCTCTCCTATAAACCTCAACTGAACTCTCCAACTGGCCCTCCCCATTTTTCCCCACTGCTGAATCAAACTAAACCTGGCTGATTTATGTCCATTTACTCAGAAATCGGAGTCCCTTAATCCAATGGCAATTGGGTTTATGGCAAAAACACCACCTATTAATCATTTTTTTAAACCATGCATTTTTGCTTTTAATGCTTGGGATTGCTTTGCTACGCTAGAATGAGCCGAAATTTACATTTTCTAATTGCAGCAGGCATCGCTATTCAACTCCCACCTGGCAAAATTCAATTTATTATATTTGTATAGCCGCCCATCTCAGATAGGGAAGCTGAATAGCATGCAAAAATAACCAGACTCATCCGTCATTGCTTTTAAAATGCAAAGAGGCAACGACCAAACCCTCAATTTTGTTTTGCTTTTATTTATCTTACCAGGTGCTCTCTGATGCAGGTGGGCTTTGCATCACAATATAACATCTGCAGAGTTGCGACTTCCCTCTTAATCCAATCTTGTCATTGGTTAAAAAAAAACCTTTATTTAAGCCCTAGCTTGTTATTCTAGCTAGCAGAAAAACTGGGAACGTGGAGTTTGGGAAGGGGCCGGTTAATGTAATGGTCCCTGAATCCAATTCCGTAGGATCTCCGAGCCATTTTTTCCATGTAACCTTAGAACGCCCTTTTTCCCCTCCTCCAAATGCCCAGCTCCCAGGTCCTGAACGCGGTGTAACAAAAAGCAACACAGAATTTAAAGACACCATGTTCCTACTTTACTTATGGCGACTCTTTTCTAAACAGAACGATTAAAAACAATCGAATATTGTCATGAATTAATTTGGAGGAGGGACTTTTAACCATTTATAGAGACGCTGCTGTACGTACTTTCCAGAAGATTTATATCTGGTTAAATGGAAGAGTTAACACTACACTTTGCTAGATTTATAACCTCCTACCTCCATTAGGACAATCAGGAAAGTTTTGTCTTTTACAGTGTAATTAGGGAGACCTGAGAAGAAGGCTTGACCGCCCTGACGATGATCAAATGTTGCTTTTTTCCACTGAAGTTTGCTGACTTCCGATATGTTCCGATATGGTTTCCGATATGTGAACCCGCAACGTAGTTTGAAGCGCAGGATGCGAGTCTGTCTTTTTCGTATCTCCACGCCCCTAGTTTTGCAGCACTCTGGACTAGAAGCAAGAGACGCCTCCGGCGCCGCCAAATGGGGGGAAGAAGGCGGGGCTTAGCGAGCGACTTTGCAGGCTCGGGGCGCGCGTGCGCGGACCCGTGCGTGGTGCGTCGTCGCCATGGAAACGGAGAAGCCGTTGGCCGGGAGCCGTTTGAAGCCGGGAAAGGAGGCAGCGGCGGCGGCGGCGGCGGCGGCGGCAAAGGGCTGATTCTCCGCTTAACTCCGCTGCGGGAGGAAGGATGGCCCGCTGAGGAGAGAGTGAGGCGGCAGGGACGCATAACGCTCATTCGTATTCACACACTGTAAAAAAAAAACCCACTGAATATTGGTAGTCCTCGGTTTACAATTGCTCGTTTAGTGACCGCTCAAAGTGATACTGGGGGGAAAAAGGGACTGATGATGACCGTTGTTCACATTTAACGACCTTCGTAGCAACCCACAGTCATGTTGATGACCTTGGTTGGCAAGGGGCTCCTCCTTATGACGTGATCCCCTTTTACGTCCTCCTGATCAGCAAAGTCCAGGGGGGGGGAAGCCAGATTCACTTAACAACCGGGTCCCTAACTTATCAACTGCGGCGGTTCACTTAATGACTGTGGCAAGGAAGGCCGTGAAACGGGGCAAAGGCTCATGGAACAAATGCCTCGCTGAACAACAGACGTTTTGGGCTGCGGTCACGGTCGTAAGTCGAGGTTCGCTGGGGGGAATAGTGAAATTTTATGACCTTTCTTGCCGTTGTTGGTAAGTGAATCACGGCAGTCGATAAGTGAGGAACACGGTTGTTAAGTGAATGTGGCTTCCCCCGTGGACCTTGCTGGTGAGAAGGTTGCAAAAGTGACAGCAAGTGTCATAAATGTGAGTCAGTCATCGAGCTTCCAACCAATGGTTGCTAAGTGTGAACAACGGTCATAAGTCACTTTTTTCGCTGCTGTTTAACTTCAAATGGTCACTAAACGAACTCCTTGTAAGTCAAGGACCACCTATAAAACTATTGAGGATGTATTCCTATTATCCTTCTCTTTCCTCTTTCCTATCTCCTTTTCTACTTATGACTATAACTTTGTTGCTTGTATCTTTACGATTTATGTTTTATTTAGTTTCCCAGTAAGATTTATGTTGATTGCTTATTTAGTATCCTATGACTATCACTAAGTGTTGTATCTTATGGTTTATGATGAACGTATTTTTACGATGTCTATGAACATGGTTTATCCCTTATAGCTTTTGTGTATGCTCAGAGCTTATGCACTGAAGACGAATTCCTTGTGTATCCAATCACACTTGGCCAATAAAGAATTCTAAAGCCTATTATAAATGCCTGGCCTTCTGTTCTAGGTGACAGGACTGAAAATGTACCCACCCAGTGAAAAATCTGGATTAGGAGAGGCTGTTGCAACAGAAGACAACGACCAAGAAATAAAAAACTGCGAGCAGGAAGGCAGCACTTCCAGCAACGGGGACACTTCAGTTAAAGCAGGTAGCAGATCCAAGAAAAAAATGGTTATAAATGCCATTTGACCATGGAGTATTACTATTACTATTATTATTATTATTTATATTGCTGCCTATTCACCTATGGCGACTCATTGGTAAAGTATAATGGCTCAATTGCAAACATTGTCATCTGAAATGTTGCTCTATATTTTTTTTCCTATTTCATTACAATTGATGCCTAAAGGTTCAAGTTTGACTCGGCCTTCCATCCTTCCGAGGTCAGTAAAATGAGGAGCCAGATTGTTGGGGCCAATAGGCTGACTCTGTAAGGAATGGTGCAATGGCCTAGAGGTGGAGTTCTCGCCTCACAGTCAGGAGGCTGTGAGTTTGATCCTAGGTAGAGGAAGATATTTTTTCTCTCTGGGCACACTGAGAATATATCTGCTGAACAAAACTCCGCATTGGTGACAGGAAGGGCATCCGGCCAGTAAACACTCTGCTAACTCCATTTAGTTGCCCAGACCACCCTGCAAGGGGTTATGCAGATGATGATGAACAGGCTGACTCTGTAAGTCGCTTAGAGAGGGTTGTAAAGCACTGTGAAGCAATATATAAGTCTAAATGCTATTGCTACTGCACCTAAGGCGCTACTAGAGGTGCTTAAAAAATGGTGATGCATGATAAGCTATATGTTAAAAAAATCATTTTGACTGAGTAAGTTACTTGGATGAGTAACAAATCATCTCAGTTTTAATAAATTTTGGTCCAGTTGCCAAGATTTAACCTTTTTAGATACTTTTGGCCTGGATGATTGTGTCTTCATTTACATATGATAACCTATAATCCCTGGCTTATATCAGTTCTTCGAAGTTCTTTGCATACTATAAAGCACCCATTCTGAGGCTGTTGTAACTCCAAACAGTCATAAAAATGACTGATTGTTAAGTCAAGGACTACTTTTACCACAAACATTCCCCTTGCATTATTTCTCAGTTGTAGAAACACAGGTAAATAGAAGCGAACAAAATATAACTACGTGACACAGAGTTTGTTCCCTCTTCTGGCCATTTGTTCTTGTTTGCAGGTTCATTTTTTTAAAAGTTCCTCGCAGCTCATGCTCTAAGTAGGAAGCAGCAGCCTCATAGGCAGCTCATGCAGACCTGCATTATTGTCGCATGAGTCTTGATTTCTACACAAATTGACTCACTTGATGTGAGGCGGCATCAAAACCATTCTTTTGGGGCACATAGCCACAGTATGTTGGGATGCTAGCAAAATCCAACGCCTGCATTGTATGTAGACTCTGTCTCTCCCACTCTTAGAAGAAAAGTCTCAACTGCTTGAAGGAGAGCAAGGGAAAGAAAAGGATATTAGCTATGAGAATCCAAGGCTGAAAACTGGCGATGTTGACTATA
This sequence comes from Naja naja, assembly GCA_009733165.1. Taxonomy (NCBI): domain Eukaryota; kingdom Metazoa; phylum Chordata; class Lepidosauria; order Squamata; family Elapidae; genus Naja; species Naja naja. The sequence goes on from CM019161.1 coordinate 4,876,563, forward strand.
GCAATGGAGAACCAGGTAATTTCTTGCTTTCATTCACAAATGCTTTTAAGAGGATAAGATTTGCTTCTCTGGGTCAGCTAATGTTTCCATTTTAGTCCGGTATTCTGTCTTCTACAATGGCTAGCTGGTCTTGGCTAGTACAATATAGCAGCCTGCCCCCTTTTTGTTCCCAAGACCTGATAAATCTAAGCTGGGTTCACATAGGTTAGGTATAAAGGTAAAGGTGTCCACCTACCAATCACTTCTGACTCTATGGGGTGGTGATCATCTCCATTTCTTAGCGTGGGAGCCAGTGTTAACCTGAAGATGTTTCCGTGGTCATGTTGGCCAGCCTGACTATAGGCCAATGTGCCCAGAATGCTGTCACCTTCCCACCAAAGTGGTACCTATTTATCTACTTGAGTTTGCATGCTTTTGAACTGCTAGGTGGGCAGTAGCTAAAGCGAAGAATGGGAACTCTCCCCGTTGCGTGGCACTCGGGTCTCAAACCCAGACTGTCAGCTTTCCAGCTGACAAGCTCAGCTTCTTTAAATACTGAGCCAACGCGCCCCATGTTAGATATATCACACATAATTTGTTTAACCAGGTTTTGTTGAATAAACCACAGTGTTGTAAGGAATGAGGAACATTATGGCAGAGACTGATGTGTGTGCATAGTCACAGTCCAGATGATGCAAAAACTCTGGTTGGCATGAACATAACTGGAAAACATACAGATTCTTTCCTACTTAATTTCTACACATATGGCTCCTATTAAAAGCAGAAGCTGCATTTATGCACCATAGCAAGAACAGGACATAACCTCACATAATATACACTCTTTAAAAAATGAAAGTAAGTTCATGTCTCTTTCAGGATGATACACCAATTGTCTTTTCCTATGTACAGTACGTTTTACAATCTTTGCTTACGCACTGAATTCTAGACTGAATCTTAGTTTTCACTGTAAAATGGAATCATTTGAATCTGAAGAATCCAAATGTTTAATGCCATGTTTAATGTTCAAGCAGCACTGAAAAGAGAAAATGCCAGGAGTGTCACTGATCAACAGACTATTGAGAAGACAAATAATAATCACAAGCCAGTACCTGATTCACGGTCTGGAGAATCAGACTTAAACAAATGTGGCTTGAGGTAAGTTATTTTTTTATATAGGTATTCCTTTTTTAAGAGAAAAACTAAAATTGCTAGGAATAATTGAGAGGTGAAAGCAAGATCACAGTTTCCTCCCTCAGTTATTTTACTTATTCGAATGAATCATGGTAAAGTGTTACATCTATGCTGGTCCTGGCCATAGTTAAACCAATTTTTTGATGCAGATTTTAAGCAAAATTTAAAAGTTTGGATGCTGGGCCATTGGTAGGTAGTGAATTTTAAATACATCTTTGCACTGCTGACTAATAAAGTCATACTCTCTTCCAAATAATCCTAGGATTCACACTTCTTGTTAATGTTTTAGAATGACCAAAAAGCTGTTGAGGGATCTCTGCAAACAACACAAGTTATATGTCACTCCAAGCTTGAATGACACCCTCTATCTCCATTACAAAGGTGAGAAACCAAATGTTTGAAACTATAATGCGCTTAAATAATTGGGCATTTGGGGAAAAATCTGTGCGCAAGTAGAGGGAGGGAGGGAGGGAGGGAGAGAGGAAGGAAAGAAGAAAGAGAGAATGGATGCATCTATAATCCCTTCTGTGTTATGAAGCCTTTCCTAAGCCTTAGATGGGGACGTTTGAGGTTAAACCACCTTCAGGGCAAGTTGAAGGGTTTCTGATTAAATGAGGGCTGCATTGCAACTCACCCATCCTCCCATGTGAGCTGCTTATCCCTTCTGTTCACAAAGAGCATCTTTGAACATTCTCTCTGCATTCCAATTCCTGTAGGATTTGATCGTTTGGAGAACTTGGAAGAGTATACAGGCTTAAGGTGCCTGTGGCTAGAGTGCAATGGCCTGACGAAGATTGAGAACCTGACCGCGCAGACAGACCTACGTTGCCTTTACCTGCAACTCAATTTGATCCACAAAATCGAGAACCTTGAACCTTTGCAGAAACTGGACTCTCTCAACCTCAGCAACAATTACGTAAAGACCATTGAGAATCTCTGTAAGCATCTCTGTTTCTGAGGAAATAAGATTTGTTATTTGAATACGGTATTATTTTGCATTGGGATTGTTAGATAGAGAGACAGAGACAGACAGAGAGAGACAGAGAGAGACAGAGACAGAGAACACAGACCAAAACAGCCATAATAGTTTCTGGTAATTGTAAAGTCAAGCACTTAATATGTGATGTTTGATGCGCCTCTTCTGTTTCCTCAGCAGATAATCTAAATTGCCCTTTCTCAAACTCAAACCAATAACTGAGTCCCACATCATAGTAATGGTTTGGTTGACTTTGCTTTTTGAAAATAATCACAATTGGCTGGCTTCCCATGACATACTAAGCCATTAACTACGTCAGGGGTCCCCAAACTTGGCAACTTTAAGACTTGTGGACTTCAACTCCCAGAATTCTCCAGCCAGCACAGCTATTCTGGGAGTTGAAGTCCACAAGTCTTAAAGTTGCCAACTTTGGGGACTTCTGCACTATGTCAGGCTAACCCCAGCTTTCTGCATTCACTCAATAAACTAAGACATTGTTTCCAACCTTGGCCCCTTTAAGAGAGCTGAACTTCAACTTCCCAGCATTCCCCAGCCAGCAAGACTCGCACTTCAACCCTGCGTACAGATACTTTGTTCTATCAAAAGATAGATAGCCACAACAAATATTAAATACTTCTTTTGCACTTCAATTGATCATCTCGCCTTAGTGTCTAAAACTGGCAGCCACAAGTGGGCTTTAGGTAATTCTAACTTTATAAGCTTGTTGTCCTTGCTCTAAGGTAAATTTGTTGTTGTTTTTTAAATAAATTTTATTAATGAAACAACAGAAAGAAAAAACATTTAAAAACAATGTTTTTATTGTTTGTAAATTTGGAAAACACACACACGCACACACACACACACACACAAAAACCACCCCTCAGGATTGTTAGTATTTTCCTAACCACTGTAAGGCTATACAATGCTACCAAGAGCCACAATGATCACTCCAGAAAATTTGCAGAAGAAATTTATCTCGGGGCATTTTAATCTAACTATTGTGATTTTTCAACAGCTTGTCTGAAAGTTCTCCACACTCTCCAGATTGCTCACAATTTGTTACGAACAGTGGAAGACATACAGCACTTGCAGGAATGCCCGAGTATCAGTGTCCTTGATCTTTCTCACAATAAGCTAGACGATCCACATATTATAGAAGTCCTGGAAACCATGCCTGATTTGGTAAGCCAATATCCAGCTCTTAGGCTCAACATTGCCTGATTCACCCACATTCAGCAATTTGAAGAGCTTCTTCCAGTTCATTGTTACAGGTAGTCCTCGCCTTACGACCAAATTTCTAAGTTGCTAAGCAAAGTGTTTGTTAAGCGAGTTTTGCCCCATTTTACCACCCACAACATTTGCCATGTTTGAAGGCCCCTGCTCTACAAACTGAAAGCTGCCCTTCTAAGAGTCTTGTTCATGCAGCATTCAAGACAGTGATATTCCCTTGCTGGCTTAATAATTGGCTATTTCCTCACATGCTTTCAGATGCATCCCACACATAACAAGTCTCCCATGCTAACATAGCCTTATTTTGGGTTGCTGGAGTTAACATTTAGGTCCATATAGGTGATGCTTTTCAAAGAATGGGATAAAAGAAACCCAGGGAGGGGGGAACGTATGTATAAACAGGGCAAGCTATGGGATTATATCCCATACAGTAAGGCAGAGGTCTCCAAACTTGGCAACTTTAAAACTTGTGGACTTCAACTCCCAGAATTCTCCAGCCAGCATAGCATAGAATTCTAGAAGTTGAAATCCACAAGTCTTAAATTTGCCAAGTTTGGAGACCTCTGCAATAAGGGATCGAGAGCTAAACCTGCAGTCACAATGTGGCTAGGAAAGGCATTAAAGGCATAAAAACACGTCACCGAAGGTTAGCTTCTCAAAACGTAACATTTAATGGTTTCCTTCTTGTTTTCTTCTACAGCGTGTGTTGAACCTAATGGGGAATGAAGTCATTAGGAAAATAACTAATTATAGGAGGACCCTTACTATCCGATTAAAACAACTGACGTATTTGGATGACAGACCGGTTTTCCCAAAGGAGAGGTAAAATGAGCAAGGAGATGGTTCTTTCTCAGCCTCACTAGTAAAAGATTCATAAATATTTAGTTCTAACTACAGTTGCATTTTGCATTTGTATATCAAGTGATAACAAAAGAATTTTTGGAAAAATGAGTGCAAAATTCAGAAAATTCAGGGTACAAAAACCCCTGAAGCTAAACCAAAAGGACTTTTTCATATATGACAGCTAAAGGTAAAGGTTCCCCTTGCACATAATACATGCTAGTCGTTCCCAGCACTAGGGGGCGGTGCTCATCTCCATTAAACAAAGCCAAAGAGCCAGCACTGTCCGAAGACGTCTCTGTGGCCCTCTGGCCAGCATGACTAAACACCGAAGGCACATGGAATGGTGCTACCTTCCCACCAAAGGGGACCCTATTTTTCTACATGTATTTTTATGTGCTTTTGAACTGCTAGTTGGCAGGAGCTGGGACAAGGAATGGGAGCTCATTCCGTTATGCGGCACTAGGGATTTGAACCACCAAACTGCTGACCTTTCTGATCGACAAGCTCAGCATTTTAGCCACTGAGCCACCAAGTCCCTTCATATTATTATTATTATTTTTATTATTATTTATTTAGACTTGGATGCCGCCCTTCTCCCTAAGGACTCAGGGCGGCGAACATATAAAAAGAGAATACAATCACAATTAAAAAATATTAAACAAGTCTATAAATAACTAAAAGTTAAATTAAAACAATTTAAAATTACAGTAATTAAAACAGTGCAATTAAAACAACCCACCCCCGGGTCAATCCAGGCCGGCCTGCTGAAACAGCCAAGTCTTCAGGTCCCGGCAGAAGGAGTGGAGGTCAGGGGCCAAACGGAGATCCACGGGGAGCTGATTCCATAGGGCGGGTGCTCCCACAGAAAAGGCCCTGGCCCTGGGGACTGCCAGCCGACAATGCCTGACTGACGGTATTCCCAGGAGGCCCCTCCTGTGGGAGCGCACAGGGCGATCGGAATGTGATGCTGGCAGGAGGCGGTCCCACAAGTACCCTGGACCCAAGCCATTTAGGGCTTTGTAAGTTGTTACTAACACCTTGAAGGAAACCCGGAAGGCAACCGGCAACCAATGCAAGTCGCGCAGGAGGGGTGTAACATGGGAGTATCGGGACACCCCCATCACAGCCCCCAGGTAATCTCTCCCTTCTTGGTGCATCTGGAGATACACTTTTCTCCAGAGAGGCACCACACCATTAGATCTACATGCACCCAGAAGGTTGAGGGTGGTTCCTAAAACACGAGCGAGGGCAGCATAACAGTCTAGATTCTAAGAAGCCTCTCTTCTGCACTGCATCCAGCTTTGGTCACCATATTATGAAAAAGACATTGAGACTCTGGAAAGAGTGCAGGAAAGAGCAACCAAGATGATAAGGGGACTGGAGGCTAAAACAGACGATGAACGGTTGCAGGAACTGGGCCTGGCTAGTCTAGGGAAGAGAAGGACCAGGGGAGACAGGAAAGCAGTCTTCCAGTATTTGAGGGGCTGCCACAGAGAGGAGGAAGGGGGGGAGTCAAGCTATTTTCCAAAGTACCCGAAGGCCAGACAAGGAATAATGGATGGAAACTGAACAAGGAGAGATTCAACCTGGAAATGAGAAACTTTCTGACAGTGAGAACAATCCACCCATGGAACAGAAGTTGCCTTCAGAAGCTGTGGGTGCTCCAACACTGGAGATTTTTAAGAAGAGACTGGACAACCATTGGTCTGAAATAGTATAGGATCTCCTGCTTAAGCAGGGGAATGGACTAGAAGACCTCCAGGGCCCCTTCCATCTCTGTTATTCTGCACCATGTAGGAACTGGGCCTTGGTGGTGCAGGCTGTTAATAGCCTAGCACTTAGTTCCAGCTGTCTGTAATTAGTGCAGGCTCAAATCCCACCAGGCTCAAGATTGACTCAGCCTTCCATCCTCTCGGGGTAGGTAAAGTGAGGACCCAAGATTGTTGGGGGCAATAAGCTGACTTTGTAAAAATGCCGCTTAGTAATAAGCAGGCATATACAATGGAAGGAAGGCTATTGCTGAGCGCATTGGGTTGTATCCCAAAAATCGTAAGCCGCCCTGAGTCTCCGGAGAAGGGCGGGATATAAATATGAATTAAACAAAAAACAAAAAACTTCCTATAGAAAGGTCTGAAGGCCACTTCCAGCTATCTCATGGAAATCCTCCTTTCCCCCTTCAGAGCCTGTGCAGAGGCCTGGGCTGCAGGAGGACGTGACGCTGAAAAACAAGAAAAGGAAATGTGGGAATCAAGAGAAAGGAAGAAGATACAAGACAGCATGGATGCTCTCACTGCAGTCCGAGAAAAAGCCAAAGAGAGGAAAAAACAGAAGGAAATGAAAGAAAGGGACAGTGGCTCAGTCGATGAAGGTTTGTGACTTTTGTAAAATGTATTCTAGGCCACACTTAATAACATTCCTTGATAACATCCATGTTTTTAATTTATTGGTTTATTAAATTTTTATGCCACCCATCTCCCCTGTAAAGGAACTCTGGGTGGCACAAATAAATGCATGTTACGACCCTCATTTTCTCCTTGATAAACAATCCCAAAATGGTGCCACTAAAGTTCATATAGACATTGCAATATTCTTGCTTAAATATATTTAAGCAAGAATATTGCAATGTCTATATGAACTTTAGTTTTAATTCAGTCAGTTTGCATGTTTAGTTCATATTTAACATCCTGCTTTGCTTCGTTTAAAGAAGCCAGGACAAATCATCCTTCTGCATGATCTTCTTCTTTTTTTTTTTCAACAAATGCCAGAATTAAGTCTACTGGCAGTTTGTTTTTAATTTGTTATTTGGACCATTCCAGAGACAATCCCATCTTCAAGCAACGATGCCGTGGCCGAAAATGGGGTGGAGACATCAGATGTTTTGGAACCACTGCAGACGAAGCAGAAGATTGAGAAATTTGTGAAAGACACTTTCGGCGCCCACGAAGAAGCTATAGCTGCAGAGGAAATCTTGGGTGATCAGTCGAGGAGAGCAGAGAATAATCCACATGAGCAGGAAGCACAGGAAGCAGAATCGAAGGTGGCTCCTGGCTTTACAGCTATTGAGAAAGGTAAGGGGCATCTGCAGATAAGAAAGCAGTTGGGATGCCAAGAACTATCCAGAGTTGGCTTGAAGGGAAAAGCATACAGGTAGTTTTGGACTTACAAGCAATTCGTTCAGTGCCTGTAGGAAGCTACCGCAGCACTGAAATAGAAATAGAATAACAGAGTTGAAAGGGACCTTGGAGGTCTTCTAGTCCAACCCCCTGCCTAGGCAGGAAACCCTACACCACTTCAGACAAATGGTTGTCTAATCTCTTCTTAAAAACTTCCAGTGTTGGAGCATTTACAACTTCTGGAGACAAGTTATTCCACTGATTATTGTTCCAACTGTCAGGAAATTTCTCCTTAGTTCTAAGATTGTTTTTCTCCTTGATCAGTTTCCACCCATTGCTTCTTGTCCTGCCTTCAGGTGCTTTGGAGAGTAAGTTGTCCCCCTCTTCTTTGTGGCAGCCCCTCAAATATTGGAACATTGCTATTATGTCACCCCTGATCCTTCTTTTCATTAGACTAGACATACCCAGTTCCTGAAACTGTTCTTCATACGTTTTAGCCTCCAGTCCCCTAATCATCTGGAAAAAAGGGAATTACAACTGGTCCTTGCACTTAGAACCCTTGCAGCATCCCCACAGTCAGGTAATCCAAAATCAGGGACTTGGCAACCAAGATATATTTATAATGGCTGCAGCACCCCAGGTTCACGTGATCCCCAATTGCAGCCTTCCCAGCTGGCTTCAAAGCAGCAAAATTAATGGGGGGAAACTGGATGCACTTAATGACCTCATTGAGTCACATTACAACTGCAATGATTCCCTTAATAACCATGGCAAAAAAAAAAGATTGTAAATTCAGGCACAACTCACTTCCCAATTGCCTTGGTTAGTAACAGAAATTCTCATCCTGATTGTAGTCGTAAACTGAGGACTGCCTGAACTACCTGCCCTCTGTAACTAGAGACTCTAAATTCCATACTTGTCTGAAAAGGAATACAGACCAACTTAAATCGAATCTATTGCAGTTTTACATATACTCCCTCCTGGCTATTATTCCATAATCTTTTTTTCTTTAAAACAGATACATTTACATTCCTATTTCATGCAGTTTTTATTTTGGGTAAATAATATATGAACAAGTTGCACTACAAAGATTTATACAGGTAATCCTCGACTTATAACAGTTCATTTAGTGACTGTTTGAAGCTACAGCAGCACTGAAAAGAGTGACTTGTGACTGATTTTATTACAGGTAGTCCTCAAATTACGGCCACAATTGAGCCCAAAGTTTTATGTTGCTAAGTGCGAATTTTGTTCGTGAACAAAATTCAGATGCTTGGCAACTGCCTCATATTTATGACGGTTGCAGTGTCCTGGGGTCATGTGATCCCTTTTTGAGACTTTCTCACAAGCAAAGTCCATGGGGAAGCCAGATTCACTTAACACCTATATTACTAACTTAACAACTGCAGTGATTCATTTAACCACTGTGGCGAGAAAAGTCATACATTGTTACCAAATGTCTCACTTAGCAACAGAAATTTTGAATTCAATTGTGGCCGTAAGTTGAGGACTATCTGTATTCTACAAGTTCAGCCTAGGTAGCATAACGTTTGAAATAGTGCAATGTGCAGCTCAACTCAAGAAGTATAAACTAGATCAGTTCACTTACAAATGTGGAACCGATGGCACCCTCCAATATTCCCTTTAATTCAAGGGAATAAAAGAAAAAAAATTGTTTTAACAGCTGCTAGAATTGTATTTGCCCCAAACTGGAAGAGTGATAAGATACCAATAGAGGGAAAAATAATTGAAAAAAATATTTGAATGTGCAGAAATGAACAGACTGACACTAGAAATTGAAGAAAAAGAATCTGAATATTATATGGTATGGGATTTGTTTTATCGATGGATAGAAAATAGAATAAATTAAAAGGGAGTAGATGTATCCATAGAGCAATGAGAGAAACTAATGTAATAAACATATTGGATTTCATTTATACTATATATATGGGAATGAGACTATTTGATAAGAAGAATATTGTTAATAATGGTTAAGTAATTGGAATATGTACCTAATCGACGCACGATTGAAATAGAATGGATTTTTTGTGTATAATTTTTTTAAAAAAATTACCAAAAAACCCAACAACTGCCAATAATAGATTAATCAATGCGATTGCCTTGGGACAAGGGATCTTAGGTTACCGCCACTAGGGGGCAGGATTATGAAACTATCCCCCTCCCAATTCTGAGCCTGCTTATTCAGCATCCAGGGTCACTCTAGCCAGCAACCTTTTATCAGACATAAAGCTAAGATTAGCAAATCAATTTTATTTATTCATTTATTATCAACCAATCAAACGTACATGGCCACCCCACCATCAAAAGTGACACTGGGTGTAATTATACAACTTGAACGGTAACATTTTGTTGTCAGAGGTTAGCCCTGGGGTTTGAGGGTTTGTTTCCAGAAATCTAAACCTTGGGAGGAAAGGCTAAAGGCGTGTTGTAACGGATGGGTTCCCAGCCCCAATAATAACCGAATCCAGATTTGCTGAAGATTTTTGTCTCCTTCTTTAGAAACAGTTTATAGATTTTCTACCGAAGGGCCACTGCAAACTGAGTGCACTGACTTGACAGATATCGAACACATCACGTTGGACGTGCCAGAAAAACTTTTCCTTGATGTAAGTTTTAACTGCAGGACAGGAAAGATGGGGTGAAGTTGTTGTGGTTCGCCAGCAGCCGGTGCAGCCGGTAGCAGAATCAGACAGTGGGGAAGAAGAGACCAGTCAGGGAACCTGGAGAGGACTCGGATGAGGGTCCTGCATCTGATGCAGTGATGGGGCCAGGACCATCTGGAAATGGGGTGCTGACTCTGGAGCCTTTGGAGTCTGGCAGCAGTGAAGCAGAGCACCCAGGTGAGTCTGTTGCCAGTGCGCATGCGCGCAGAGCTGCTAGAAGGTGAGAGCAGCTGAAACAGAAGGGGTGACTTGAGAGTAAGGCTGGGAGGTGATTGCCCCTCCCATAAGGGATAAAAGTCAGACCTCAAGGACAAACTCTTTGCAGGAAGCAAAGTAGTTCGATCAGTTCCGAGTCATCCTTGAAGCCCTGTGTAATTTGGTTGGTTTTTTCTTGTACTTTGGTTGGTTTCTTTTCTAGTTAATTGGATACTTCTGTTTTTGGCAGCATTCCACAGAACTGAAAGGTGTGTGCTTATCTTGGGGAACTGTTTAAGATCAGTTCCGGCTGGGAATGAAAACAATTCCCAGCATTGCAATAACATAGGTTTTGCTTGTAAAGCAAGTTTATGATTTACAAAGCCTGGGTCAGAACAGGAGAGCCAGGATGGAAACATGTGTTCCATGACAGTTCCCTTCCCTACCCTACCCACCACATTCTTTTGAAAAGCTCTTTTTCTTCAATAAACTTTCGGATATTTTTCAGGAACTTCCTGATTTAGAAGATATAGATACTCCTGGAGAAGAGTCACTGAAGGAGGACATCTTCACCAAAAAGGTCATTTCCCCCCCTCCCTCTCTAAGGTTAACAACTGCCACAAAAAGAAATGTTGTAAAATTGGGCTTGTCGTGTTTACAGCCATCACAGCTTACAACCATAAAGGGCAGGCTTCATTAGAGTTGTAAGTCAAGCCCCACCCTGTATACGGATTCAAAGGTAATTCAAATATGCCAATAAGACAGTGGTTTCTTTTCTGTTTGCATCATTTTCAGAAGGGAAACATATTAAAACACCTTTACAAATATAGAGTAATGTGAAGAAACATTTTTTAAAAAGCATATTCAGACAGCTATTCTGAAATTACATGTTCGGATGAGAAAAAAAAGAATAGATCTCAATATCAGAATCTTTAACAATACTGCCAGAGCCTTTCCCACAGAGAACTGTTTTTCTAAGATGGCATATAAGACACAGCAATTAAGAGGATATAAAATAGAAATTGCAGATCAACTCCTTCCGAGCTTAAAGAATGGAATCCTTTGGTATTTCCATAATAGCAAATATACTAAAGGAGAGGTGTCTAAACTTGGCATTTATTTTTAAGACATGGCCGCTGGGGAATTCTGGGAGTTGCAGTCCACAAGTCTTAAAATTGCCAAGATTGGTCACCCCTGTATTAAAGTAGGTGCTTTCATACAAGCCTACTTTGCCAGATACATGAAAGACACAGAGGTGTAAGGAAAAGTTGTAGAATTAATGTAATACACAAACCCATAATAGCCTTTTAAAATAACATGGCTAGGGGCAGGAAACTGGCATATTCATATGAAGAACTAAATCACATTATATAGTGTTTTGACAACCATTCCTAACCAAGTCACAAGAGACAGAATGTTAATCCTGATTACTATAAGCAAGTTTAAATTCTTGATTTATTTTAAGAAACAAAATGGTTTAAAATGACGTGAATCTTGGGTACCAGGATTCTATTACAAGTAGTCCTCGGCTTACAAACATTTGTTTAGTGACTGTTTGAAGTTAAAAACAGCTCTGAAAAAAGTGACTTATGGCCGTTTTTCACACTTACGACCTTTGCAACATCTCCCTGGTCATACGATTAAATTTCAAACGCTTGGCAACCAGCGCATATATGTGACTGTTGCAGTGTCCCAGGGTCATGTGGTGATCTTTTGTGGCCTTCTGACAAGCAAGTCAATGGGGAAGCCAAATTCACTGAACAACCATGTTACTAACTTAACAACTGTGGCAAGAAAGGTCGTAAAATAGAGCATAATTCATTTAGCAACTCTCTTGCTTAGCAACAGAAATTTTGGGCTCAACTGTTGAAAAGGACTATATGTAGCAATAACATTTAGACTTATATACTGCTTCCCAGTGCTTTTACAGCCCTCTCTAAGTGGTTTACAGAGTCAGCATATTGCTCCCAACAATCTGGGTCCTCATTTTATCCACTTTGGAAGGATGAGTCAATCTTGAGACAGTCAGGATCGAACTGCTGGCAGTGGACAGAGTTTAGCCTGCAATACTGCATTCTAGCCACTGGGAGGGAGGGACAAAAGCAATAGACTTACATACCACTCCACAGTGCTTTACAGCCCTCTAAGCAGTTTTACAGAGTCAGCCTCTTGTCCCCAACCATCTGGGTCCTCATTTTACCGACCTCAGAAGGACGGAAGGCTGAGTCAACCTTGAGCCTGGTGAGATTCGAACTGACAAATTGCAGGTAGTCAGCAGAAGTAGCCTGCAATACTGCACTCTAACCACTGTGGCTCATGTAATAGAAAGAAATCCATTTTATGCTATTTGTTTCACCTTTACAGCAAATATCTTCTCCCAAAATTGAAGTGATTTCTGAAACCAGCCATGACAGAAGCTGTACCGAGGGAACCATTGCCACTTCTGACAATTCACTCACATCGGAAGTCTTAAACTCCATTTTTTCACAAGATTCTACAGTACCTGAAGTCAAAGAAACCATTAGGCCGATTGTCCAAGATCTTCTAGCACCACAAGAGAAAACTGAGGAACATCAAGCAAAACCTCTAGGACCTTTAATTGAAGACATCACTCCTGAATCTTCAGAGCCTTCACAGCGTGATCAAGATGGACTAATTCCAGATGGTACCAAAAACATAGAGATTGAGTCCGGATCACCTTGCCTAGGTAAATTTACACAGACAAAACATTAACCTGAGTCCATAATGATCTGTTTGTGGCTCTCAATAACATTGGAAAAAATCCAGTTAATAACTTTACTTCTTCTCGGAACTGCTCACTGAAATAAGTCTAGCTTGTACTTCTGGCATATGTACAAGGTACAACCTAAATGCCGATGAAAATTCTCAGTCATAGTTGTCTGAAACTTAAGTCATGGCCACTGATTTTTTTTTCTTTTTGGGAGCTTCAGACTGAAGAAACTTTGATCAGCAGCGAAAGGTTTCACACTGAAAAAGGGGGGAAAAATGCCCAGTTGCCATGACTCAAGTTCCAAACAAGTACACCTAAAGCTTAACTATATTTCTTTAGAAATAAAATTTGCTTGTTTCAGTGCTTGGATTTATATGGCAGGCTGAAAAGCTAGATTGGTTAAATCATGGTTTACTAAACAAGACGCAACCTGCAAACTATTTGGGGAACACAAATGTAGTATGAATAAGAAGCAACACTAAGCCACAAATAGGGGCTTACAAGAAGTAAGGAAAGCTTAATGTGACCCATTACAGTAGTGAATAATGAATCCAGTCACCAGGTCAATGCTTAGGGCTGTATAAACTTGTCTGCATGGAATTACACATACACCCATTATTTGTGAGTTTTTGGTTTAAGATCTGGTTCACATTTGGAAAGGCTCACACACTATTTTATCACAAAGCCAAGCAGTGCAATAACGATATATAAGTTCTGTAAAGGCTGCATCAGATGGCAAACATAAGTGTATTATAGAAATAGTGTTCAGAAATAAAAAGCACAGATCCTGATAATTTTTGAAAAGAAGATTGAATCAACTAGCATTTATACCTTTTAATTTATTTTAAAATATACACAGCACTTCAATCACAGATTGTAAGTGGCTTATAACAAGTACAAAAATGTCTATAGCAAAATAACCATCAATAAGTATCAAATCAATAGGTCGGGTTTTTTTTTTTAATTTCCCAAAAAGTTAGCACAACTCTCTCATAAAAATTCACCAGGTTTTTTTTAATTTCCCAAAAAGTTAGCACAACTCTCTCATAAAAATTCACCATGGAACGCTATTGAGGCTTGTAGCTCCAAGATGACAAGGGAATGAATATTGCCAGCATTATTCCATTTCAGGATGAGATAATATATTGGTTTTATCAAAGTATTTCAGAAATCAGCAGCAAACGCCTGAGTCTCTGCATTAGATGACTCACACATTGTGCTAAGCCATGCTTTGTTGAATGAACATGCAACAAAGTGCAGAGATAAGTCAAAGCTAAGCCGTATCAAGTGCTTGCAAACCACAGTAGCTAAGTTCCTACAGCATCTTAACACCAAATCAAATCACATTCAGGTTAGGGCAATGCAACTTGGAACTAAGGAGAAATTTCCTGACAGTTAGAACTATTAATCAGTGGAACAACTTCCCTCCAGAAGTTGCAAATGCTCCAACGCTGGAAGTTCTTAAGAAGAGATTGGAGAACCATTTGTCTGAAGTGGTGTAGAGTTTCTTGCCTAGGCAGGGGGTTGGACTAGAAGACCTCCAAGGTCCCTTCCAACTCTGTTATCCTATTCTATTTGTAAACTCCACTTATAGAGAAGTAAATCTGATTAGGAGTTCGAGATTCTGAAGAACTTCTAGGTTCTGAGCTGAACTGAGAACCAAGACAAAGGGAACAAGCCCCATGATCTCTGGGCAGTTTTGTCTTTTTTTATGCTGGGAGACCACTCAGGAAATGGGCTGGCTTGTTTTATTCCATTCTGAATCATCTCAACATCCCCTGTGGAGTCACTTCAAGCCAAATAACTGAACAGGCTCCCTCCTTCGAGAAGCCTCGCCACAGCTTTTACCTGCCTAGGCCAAAAAAAATTAGCTGTCTTTTTTTGCCTCCCAACAGATGCAGAGCAGCCAGTATTAGAAGCGAATGAAGATGCTGAGCAGGCGTTGGACTGAGGAGTGATTCATCCTGATGGTGTCACCTGCCCGCTCCCGCTCCCTGAGGTTCTCCACCTGCCACTTGGATCGCAAACATGCACGTGTGATAGCCTGGACTGAGGACATCCAGAGCTGCCCCGTGGCATGGGGCTAGGAAGCCTCTATGGAAGCTCCTCAACGTTTTAAGCAAGAATTCATTTTTAACTTTTGTGGTTCTGTTAGCACAACACAGTTAAAGCACTGAATCAAAAGAGAAGCAATTTAAGTCCCGGTTGTTTTGTCTTATCCCAGTACAATCCAATGTTTCCCAGTTTCGTCGCCCTGTGCCTTCTGGGACAGCAAGTTATTAAGTTGCCGTTGCATATTTCTCCTTGGATTTATTTCTAAATATAGTTCAACTTCAATAAAGGATTCTCTGTTCTCAGTTGTGTGCAGCTCATTCCTCATCTTGCTTGTTGGTTGGCATATTCAATGCAAAGACCAGAATCCCCTCCTGCCTTGTATTTTTCACAGCTGGTGTGAGAAGCCCTTTAGTTGTAGATTCCCCATTAAGCCCAAGATGGATGACTTTCACAAACAGGAGGAAAAGATTTGCTAAGTGTTATGAGGCACAGCCTTGTAAATCGAGCGTTTTCCTCCCTATCCAAAATCTGCCCTTTGTAATTTTCCAACCTGTCTTGGGAAGGGGAGCGACCCCCCAGCTATTGGGATCCTTCTCAGCTTGTCAGAAGACACTCACCTATATGCCAACTTAAGCTTGGAGCTTCCTGACTGCCTAGGCCTCTGTAGCAAGTCATTCATTCTCTAGTGTTATCGTCCTACAGGTGAAAAGTGGTTGAGGCTCTGTCGAGACTTGTGCTGTCCAGCCTACATGGAAACGGGGCTCAGCAGACACTCAATGTCTTTAAACCCAGAATTTGCACCTTTACATATCAAAAACATTACAAGGCTGCTTAGCATTACTATCAGCTAGATATTAGAAATTAAATGCAAAGTGGTATCCAGACAGACCTAACAGCTACAATCCTATTTTTAAACATTTGTAGAAGAAGCTACAGGAGAGGGAGATTTGTGACATGAAAGCAAAGGACAGAGAAATCGGCACAAACACCCCGTATTCCTGCATCAGCAATGCACAGGGATTCCCTTTCGTATTCAATAGGTTGGCTATTCCCAAGGATGAAAGAGAAGGTACACACTCACACCCAACCTCAAAAACAAAACAAAACATCGCCTTTCCACGGCAGAGAAATCAGGTTTAATTTAACGTAGTGCATTTCTCAGCAGTAAAAAGAGGAAGTTTCAGGCTGAATGGGAAGAGTTAAACTTTCAGATTGATCTATAAAACTTGGCAGCCAAGGAAATGCCAGCTGATACTTTTCAGAATGATACTTTCCTTAGGAACAGAAGAACTGAGGTCCAAAATTAATGGAGGGAGGTATTTCTGAATAAAATATGGAGCAATATAAATGATTTAAAAGGTGATAAAAGCAAATCTTTGGGAGGAATTTATAGCGATACCATCCAAACCCAAGGAACTCAATTTTCGATTTTTAGATGTCTAAATTCCCCAGAATGTGGGAGAATTACACCGTAAATTACAAGAGAATCCTCCAGCTGTGCTTAAAAGTCAGATTGACATGAAACTTCCATCATCTCCAATAGATGCTAAAACATATTATAACTTCTCACTTCAGGACTTCTGATACCAACCAGTCGTCCCCAAGAAGAATCAGGGATATGCCAAAGTCATAAGCTACAGAGTCGCATAGAAAAAGCCAATAAAAGTAAACTTGAGGGAAATTCTTAAAATGGTTCATTTTTAATATATGCGTCTGTTTTCTAGGAGAGTGGGTCATTCTTAATATCAGGTCAAATATGTATTCTTCATTGCTCATAAAGCGGCTGTTGAGAAATTAAAGCACAATAGACCAAACACAGTTGAGCAAAATTCACCTGGAATTTTAGATGCCAATGGTATCTACCCTTGCCAATGGCTAGCTTATTTCATTATTTATTAAGCTATAAAGTATTCCCCTTCCATATTTTTCAAATGATCGGCTAATCCTTCAGGAACCCCACCAGTAAGATCCAGTTTGGTGTAATGGTGAAGGCCCCAGGCTAGAAACCAAGAGACTTTGACTATGGAGATTCTCAGTCCTCCAGGTCATGATTGTCCCAAAGGTGCTTTTTTCAAGAGGCAACTGGACTTTCTGGTTTTGTTCTGAAGACATGTCGCTTCTCATCAGAAGAAGCTTCTTCAGCTTCTTCATCCATGAAGCTTCTTCAGAGCTGAAGAAGTTTCTTGGGTGAGAAGCGAAATGTTTCCAAACCCCGCCCCCCAGAAAGTCCAGTTGTCTCTTGGAAAAGCACCTTTTGAGTTCTAGGACAACTATAGGCATGAAAAACTGGCTGGATAAATTTGGGCCAGTCCTTTTCTCTCAGCCCAACCAACTCACAAGATTGTTTTTCTGGGCAAAATAGGAGGAGGATGGAATATCAAGTATGCTCAATGCCTTGTGTTAATAATAATAATAATAATAATAATAATAATAATAATAATAATAATAATAATAATAATAATAATGATGATGATGATGAAGGAGCTGTACAAACAAATGAATTAATTAAACCGTGCAGCGCTGGGTGGTCAGGTGATCAAAGTACAGAAGAAAACAGAAAAGAAGCAAACACCGGATTCTTTCAAGCTCTTTTTTTCCCTGTAAGAGAACACATAAAGTCCCTTTAAAGAGAAAAAGGAAAAAGGACATTGGCCAACTATCAACAAATTAAAGGTAACTTACCTGGAGCAGCCAATCCTTTGGCTTAAAAGCATAGCGGTATTTTCCCTGCAGAGTGGTTTTTACCTATGTGGGCCACTGGGGGGCAGTATATGCATTGGGTTATTGCCTACTTTCTGTACAGGTAATCTTTGAACTTTCATTCATACATTCAATGACCTTTCGAAGTTACAATGGCACTGAAAAAAGTGACTTACCACCGGTCCTCGCGCTTACGACCATCATAGCATCCCCAACAGTCAAACAATCAAAATCTGGACCCCTTGGCAATCCGCATGTATTTATGACAGTTGCTGTATACCAGGGTCATGTGATCACCATATGTGACCTTCCCAGCTGGCTTCCAACAACCAAAGTCAATGGGAGAAGCCAGATTTGCTTAACGACCATGTGATTCACTTTACAACCGTGGAAAAAATGGTTATAAAATCGGGACTAACTCAACCGCCTTGCCCAGGGGTGGGATTCGATTTTTTTAACAACCGGTTCTGTGGGCGTGGCTCAGTTGGTGGGTGTGGCTTGGTGGTCATGTGACTGGGTGGACATGGCTTGGTGGTCATGTTATTGGCTGGGCATGGCCAACTCAATATCACTCACATTGAGGCACGCATCTCCTCGCCTGGCCTCTCGTGACTGTGAGGATGCTGCAACAGTCGTAAGTGTGAAAAACGGTCATAAGTCACTTTTTTCAGTGCCATTGTAACTTTGAATGGTCACTCCACACAAGCAAAGTACCAGAAAAGGAGGGGGAAAAAACTCCAGAGACATTCCAGAGACAGGAAGTCTAGTCCTGCCAAGAATGTAATAAGGGTTAACGGAGAGGCAGTTTCTGTAAGCAACACCAGAATGTTTCCTTCCTGCCTTCCTTACAGGATTAGCCCAGTAATTTCTTCTAACAACTGGTTCTCCCAACTGCTTAGAACGTTAACAACCGGTTCTAGTGAATAGGTGTGAACTGGTAGCATCCCACCCCTGGCCTTGCCTATCAATGGAAATTCTGTTCCAAATTGTGGTCGTAAATCAAGGACCACCTGCACACTCTAAATGGATAAGCTATTCATGCTGTATCTTGTACTGCCCCCTGTGGCTGCTTGGAGCATTGCAGGCTCCATAAGGGGAAAAAAAGACGGCAAAGCAATTTTCCTATAGCAACATTGTCCACCCACCACCACCTTTGGTTGAATTGGGTTCCGGTAGCTGAAGGGCCAGTAATATAGAGCAGGGACGGACAGCTATGGCAAAGAGTGGTGTGGTGAACAGAACTCTGCACTGGCGACAGGAAAGGCATCCGGCCAGTAAACACTCAGCTCCATTCAGTTGCCCAGTCTCTATCCCACAAGGGATTATGGGGTTGTTAAAAGAAGATGATGGACAGCTATGGCAACTTTTATAACCTGTGAACTTCAACTCCCAGAATTCCTGAGCCCGCACAGGAATTCTGGGAGATAAAGTCCACGGGTCTTAAAGTCACCATAGCTGCCCACCCCCGATAAAGAGCAATGGGATGACATGATCTCAGTCGCTCTTGTCTTCCAATCAGCTCTTAAAAGGAATGATATCAAAAGTTAAGCCCTCAAAGCATCCCGGAATTTACAGCTTCAAATTAGGGTTTAACCCCCTTAAACTAATTCAGGAAACTCCAGGAGTTTGAAAAACTGGACCAAAATCCCAAATGAGAAAAGTCAACTGGGATTCAAGAGAAGTCAAAAAACGTGAGCCGGGAGGACATAAAACAGGAAAAGGATCACTTAACCAGAAGTTGGTTCCTACGTGAGGTCGTGTTTGTTGAACAGCCTAGAGATAAAACAGATACGCTAATAACACCATACACGGTTGGCTAATCACCACGCCGGCTGTGGATGAAGGAAGTTGTAGTCCAAAATATCTGGAGGGCACCAGGTTGGAGGAGGCTTGCTAGAGTATGCAGAACAAACCAGTTGAATGCATAGCCTCCCACCTCCCCCTCCCACCAAAAAATTAACCAGTTGAACGCATGGAGCTCTCAGCTCGAATAGAGTGTCCTGAACTGGTCCAAATAGCAGCACAAGAGTTATGTCGGAAACATAGTCTTTCCTCGTGAAGTGTGTGTGGGTGTGTGTGTGTGTGTGTGTGCCACCGGAATCCCATACAAAGCCAGCAGACAAAGCTGTGTTTTCCAGAAGTCACTGTTCAGCTCCTGGGCAAGAGGTACTGAAGACAAGGCTCTGGTCCTCAGGACAACTTCTTATTTTTGCTCTTCTCCGGCTGTTCCACAGTGAGCATCTGCAGACTGGTGCAAATAATAACATTAATAATAATAATAATAGTAGTAGTAGTAGTAGTAGTAGTACAAAGTACGGTACAACAAGGCAGAGTTATTGCCCAAGGAGAGAGAGGTAGCGATGGTTAAAAAAAAGGGGCTGATCTAGAACAGGACAGAATAAGAGAATAACAGAGTGGGAAGGGACCTGGGAGGTTGTCTAGTCCAGCCCACTGCTCAGGCAGGAAACACTGTACCAGTTTAGGCAAATTGTTGTTTTCAGTCTCTTCTTAAAAACCTCCAGGGATGGAGCACCCGCCACTTCCGGAGACAAGCTGCTCTTCCGACTCCTTGTTCTCACTGTCAGGAATTTTCTCCTTCGTTCTACATTGGATCTCTTTCCTTCCGTTCTTTCTTCCTGCCGTCCTGCCTGTTCTGACCCAAACCCTTGTCCAATAAAACAAACACAAACCAAAGGGAACAGAAACCTTTTAATGATTCTTACGAATCCCCGGTTAAAAGGCTGCTGTAAACTAATTAACTTGGATAAGCATGAGCCTCGCCAAAACTGTGTGAGGCTGCCAAGAATAACAGATAAGAAATATTTCACAACACCAGAGTCTTCAAATACCAACTTAAGATACTGCAGTGTCCACGAGGCTGAGTTTCAAAATGTCTTTGCTTCCTGCAAAGAACGTTCACTTCACAGCTGGCTTTTATCTTCTTGAAGGAGGGGCCATTACCTTGCAGCTTTACTCCCGAGTTGCCCGTGCTGCTGCAGCTGCTCTTACCTGTGAGCAGCCCTATGCGCACTTGGCACAGGCTCCTCGGGAACCTCCTCATTGCTGTTGCCAGCCCCCACAATCTCTGAGGGCAGCAATCCACTCCCTAATGGCCCCTCATCTGAGTCCTCATTCTCCTCAGCTGCCCGCACCTGCTGCTGGCTAACCACAACACTGCCTGTCCTGCCACCTTGGGAACCTTAGTGGCAACCCTGCAAACTCAGCCATGTGAACATGGATGGAAATGGAGGCCAAAGAAAAGTGGTTTATGCTTCCACACTCCTTTTGTGGGTAAGTAAGCAACACAAAATTTGGTTTGAATGTATTAAGAGAAAGGAGACAGGTCTGCCCTTATGCACAGACCTCCTTAAAGAGTAGAAGACTTGTCTGTTGATGCCAGATCTTACTGCTACATACTCAGACGCTGTGCGAAAAACCAGCCAAGGAACTACGCAATTAACTAAGCTTAAAATCAGCAACATCTTTTGCCGTATTGTACTGTCTATTAATCAATCAGCATCAATACACATAGTCCTTGACTTACAACAGTGTGATGACCCAGGGCATGGCACAAAGGCAACACAGTCAGATAATCAGTAGGAGTCTCTTTATTAGCTCTAACATTGCCCCCAATGTCCTGGTTATCTTCTGGGCTGGAGAAAAGCTCTCCCAGGAACAGCCTTTGGCTGCAGACAATCAAGTCCAAAACATGGTCAACAAAAACTGTAACTATACTCCAATCAAGGCAAAATGAGGTAATTAGTCTGGCAGGGCAGGAGCAAGAATTCCAGACGTGAAGGCACGGCAATAACTCCACACAGTTGGGAGGATGCCAGGAACATAGATAACCAAAGTCAACACAAGATAAACTCACATTTGTTCCCAGCAGCTGCTGCACTCAGCATGCATCTCTTTTAAACTCTCATTCCCAGCTGTGGCTAAAGAAGGGAATCAGGGCCCTTTCCTCACCCGTAAGCCATGCAACCCACATTGTTCTCTTCTCCATTCCTCCCTGCATGCCCTAGGGTGAAGAGGGGGTAGGCCTGGGTCTTCCTCTGACCTTCCTCTTCCTTGTTCTACCTCCCCCTGCTCTGCCCAGCCGGACTGTGCCCTTACCCAGTTTCTTCCACAGCCAACAGTGCCACACTCCCACTCCCTATCAGCTGTTTGTCTTCCCCCTTGGATTCAGACTCTGACAGGGGTAGGACAAACAGTTTGTATAGTGACCTTTCAAAGTTACAACGGCACTGAAAAAAGCGAGCTACGCACATTTTTCACAATTACGACCTTTCCAGCATCCCCATGATGTGATCCAAATTCAGATGCTTGACAACTGACTCACATTTATGATGGTTGCAGTGTCCCCAAAGTCATGTGATTCCCCTTTTGCGACCTTCTGACGAGCAAAGCCAAGGGAAAAACCAGATTCACTTGATAACCGGGTTACTAACTTAACAGCTGCAGTGATTCACTTAAAAATGGAGCAAAGAAAGGTCGTAAAACGGGGCAAAACTCACTTCACAAATGTCCCACTTAACAACAGAAATTTTGATCATAAGTCGAGGACTATCTGTGGCTGAAAGCATTCTCAACATCCCTGGGCATTAGCCAAGGTGATGCTTTGGGGCATCTTGTCAAAATAAAAATAAAGTTCACCTTATAAACATCTTATTTACTGCAAAAATAAATACTATGGGCATCCGTGTATGCTTACATCTATTACAGAAACAAACAGGACATGCATACATGAGAAGGATGAAGAAAATACTGAACTACAATAGCTTGTCAATGACATTGTTCCAATTTACTATATTTTAAGTGAATTTTTTTAAAAAAGCATGATTGCTAATCTGGAAATAAACCTTTCCTACCCCCTGTTAATCTCAAATGTGGGAGGCTTTAATCTGGATTCTTGTCCTTCGCAGGGATTTGCTTGAACAGCCTCTTTCAGATCTAGGATTATATTCTATAATCTCTACTTAATCTGCATAAACTGTGGGATGCATGATTTTTTTTTTCTGAGGGAAAGCCGCTCTTCGGCAGATCCGTCCTCTGAGGGGTGAGTGGGACCAGGATACAAATGAAACATGGTTTCACTCAGGCTTAATATTCATTAAAATAAAATATCATTAGCACGTCTGCTTGTTGGTTGTTCATTTAATAATTTCCTCCCTCTGCTATCTGAGGGGGAAAATAAATCACACATTAGGAGCAACTTCTGGAAATCTCTGATGGCCACACACCAAGAACCTCAATGCCTATGCACGGCTTAAATGTGCAGGTTTATTTTATTTATTTATTAAATGTATACGCCACCCCTTTCACTATCCAAAGCAAATATGGGCAGCTAAAGATTAAAGAGGCCTGATTGTGCATCATGAAAAATTTAGTTGGAAGTGATGCAGATCATAGCAACGTTGTCCTAGTTAAGTGCAGCAGCATGTTATTTCTGTGCTGATGAACATAGAATAACGCGCTTGGAAGGAGCCTGGGAGGTTTTCTAGCCCAACCCCTTTCTCAAGCAGGAGGCCCCATACTATTCTACCTGTGTCTATGTATCAAGCCTCATTTTATTCAAGAAATGACATTGTCCTTTCTTGAGACAGCAATTGTTCATTCTCGTGCAACTGAAGCATTGATTTTGATCAGTTGTTCTTTGCAATACTGCGGCCAAATATCTTAAGCGAAGTTTTTGGGAAGGTGGCCCTGCTAAATACCTGTTCTTCAGGCAGAAGTCTTGCCTGGGAAATGTTCCTGTTCGAAGTTTTGGAGAACAGATTGGAACAGACCCTAAAGGTTTTCTAGTCCAGTAGTCGCCAACCGGTGGGCTGTGAGAAAATTTTGGTGGTCTACAGAGAAATGTCCCCGAGAGCACCCCGCAAAGCAATTAATCCAGGCTGCGCAGGAACACAAGGCTGCGCTGCCCACATGGCCTGCGGGAACCCTCCCCACCCACTCACTCCTTACCTGGCAAACTTGCCTGCTAAGTTGCTATTTTTCCTTTTTTTTCCCCCGACCATCAGCTGTTCTGCTGTGCCAGGAGATTTAGATTAGCTAGGAAGCAAGAAATGGTTGGATTTCTTGCTTTCTAGCTAATCTTTAGATCTTCGGCTCTGCTTTTAAGCACAGCCAAACCTCCCTTAGGACTGAAGGTTCTATTATTCAGTTGCAGACTCAGATAGCCGATGGCAGAAACACAGATCTCTAAGTGAATCTGTGATTCTGTGAGCAACTCAATCTGCCTGCCTGTTTTGCCTGATTTTGGGTAAAAGTTGCTCTTTTTTAATAAAAAATTCTATGTTTACATAAATGTTTATAATATTTACATACAAGCCATGCCCAGCCAGTCACATGACCAAGCCACACCCACAAATTAGGCCATGCCCAAGAACCGGTTGTTAAGAAATTTGAATCCCACCCTGCCTATGTGTGTTTGTGTGTATGAGAGATGGAGGGAGGGAGGGAGAGAGAGGTGGGGGTTAGATCAGATCTCTCTCTCTCTCTCTCTCTCTCTCTCTCTCTCTCTCTCCAACGTCAGCAAGCCACTGTCAGTCAAAATTCATATTAGTGGTCTGCGGGATTTAAAATTATGAGTTTAGTGGTCCCTGAGGTCCAAAAGGTTGGTGACCCCTGTTCTAGTCCAACCCACTGCCCAAGCGGGAGATTTTATACCATTCCAAACCCAGTGATAGAGCACACACAACTTCTGGAAGCAAGCCATTCCACTGATTAATTGTTCTTGCTTTCAGGAAATCTCTCCCGAGTTCCAAATTGGATCTTTCTTCGATAAGCTTCCATCCATTGCTCCTTGTCCTACCCTCTGGTGCTTTGGAGAATAGTTGACCACCAGACCTCAACCAGATTTTGCTGATTTTCAGTTGCATGATATCTGCTGGAGAAGCAGAATGACATTGAACTGAAGGCCTACAGGTTTTGTAATCTTGACTGGGAGATGCTTGGAGGCATCAACCACCACAAGCATTGGCTCTCTGATTTAGGAAGTGAGTTAACACATGACAAATTTAACATTTGTCTTGGTGGTACAGGCTGTTAAACGCCTAGCACTTAGTTCCAGCTGCCTGCAATTAGTGCAGGCTCAAATCCCACCAGGCTCAAGGTTGACTCAGCCTTCCATCCTCCCAGGGTAGGTAAAGTGAGGACCCAAGATTGTTGGGGGCAATAAGCTGACTTTGTAAAAATGCCGCTTAGTAATAATAAGCAGGCATATACAATGGAATGAAGGCTATTGCTGAGCACATTGGGTTGTATCCCAAAATTGTGTCCCTGAGTCTTTGGAGAAGGGCGGCATATAAATGTGAATTAAAAAAAAAAAACCATGCCAGAATTCGACATAGAGAATAACAGTGCTGGAAGGGATGTCTTTTGGGTGTCTTCTAGTCCAACTCCCTGTTCAAGCAGGAGGCCCTATACCATTCAGGACACATGGCTGCCCAATTTCTTCCCAAAAACCTCCAGTAATGGAGCCCCCACAACTTCTGACGGCAAGCCGTTCCATTGATTAATTGTTCTCCATGTCGGGAAATTCTCCTTTGTCCTAGGTAGGATCTCTCTTTTATAAGCTTCCATCCATTACTCCTTGTCCTACCCTCTGGTGCTTTGGAGAATGGTTGACCCCCTCTTCTCAATGACAGCCCAAGTACTGGAAGACAGCTATCTTGTCATCCTTAATCCTTGCCTCCATTAGACTAGAAATAGCTATAATTCCCTCTATTGTTCATCATACAATTTAGCCAATGGTGGGATTCATAAATGTTTACTACTGGTTCTGTGGGTGTGGCTTGGTGGGCATGGTGTGGCTTGGTGGGCGTGGCTTGATGGCATGGCTTGGTGGGTGTGGCAGGGGAAGGATACTGTAAAATCTCCGTTCCCTCCCCTCCCCACTAACCTGCTTTCCAGCTCCGTTCTCCTGCGCAGGGCAACCAAAGAAGACCCAGCCGATCAGCTGGGACTCAATGGGAGGCAGAGAAGAGATGGGGTTGGTGGAGCCAGTCAGGGGTGGCATTTGCTGGTTCTCCCAACTACTCATAATTTCCGCTATCGATTCTCCTGGTCAGAACCTGCTGAATACCACCTCTGAATTTAGCCTCCTGACCCCTGATCGTCTTGGTTGCTCTTCTCTGCACCCTTTCCAGAGTCTCAACATCTTTTTTTTATATTGTGGTGACTAGAACTGGATGCCGTATTCCAAGTGCGGTCTCACCAGTGCACTATTAAAGCGGTACTATCACTTCATGTGATCTTGATGCTATCCCTCACATCTGTAGCACATCTGTGTGTTTCCCCTTCTGCAGGTCTGTCTCTTACCCCAGGCAAATCAGCCTCCACGTCATTTAAAGCCCACTCACTCGACGGGATCATGGGATTAAAAGCCTAATAGAAAGAAAGACGGGAAAAAAGATACTCAGCTTGCTTTGGGGTCAAATGCACAGCAAGGAACAAAATGTTTTTATTGTGACCCTTTCTCCATTCTCTCTCTATATCTATATATTTCTATCTCTATCTATCATCTCTATCTATGTATATCTAGATCTATCTATCTCCATCTATCTATCTATCTATCTATATAAATTTTTCTGTTGTTTATATTTATTAGTGCTTAATAAACATCATGTTTTCTGGGTATTTAATTTTCTTAACAATACAGATTCCATTTTTTTATTCTCCACCCCTATTTTCCAACCATTGGTAAAATAAATTCCATGTTTGATAATATTCTATGTCTTCTTTTGGTTTAATTTTCAGTGTATGTCTATCCATTTCTGCACAATTTAGTATCTTCCTAATTATCTCTTTGTCTCGCAGTGTTTTCTTCATTTTTTCAATATTGTGAGAATATGATCCTTGCTGCTGTTACGACACGCGATGTTAAATATATACTTTGCTTATCACGTTTATCTGGTATTATACCTAATAAAAGCAGTCCAGGTTTAAAATCTACATGTTTCCCTATCACCATCTCTAACCATCTGTATATCTTTGCCCAATTTTTTTTTCTTTTGCTTTTAACACAAGCCCACCACATATGATAAAATGTGCCCGTTTTTTGGTTACATTTCCAACATCTACTAGACATGTTTTTAAACATTTTAGGCCCTTTCTCCCAGGGATGGGATTCAAAACTCCTGGCAACCGGTTCATTGCCCAGTTGCTGGGAGGGCGTGGCCATGGTGGGCGTGGCCTACCAGAATTTCCAGGAGGGCCGTTTTTCGCCCTCCCAAGGGTCTTCCCTCAGGCCTCTAGGAGGGTGAAAATGGCCTACCCTGGGTTCTGGAGGCCCTCCGGAAGCCGGAAACAGGCCCATTTCCGGATTTCCGGAAGGCCCGTTTTTCCCCCTTCCAGAGCCTCCATGTGGATCCTGCACTTACCTGCATCGCGTAGACACTGCTGGGAGGGGAAGGGTGGGCGGGGCCAGCTGGTCAGTTGAAATACCGGTTCAGCGAACAAGATGAAAACTTAACATCCGGTTCGTGTGAACCGGTCCGAACCGGTAGAATCTCACCCCGGTTTTCTCCACTCTAAAAGGGACGCAACAAACTGTTCACAAGCACATACAGGATGTTTCAGGAAGCCTTTGAACTGGCCATGCTTGTTCCGAGTTCGAAGCAGTGCTTGCAATTTTCCCATCAACCATTGTATTAGAAGATAGGAATTCCACTCTCTTAAATGCAGGTAGTCCTCAACTTATAACCGTTCATCTAGTTAGAATGGCCCTGAAAAAAGTGACTTATGACCATTTCTCACAGTTACGACCTTTGAAGCATCCTCACAATCATGTGATCAAAATTCAGATGCTTGGCAATTGTTTCATACTTATGACCATTGCTGTGTCCCAAGGTTGACCTTCTGAAAAACAAACTCCATGGGGAAGCCAGATTCACTTAACAACCAGGCTACTAACTTATCAACTGTGGCAAGAAAGGTCGTACAATAGAGCATAATTAAATAACCATGTTACTAACTTAACAATTGCAGTGATTCACTTAACAACTGTGGCAAGAAAGGTCATAAAATGGGGCAAAACTCACTTAAGAAAGAGCTCGCTTAATAACAGAATGTTTGTGCTTAATTGTGGTCATAAGTCATAAGTCGAAGACTACCTGTAATCACACAGGTAGAACATCCCTGGTTTTTTTTTTTAACCCCTCTTGTGAATGTCTCTAACCTGATGTTTTTCAAACTTGGCAACGTTAAGAGATGTGGGACTTCAACTCCCAGAATTGCCCCAGCCACCTTAGGGAATTTACCTCCAAAGATCTGTTGGTTTCCAGACTGTACTGCGGGTTTCTTAGAAAGATCTGAAAGCCTTCCAAATTCAGATCAGCCCCGTCCCAGAGATCAGGGATGACCGTTCTGAAGAAACACAAAAAAGACAACTGTCCAGAAAAACAAATCAGGTGACATTCAGATCAATCAGAATAGAACTGGAAGGGACCTTGGAGGTCTTCTAGTCCAGCCCCGTGCTCAAGCAGGAGGCCATATATACCATTTCAGACATGTGACTGTCCTGTCTCTTCTTAAAAACCCAACGATGAAGCCCCTACAACTTCTGGTGGCAAGCAGTTCCACTGATGAATTGTCCTCACTGTTAGAAAGTTCTTCCTTAATTCCAGGTTGCTTTTCTTCTTGATAAATTTCCATCCATTGCTTCTTGTCCTGCCCCTCGGTGCTTTGGAGAATAAGTTGACCCCCCCCCCATCCTCTTTGTGGCAGTCTTGCCAACTTCCCACAAAATTGCCAAAACCCACATGTATTTCAGTATTCTCTCCGGACATTTTTCACCAGTTCCCAGATGTCAAATCTAGAACTAACAACGTTTCCATACTCTAGTACGAGATAGGAGCATTCTCGTGTAAGAGCCTACCAAAAGCTTACAAAATTTCAACATGTGAACGGGGTGATCTCCTGCAGACCAGGGACGACAAAGAAAGCAGGAGTCAAGTTTACATTCAGGATTTTGAGATCACCTCGTACGAAAATATACAGAGGGCAACCCCAAAGTTCTACAAGCAGCCTTCAAGTTATGACTGGTGACTTGGCAACCATTCAAAATTACAATCCACCAGAAAAAGGGGAGTTATGACCCAGGTTTGAAATGTTGAGGGGGCGGGGGCCTTCGTAATCATGTGACCAAACACTAGTCACTACATTTGTGCACAGGTGGGTTTCAAATTTTTTAACAACTGGTTCTGTGGGTGTGGATAGGTGGGCGTGGCCATGTGACTGGGTGGGTGTGGCTTCTTCTTTTTTTGCAGCAACCACCCCTTCCCCCAGTTTTGCCGGTTCTCCGAACTTCGAAGAATCATTATGGTGGCTCAGGCTGTTAAATGCCTGCTCTTAAGATCCAGCTGTCTGCAATTACTGTAGGCTCGAATCCCACCAGGCTCAAGGTTGACTCAGCCTTCCATCCTCTCGGGGTAGGTAAATTGAGGACCCAAGATTGTTGGGGGCAATAAGCTGACTTTGTAAAAATGCCGCTTAGTAATAAGCAGGCATATACAATGGAATGAAGGCTATTGCTGAGCACACTGGGTTGTATCCCAAAAAATTGTAAGCCGCCCTGAGTCTTCGGAGAAGGGCGGCATATAAATGTAATTAAAAAAAATATTATTATTATTATTAATTAAACTTATATGCTGCCCAACTGCCAAAGGACTCCAGGCAGCTCACAGCAAAAAAAAACCACAAAAGAATTACATTAAAAAAATTTAAAAACAATTTTTAAAAACAGCAAACAACAGAAGGGCCGGATCTCGCTAGATCTCAGTCGTGAGATCAACAGCCCCATGCCTGCCGGAAAAGCCAGGTTTTGACTGCTTTGCGGAAGGCCAGTAGGGTGGAGGCAGTCTGGACTTTGGGAGGTAGCTGGTTCCAGAGAGCCGGAGCAGCCACAGAGAAGGCCCTCTCCCGTGGGCCCGCTAGCTGGTATTGTTTAGCTGACGGAACCCGGAGGAGACCAACTCTGTGGGATCTTACTAGTCGCAGGGAGACGCAGGATAGGAGATGATTCTGGAGATAACCTGGTCCTGAGCCATATAGGGCTTTATAGGTAATGATCAACACCTTGAATTGCACATATAGAACTGGTCCGAACTGATAGAATCACATCCCTGCATTTATGGGTGTTTGCAGTGTCCCACATTCACTCCCAGTTTTGGCAAAACCACACCCATAATGACCCGTTTGCTTAACAACTGCGGATTCACTGGCGCACAGTGACTGTCTTAACAACCACTGCAAAAAAGGTTGTAAAAAAAAGTCATGTCACTGACCCATGTTATGACTGTAATTAGCAGGCTCCATTACCGTCGAACTTTGAAGACTACCTGCAATCTGTGTTTCTGTTCTGGACTCAGTTCCATAACTCCCAACCAGCATGACCAAAGAACACCATAGTTTGGGGGTTATCAGAGCTGCAGTCTAAGAGAGCAGCATTGCACTGCAACAACGCTGGGTGCCCACCTGTGCCTCACCTGTCCAAAAGTGATCGCCTTTCCTGGGGCTGCAAACACATTGGCTGCAAATCATCGCATCTTGTCCTCCCATCTAAGACCGATTGGACCACAGTAATGGGCAGCACAGGGGGCTCTGGACAGGGGTTGTATCCAACCAAGGGAACAGCAGGACTGGTGAATGCAGCTTTCCTGTCCGGACCAGCGGCTTCTTCCTTGATCAGCAGAAGATTGGTTTCCCTGGAACGATAAATAAGTTGTCTCCATCTTCTGCCTTCTTTGGTCCACTTAACTGGCTCCAGACTCTTCCTCATCCTAAGAACAGCCCAAACGTGTCCCAATAACTATTTTCATATGAAAACATCTGCAAGGATCCCATAGAAGAACTTCTCAGGAGTGGCTTCCTACCTGTAGAGCAGGGGCCTCCAAATCTGGCAACTTTAAAACTTATGGACATCAACTCTCAGCCAACATCTCTAGGAGTTGAAGTCCATGAGTCTTAAAGTTGTCAAGTTTGGAAGCCCCTGCTGTAGAGAAACTCAGTGGTGGGATTGGAATAATTTAACAACCGGTTCTCTGGCTGGGTAGGAGTGGCCGGTTGGTCATGTGACTGGGTAGGTGACATCACTCATCACACCCAGCCCTGCCTCCTGGCCACTCGCTTCAAAGGCAGAGGTAGGATTCAGCCGTTTGGGGCTAATCCCACCACTGGCTGGCCATGCCCCCACCCATTTTTCACTCTGTTTTTTGCCCCATTTTTTGGCCGTTTTCAGGCCATTTTGGGTCACTTTTCACTCAAAAAATACCTGAAAAATGGCCAAAAAACCAGCCCGGAAAACAGGCTGAAATATAAGTGGCCAACCAGTGGTGGGATTTGTTGGTTCGCCAAACTGCACAGAATCTTAACTACCGGTTTGGGTGAACCGGTGTGAACTGGCAACAGCCAACCTCTGGAGAAACCTACTTTCCTGCACACGGACCATCATTCCTCTGGTGAGTTTCCACAGGAATGTGGAAATCTGGCTTTGGAAGAGAGCATTTGAGGGATGTTATTTAACAGTACAGTAGATAATGTGGAGGGGTTGCCATTGGTTTTAAATTACGCGCCAGCTGGAATGGAATTAGAATACCAATGTAGAAATTTTAGGAATCAACAAGAGTAAAATCAATTCCATCTTAACACACTTCCCCAGGCAGATGTCGTCTGCCAATGATGAGGTATCCACAATGGTTGGGATGGTGGGGAAGAGTTAATACAATGTTATGATGTGTCAGAACAGATCTGGGAGGGACTTTGGAGGTCTTCTAGACCAACCCCCTGCTCAAGCAGGAAATCGTATACCATTCTGGACAAATGGATGTCCAATCTCCTCTTAAAAACCTCCAGGGATGAAACACCCACAACTTCTGGAGGCAAAGCTGTTCCACTGGTTGATTGTCCTCACTGTTAAGAAGTTTCTCCTTAATTCCAGCTTGCTTCTCTTCTTGATTAGTTTACATCCATTGTTCCTTGTCTTGCCTTCGTGTGCTTTGTGTTATGTATGTAGGTTTGAATGGTATTGGTTTAAATAGTGCGGGAAGAAACCCTGCACTCCCATTGGCTGGCAGCTACGGCTGCAGGCTATAAGAGGCAGCCGTAGCCAAGCCTGGACGGGTCTATTCGAGCTGTAGTCACTTAATAAACTCTTTGCTGGAACTCCTCGCGTCTGACTCTTCATGCAAACATAACACTTTGGAAAATAAGTTGACCTCCCCCACTCTTCTTTGTGGCAGCCCCTCAGATACTGGAATATTCCTATCCCATCACCTGTAGCCTTCCTTTTCTCTAGAGTAGCCATACCCAAGTCCTGCAGCCGTTCTTCATATGTTTTTGTCTCCAAGCCTTTAATTGTCTTAATTGCTCTTCTCTGCACTTTTTCCAAAGTCTCAACGTCTTTTTTAT
Organism: Naja naja; assembly: GCA_009733165.1. Lineage (NCBI taxonomy): Eukaryota > Metazoa > Chordata > Lepidosauria > Squamata > Elapidae > Naja > Naja naja. Next base: position 4,908,672 of record CM019161.1, read on the forward strand.
AATGTGGTGACAGAAACTGGATGCAATATTCCAGGTGTGGCCTCACTAAGGCTTTATAAAGCGGTACTAACACTTTTGATTCTATGCCTGTTTATATAACCAAGGATTGTATTAGCCTTTTTGGGCTGCCACTCCACACTGCTGGCTCATATTTAAGGGATCGTCCACTAGGGCTCCAAAATCTGAAGTGACATGATGTGCATGTCACTTTGATGTCCAGCTGAACTAAAGCACTCCAACCAAATTGGACATCTTGGCTGGAGATTTATGGGAACTGGAATCGAAGTAAGTATGGGGAAGAGCAATGGAATGACGGATTTAGCAACAGGCTAACCTTGTTCCATACTGGATGAAAGGCTGGAAAAACTGATGGAACTAGCCAAGATGGCTAAATTGGCTGCTTTAACCAAAGACAAGAACACACTTTGCTTCTATTTGGAAACTGCTTCTGGATTTTGTGCTCCAATAAAACTTTAACTTTGGGTTGTGTTGATAAGTTTGTTGTTACAGACATGCCTTTAATACATATTAGTCTGTAAAACTAAAAAGTTGGGGCTGTATTGTTTCTATCTTATTTTAATGTCCATGTTAGAAGTTAGAAGTCCATGTTTTTTTCTCTGTCCCCCCTTTTGCACTTCTTTTATTTCCCCCCCCTCATTTCCCCACTATTTTCATTTCATTATTTACCTCTCACTGTCGGGAGGCAGCTGCAAAGCCCCTGGACTGGGCTGGGCGGCTTCAGAAACATCAGAAATGATGGCTCCTCTTGGAACAGGGCTGTTTAAACATGAGGCAGGCTCTGCGGATGGCTACAAACAGGGAAGGGGGGAGTAAAATACATCTTTTGTTATTCGGATGATGCTCTGGAAGAACATAGGGAATCCTCAACTTATGACTCTTATGGAGCTTGCCCATTATGGTCATAGGTCGTGACAGTCGTAAAATGCGTCAATTCATGTGACCGACTTGATTTTACAACCTCTTTTAAAGAGTTAAAGATAACCTTTATTGTCATTTTTTACTGTGGGTACACTGGCACACATTAAAAATGAAATTCTGTTGCCTACTCTCAAAAGTACACATACATAACAAACATATAGACATGCTATATCTATCTATCTACCTATTCTATATCTATATCTATCTATTCTTTATTTATATCTATATCTATGTATTCTATATTTATATCTTATATCTATCTATTCTATATCTATCTCTATTTATCTATCTATTCTATATCTATCTATATCTATCTATTCTATATCTATCTATATCTATCTATTCTATATCTATCTATCTATCTATCCTATATCTATATCTATATATCTATATCTATATCTATCTTTATCTATCTATCTATTCTATAGATAGAATAGATATTCTATATCTATCTATCTATCTATCTATCCTATCTCTCTCTCTATATATATATATATCTATATCTATCTATCTATCTATCTATCTATCTATCTATCTATCCTGTATCTATATCTATGTGTCTCTATCTCTATCTCTATCTATCTATCTATCTATCCTATATCTATCTATCTATCTCTATCTATCTATCTATCTCTATCTATCTATCTATCTATCTATCCTGTATCTATATCTATCTGTCTCTATCTCTATATCTATCTATCTATCTATCTATCTATCTATCTATCTATCTATCCTATATCTATATCTATCTCTCTATATCTATCTATCTATCTATCCTATATCTATATCTATCTATCTCTATATCTATCTATATCTATCTATCTATATCTATATCTATCTTTATCTATCTATCTATTCTATAGATAGAATAGATATTCTATATCTATTTATCTATCTATTCTATATCTATCTATCTATCTATCTATCCTATCTCTCTCTCTAAATATATATCTATATCTATCTATCTATCTATCTATCTATCTATCTATCTATCTATCCTGTATCTATATCTATCTGTCTCTATATCTATCTATATCTATCTGTATCTGTATCTATCTATCTATCTATCTATCTATCTATGCAAGAAAACCACCAAGCTCAAAAGGCACCAAAGACCCCCCAGTCCTCCTTCTCCTGCTCCTTTTTCTGCTCCTGCTCCTCCTTCTTTCTAGCACTGATGATGTTGCCTAGCTGGGTCATGAAACATGTGCAAGAAAACCACCATGCTCAAAGAGCCCGAAGGACCTCTCATGTCAACCCTGAGCTACATATATTCTCTCCTATTGGTACCTAAAGTATGTCAGTATACTCATGAACTGGAGTAGAGCTTGGTAACAAGGTCAGCCAATGAATAGGCATAGCAACTAAATCAGCCAATGAGGACAGTTTGGACACTGAAACTAGAATTAGCCTAGGCTGGAAACTGAAACTAGAAGTAGCCTAGGCGTGGCTCTATGTTGAGCTCTGCAACTCTGCAGCTATGTTGAGCTCTGAGTCTGTCTGTTGAAGATGAAACTAACTTGCTTGCTTGCTTAAGACTGGAGCTCTGCTCTGAACTTGCAACATGTTTCTGCTTGAGTTTGCTCCATGTTGGAGAAATCTACAACGGGTTTGTAAAATCTACTTACGTTTATAAAGATGTTAAATGAAGCATCAGCCACCTGTGTTTATTTTTCTGGTGCTGAATTATCGCTGCAAAACTCTCAATAAAGTATTTCTCCCCTCTTTCCTTTTGTTTTCTGGAAAGCGAGGAAGGGTCCCTTCTGAAATGCTTCCCATGCTCTCCCTCCTTCTGTGGGCTGAGACACGTTTCACACACCAGACCTCCTGTCGGTGGCTCTCCCTCCATCTCCCGAGGTCATTCGCACAGACTTTTACAATCCCACAAACGATTTTGCTTCAAACCAAAGAGCACCTCCTCAAACCACCGGCCGCAGAGCTAATCGGCCAACGAAGAGCCGACTGATCTCTCAAATCAGTTTGCCAGCCAAAACAAGAGCAGGTTAGAAACCAAAGGCTGGATGGATCGCAACCCCAAACTTACTGGCTGAATGTAGCAAGGCTCGTGAAAGGGATCCAAAGGCAGAGGTCTTCTGAATTTGGCCACCTGTGGGGCAGAGTTCCCATCATCCAACATGAGAGGCCTATGGGCAGATAGGAAGCAAGGCAGTTTAACCCCCACATCCTGATGTGTGGCTCCCACAGCTCTATCACAGATTATTTCATTTATTGACGGTGCCTTCAAGTTAGTCTTGGTGATATCTGGATTTGGCAAGATTCTGGAAGAGGAGATTTGCCATTGCTTGTTTCCTAGGGCTGAGGGACAGAGATTGGTCCAAGATCACCCATCTGGCTTTGGGCATAAAGTGGGACTACAACTCACAGTCTCCTGGTTTTTAGCCTGGTGCCTTTATAACTCTATAAATTTATGTACTTGTTATTTGTTTGCTCAGTAAATGGAAGACTTAATCCTATTTTTAACTAATCAGGTTAGAGACTGTATGGACATAGACTAGGTAGAGACAAATTCACTGGCTGGGGAATTCTGGGAATTGAACTCTGTACCTTAAAACAGGCTGACTGGGGAATTCTGAGGGTGGAAGTCAACTCATCTTCAAGTTGCCAAGTGTGGGGGAAAAAAACTTCTTCCACTTACAACAAGATTGAGTGAGCAGCCAAAAAAGCCAATGCAATCCTAAGTTGCATTAACAGAGGGATACAATCAAAATCAAGTGAGGTACTAATACCACTCTATAAAGTAAGGCCACACCTAGAGTACTGCATCCAGTTTTGGTCATCACACTAGAAAAAAAGATGTTGAGACTCTAGAAAGAGTGCAGAGAAGAGCAACCAGGATGATTAGGGGACTGGAGGCTAAAACACACGATGAACGGTTGCAGGAACTGGGCCTGGCTAGTCTACGGAAGAGAAGGACCAGGGGAGACATGATAGCAGTCTTCCAATATTTGAGGTGCTGCCACAGAGAGGAGGAAGGGGTCAAGCTATTTTCCAAGGTACCCGAAAGCCAGGCAAGGAATAATGGATGGGAACTGATCAAGGAGAGATTCAACCTGGAAATAAGGAGGAATTTTCTGACAGGGAGAACAATCAACCCATGGAACAGAAGTTGCCTTCCGAAGTTGTGGGAGCTTCATCACTTGAGACCTTCAAGAAGAGATTGGACTGCCATTTGTCAGAAATGGTGTAGGGTCTCCTGCTTAGGCGGGGGGTTGGACTAGATGACCTACAAGGTCCCTTCCAACTCTGATTATCTGAGTGCTGGTCCAATCTCTTTTCTTTCAATGATGGTTGGACAAGGATGGATAAACTGCTCCCACAAACCTCCACAATGTTCTCAAGCCCCTTTTGGCTATCCCAGAGCATCCCATGAATGAGGTGGACCCAAAACAACACCCCACCCCTCAAGGTGACCTCATTTCAGTCCAATCCAGGTAGATCTCCCTCACCCCTCAGAGCTATGAGTAGCTCGTCCCGTGGGGTGGGGTTGGTGAAGCAGCTTGCCTTGCCTCCACCACCCCAACCCTTCGGCATTGGTCTCCTCTCCCTCAGCCCAGCATGCTTCCAAACAAAGGCCAACAGCAGCTGACTGGGTGGCTGTCCCAGGGCCCTGAATCAGCCACTTCAGCAGCTCTGACTCATCAATTCCACCCCTGTTCAGATCCCCATGACCAGCTCTGCCCTTTGAAACAGCTCCACGCTTTGCAAGAGAAGAGAGACCACCCCCCAAGAGTTCTTTGCTCACGTAGGCATCACATGAGGGTTCTCACCGTTTTCTCTTTATCCCAGGGCTGTTGGGACTGGACTGGAGCTGGCCAAACAGAAATTGAATCAGCTGTTGGGGAAAATATCAGTCAGCAGACAATAAGGCAGCCCCTCTCCCCCCACTCTCTCCCTCCATCTCTCTCTCTCCCCCCCTCTCTCTGTCTCTCCCTCTCTCCCTCTCTCAACACATGGTGTTCCCCTTCTGCTTGCAGGGACAACCTTCTGAATAGGCACCTAAGCCGGCACCTGCTTGGCCCAAACTGTATTTCCTGTATTTCATAGACTTTGACCAAATCATAGGGATAGAAGGGACCTTGGAGGTCTTCTAGTCCAACCCTCTGCCCAAGGCAGGAGACATTATACCACTCTGGTCAAGTGGTTATGTCAGCCTCCAAGAATCCTTCTTCCGCTTGTCTTTCCGGCTGCCATAGAAACAGGAGAGGGAAGAATAATTGGGCCTCGTGGTGGGGGGAAGAGAGCTGGAGATTTAAGTTGGTGAAATGTAAAAGTTGGGATGCTTTCTTTCTTGTTTTTATTAAACAAAACAATTAAAAACATTGAACATGGTGAAGTCAGTTTGATGTGATTTTGGGTCAATATTGCATATATATATATATTTTCCTATAAACAATTATTCAACTATATACATATATACATTTGTTCATTCATATATTACATTTCTAACATCACTTGTCTTCATTTCATCTCATCCAATCTTTTACCCTTTCAACAACTTATTTCCCAACTTAAGACCTTCTTCTCTGCTCCCACCAATGACAGAATTTATCCCAAATTGCAATACTCCTGCATTTTTTTGTAGCACCACCATGCATGGTAATACATTCCCCATTCTATTTCTTGATTATGCTTACTTGCTTACTGCACAGATGTAGCCTCTTATCTCTCTAGGCCAGGGGCCTTCAAATGTGACAGCTTTAAGACTTGTGGACTTCAACTCCCAGAATTCCCCCTCCAGTCAGCTCAGGAATTCTGGGAGTTGGAAGTCCACAAGTCTTAAACTTGCCAAGTTTGAAGACCCTCAATCTATTCTATCTATTCTATCTATCTATCCTATCTCTTTCTTTCTCTCTATCTATTCTACCTCTCTTTCTCTATCTATTGTATCTATTCTAGCTTTCTCTCTCTCTCTCTCTCCCTCCATCTAATTATTCTATCTATCTTTCTATCTCTCTATTCTACTTCTCCTTCTCTATCTATCTCTTCCAGGGGTCTTCAAACTTGACAGCTTTAAGACTTGTGGACTACAACTCCCAGAATTCCTCCTCCAGTCATTTTAGCTCAGGAATTCTGGGAGTTGAAGTCCACAAGTCTTAAATATGCCAAGTTTGAAAACCCTTGCTCTAGACCAAGGCCAACCGTCTTGGCATACCAGATGTCTGGAACGTCACCTGAAGATGCACCCACATGGCATTATACACACCTCAGATTGGATGGCCAGTTTGAACCATTGGGATTGGGAACATGGGATAACTTTCTATATGTGGTTTTCACGCCTATTGCCTCAGATCTTGTATTTCTTCTGATGCTACCAGTCCAAGTTCAGTGAAAGTCCTTTTCTCTATAAAATGGAGTCTAAGGTTTTCTTTCTTGGATTTTGAATGGAGCTACACCTGATGAGTTGTCCAGTCTAGGAAACCTCTAGAGACAGCGTCTATGGAGGTTCTCAACCCTCCAGGACAGGGGTCCTTTAACCTGGCAACTTTAAGACTTGTGGACTTCCACTATGCTGGCTGAGGAATTCTGGGAGTGGAAGTCCACAAGTCTCAAAATTGCCAAGTTTGGAGACCTCTGCTCCAGGACATGGTTGTGCGAAAAATGCTCTTTTTTTCCCTGAAAAGGCCACTGGATTTTCTTAGTTTTTTTCCTTTGAAAACATTTCGCTTCACATCCAAGAAGCTTCTTCAGTTCTAAGTGGAAGAACTGAAGAAGGTTCTTGGATGAGAAGGAAACGTTTTCAAAGGAAAAAAAAACAAGAAAGTCCAGTTGTCCTTTGGAGGGAAAAAAAGCACCTTCGGCGATGGTGCACCCACACAACTCAGGTGAAATCACAAACACCTGAAAATCCCAACCAGCATGAATGGAAAAAGCCAGTTTATCCCATAGGCAAGCTTGTGTGGATGGTTGAGATAATAATGGTTTAAGCTAAATTCTACAAGTGAACGTTAAGACTTCCAAGGAGTTGACATTTGCACCAAGGCAAACACACATTTATTTATAATACTTGTAGAGTTGCCCATTTCAAAATCAGAACCTCAGGCAGCTCACAACCACAATATAAAAACAAAATGGTGCAAGAAAGTACCAGAAAACAAAAACAGAAGGGGGAAAATCTGGCTCCATCATCAAACTCTTTTGATGTGACACACAAAACTCTGTACCAACTCCATCTTTACCCTGTCTCAATGCTTGAGGGGTGCAGGAAACCCCTCTCTTTATAACTTCTGGAAGGTTAAAATCAGATTTCTCAATGTTGGCAGCTTTAAGATGCATGGACTTCAATTCCTAGAATTCCCCAGCCAACTAAGAATTCTGGGAGTTGAAGTCCACATACATCTTCAAGTTGCTAAGGTTGTGAAAAGCTAATTAAAAGATAGAGGCCTGCTGGATCTCAACAGGAAGAGTGTTCCACAAAGCAGGAGTCTTTATCCTAGGCTTAGTAAATGCACAAAGGAAGCATTGTGGCTTGCAGACCCCAACCCAGAGTTCAGCATGAGAGAAAAGTCCTGTCATGCCCCTGTCAGAATCTGATTCAGAGCGGGAGGCCGAGCAACTGACAGGGAGTGGGAGTGTAGCTCCGTTGGCTGTGGAAGAAACTGGGGAAGGGCAAAGGCCGGCTGGGCAGAGCAGGGGAGAGGTAGAACAAGGAAGAGGAAGTTCAGAGGAAGACCTAGGCCCACCCCCTCTTCATCCTAGGGCATGCAGGGAGGAACGGAGAAGAGAGCAATGTGGGTTGCATGGCTTACGGGGGAGGAAAGGGCCCTGATTCCCTTCATTAGCTGCAGCTGGGAATACACTGTTTCAAAAGGGAAGTTGCACACAGCAAAGTTGTTGGGAGCAAATCATGAATTATCTGGTATCGTCAAGGCTTATCTAGGTTCCTGGCATCTTCCCAACTGGGTGTGTTTTGCTAGGCTTTCAAGTCTGCAATTCCTTCTCCTACCCTGTCAAGTTAATTACTGCAGCGTGGTTTGTGTGGATTTTTATTTACAGTTTGTATGTACTTTGCTTTCGGACTGAATTTCCTGCACTTAAAGAATGTTCTTGGGAAAGTTTTTTCTCCAGCCTAAGATAACCTGGACATTGGGGGCAAAGTTGGAGGTACTAAAGGGACACTTCTTGCTTATTTGACTGTGTTGCCTTTGTGCCATGCCCCGGGTCATCACAAGTCCAATTAAGGATAGCTTGAGGTAAAAGAAGAGCAGGCAGAGCTGTGGGGGGGTGGGGGTGGGATTAAGCATGTTATCAGTTTAGAATCATTATGTTGCCACAAATGGTCCATGTCCAAGCCCTTTTGAATTCCATTGATCCTTATCTGGCAAAAATTTAGTATTGAACTTTAATTGAATATATTCTCATGTATAGGCTTGAGCAATAAATCTTTGGATTGTAACTTAATGTCTGGACCTGATCCTTCATGCCTGACCTTGATCTAGATAATGTATATAGATTAATCTATCTGTACCCAAAAATCTAGCCAACTAACAGTCAGTTCTAAATTGGCATCAAGTAAATGCCAATGGAATTCAAGAGAGGTTGGATTGATTCATTTGTGGGAACGTAATGATTCTAAGCTGATGACATGCTTAATTCCACTCCCCCAGCTCTGTCTGCTCTTCTCCTACATCTACTCAAAGAAAGCACACTTAAGCAAACCCAAGTTAAGCCCACCACAGGTTGAGAATATGTCTCACTGACGCTCCATCAGTCTCAATCCCCTCGTTACCTTATTGATCACTTTCTGATGCTGCAAATGGTTTTGCCGGAGACACAGCACTTCCTTCCACAAAACCTCGTTCTGCCTGAAAAGAGAAGAGTTATCGTGCTAACACCCAGCTGACTGAGGGCTCCTCAAGACCATCTAGAGGTTTGTATTTATTTCTATGCAACCATGCTCAACCTGGAGGATTAGACAAGTTCAGTTTGGCTGGCATCATTCCTCTCTGCCAGAACAAGGATTGGATCAGACTTTCTGAGTAGTACAGGCTGAAATACATGCAGCAGTGGTATTCTACTAGTTCAGCCCGGTTCTCCCGAGCCGGTAGTGCCAATGAGCAGCAGAGACCAAACTGGTTCTGTTATGTATGCAGGTTTGAAGTAATTAGTTTACTTCAACTGTTCTTGTAAAATGTTAGAAATGATTGGTTTAAAAAGTGCGGGAAAACCCTGCACTCTGATTGGCTGTCAACTGCGGCTGCTGGCTATAAGTAGCAGCTGCAGCCCAGCCAAAGCGGGTCCGTTCTGAGCTGAAAGTCACAATAAACTTAAGAGCTGAAGCACTCCGTGTCTGCCTCTTCATGCAAACTTAACACTGGTGATGAAGGTGGGATATTCCCTGAAGAGAAGGCAACGCGGAACAGAAGAAGAGTGAGATGGCTGCGCTGAACACCCCCCCAGCCCCGTTCGATCCGACGGCAGAAGACTGGGAGTCGTATGCAGATCGTTTCCAAATGTATCTGGAAGGAAACGATCTAGCTGACATTTCTGAGAAGCGGAAGAGGGCGGTCTTTCTTATGTACTGTGGTCCGGCACTTTTCAAGATGGCGAAGTCATTGGCAGGAGCTGCAGACATGAAGGTAATGGACTGGCCTGACTTAGAAAAGCTGTTAAGAGCCCATTACGTGCCACAAGTATCGTGCCTCATTAAGAGACATGAGTTTTACCGTCGTGATCAAGGGGGAAACGAAAGCGTAAATGACTTCGTGGCAAGTTTAAGAGACATTGGGGGTGCATGCGAATTCAACAGTTTAGAGGAGGCCATGCGCGACCATTTTGTTGGGCCTTAAAGACAAGGTTTTATAGAGCAAGTTATTAATGAAACCTAAAATCATGCTGAAAGAAGCCATAGAAGAAGCCTCTTCAGCAGAAGCTACCAAGTCCTCAGCAGCAGCCATGAGGAAGATGAACAGGGCCACGAGCCATTCTGATGGGGAAAAGTCTACCACAAACTATTGTGATGACCTAGATTCTGAATCAGATTGCAGTGAGGTGGAAGAGGGAATTTACAGACTCAGAATGGAGTGGAAAAAGAAAGACCTGGATAGGAAGAGGCAAGATTTCTACTGCAGAGGTTGTGGGGAAGCCACCCCGAACTGAATGCAAGTTTTAGACACCATTTGCCTCCGTTGTGAAAAAAGAGGACACCTAGCAAGAGTCTGCAAATCATCCAGAACTCCACCCAACAGAAGGAAATTTCCTGCAAACAAAGACAAAGAATTCAAGCCCAACAATCTCAGTGAGAAAATGGGGTGCAGCACAGAAGCAAGGGGAAGAATGAAACTCATCAGACAGTAACTATTGGTCATTCATCTTCTATCAATAACAGAAAAGTGCATGTCAAGGTACTTATTGAAGGAAGGCCTTGCCAAATGGAAGTGGACTCAGGCTCATATCTGTCTATGGTGTCATGGGACACTATTCACAGACTACTCCCAAACATTCAGAAGAATCATTTCAAGTAGCAAGCTGACTCTTAAAGACTACCAAGGGAACAAGATTCCAGTAGTTGGAACAAGAGAATTCAACGTGAATTTCAAAGGCCACACCAAACGCCTGCCCCTGACCATCGTGGACAAGGATCGCCCAAGTTTGCTGGGACTTGAGTGGTTCAACCTGCTGGGCATCGAGGTGACTGGCATCAATCACGTGAGCAACACTGAATGGGAGGAGGCCTTGAAGTCTGAGTTTCCAGAGGTCTTCAGCAATGGATTAGGCAAGTACTTGGGGACCCCGTATCACTTTCAATCTAGATCCCAAGGTGCCACCAATCCGTTTAAAGCCCAGAAGGGTCCCATTTGCCTTAAAAGAAAAAATTGATGCACAATTAGATAAATTAATAGCTCAAGGGATTTTAGAGCCCACTGACCACTCCAGGTGGGAGACACCCATAGTCACACCAGACAAGACTGATGGGTCTGTGAGAATCTGCGGAGACTACAAGGGGACATTGAACCATGCGCTACAACAGAGCGCATATCCAGTTCCAGTGGCACAGAAGAGTGCCACGCAGCAGCTTCTGAAGTGACCGGGAAAGTGCAGCCTTGCAGGAGGTGAGTTGGAACGCCTCTGTGCCTGTGCAAATGCCTCTATGCCTGCACAAAGTGGGGATCGGGGAATGTCATCCACTGACTAATCTCACTTGCATGCATCAATCTCGGCTTCCTTTTCGCTGTCAGAGGCCTTCAGGAACTTCTTCTGCAGCCATCAAGGCTTTCCTGAAGGCCTCTGCAGCTAATAACAGAGCTCTGGATCAATCCAGAGCTTTCTTATCAGCTCCAGAGGCCTTCAGGAAAGCCTTGCCAGACTTGCTGGCTGCAGAAGAAATGGGCCAGCAAGGCAGGTGTCATGGTGTGTGAGGACTGGCTACAACTGTCCAAAAGTAAGTAGTAGGGCAGCTCCACTCACTCCCATCACCACCCTAGCTTAATTTTTACCAGTGCACTCTGGATGGGCGAGATCTTAATTAGGGCTTATTTTGGGGGTAGGGCTTATATTGGATGCACATGTAAAAAAATCAAGCTAGGGCTTACTTTTAGGTCTTATTTTTGGGGAAGATGGTAGATGCCACGTTTGAAGGCCAGGAGATGGACTTACTGTTTCACATCCTGAACTTGACACTCCATCATCTCCTGCTGGTTCCTGAGGACTTGGATCTCATACAAGAGCCTGCTGAGGTCTTCTTGGCGCATCTTGGTCTCTTCACTTTTCACCACAGAGACCTGAAGGAACAAAAGAGGTGGAAGAGAAGAGCAACAAACCCAGTTTCCCCCCCCCCCCAAAAAAATGGGATGGGTCATCATAGCTACAGCTAAGTTTGGTGTCCTCCGAACTCTAGAGCAGGAGCCTCCAACCGTGGTGACTTTAAGACCTGTGGACTTCTACTCCCAGAATTCCTCAGCCAGCCATGGGGAATCCTGGGAGTTGACTTAAAAGTAGCCAAGTTTGGAGACACCTGGCTCTAGATGATAGGGAAATGCTGCTCAACACCCCGAAAGGTGCCAGCTCACAATCCCAACACGGTTCTGCTGGAATATGTCCCACTGTCCGGTCCAACAGAGCAAAGTCATGGTTGCTGGAATGCATCTCCTCTCAAGGAAGGACTTCCTTCAGCTGAAGGGTTAAGGACCCAAACGGGTTTGGTCTCTTCAGAGGATGTGGAATATGTAAGTGTTAAGGAACTTACCTTGAAATCCTTCCAGCCCTCCCACAAAGCAAACGATAGAGCTGAAATATTTGGCCCTGCCCACTCTGGGCATACAAAGGGAAGTGCTGGTGCGCTGCCAATGCAACTTTACTTCCCCACAATAAATGGAAGCGGGGACCAGCCACACTGGCCAATGGAAGCTTTTTTTGTGCGTGAAAAGGAAAATCACTTTCACGGCCGCTGTTTTGTCCAAACACAATCATCTTCTTTTAACGACCCCATAATCCCTTAGCAGGAGTCCGGGCAACTGAATGGAGCTAGCAGAGAGGTTTAATGGCCAGATGCCTTTCCTGTCACTGATGCGGAGTTTTGTTCAGCAGATATATTCTCATTGTGCCCAGAGAGAGAAATATCTGCCTCTACCTAGGATCAAACTCACAGCCTCTTGATTGTGAGGAGAGAGCCCCACTTCTAGGCCTCCTTTGTCCAAACACAATATGCCCCCAAAATTCCAAACAAGGGAACTGATTCCCAGCTCCTGTGTCATGCCCCTGGTGGAAACTGACTCTGAGGGAGAGGTGGAACAGCCGACAGGGAGTGGAAGTGTGGCTCCGGAGGTTGTGGAGGAGGCTGGGGAAGGGCAGAGGCCAGCTGGGCAGTCAGAGGAAGACCCAGGCCCATCCCCTCTCCATCCTAGGGCACACAGGGAGGACAGGATAAGGGAGAGTCATGGTCTATGGGGGAGGAGAGGGCCTTGATCCTCTTCATGGGCTGCAGCTGTGACAACTGGATAAGAGGACGGACATGTGTACGGGCGAGTGCTGGAAACAAAGCGTGGAAATATCTCTAGTTTATGGTTCCTCTCTGACTTTGGCGTCCTTCCCGGTGTGTGTTATCTGTGGAAGTCCTACAGCCCTTATCTTGCCTGGTTTGTGTTGTTTTTTCCCTCCTTCTTGTAACTGCTTGTGTGGGAGTTTTTTGTCTCCCGTCAAGGATATTTGGAGCTTGGAAGCAAAGTAAAGGAATAAAAGGGGCTTCAGCGGGTTTTTGTGACTGTGTTTATTTTGTATCCCCACCCTGGGTCATCACATCCTGGATGAATTTTGCCGAATGTCAACAAGGCATCTCCTACCTTCCTTTTGATCAGCTCCAAAAGATGTTCGTGGCCTTGTAGGAAATAAAGATGTTGGAATTCCGTATCATCACGTTCAGGTTTCACAAGTCCGCCTTGTTCGATGTTTACTACTTTCCTAAACCCGTCTACATGCAACACAAGTAGAAAGACAAGTGGAGGTTACCCAGTGTTTCACTTAACAACAGTGCAGCTTGTAGTGACAAATTTTCTGCCTCATCTTGTGGCTGTAAGTTGAGGACTCCATCTGTGCAAGAACTAAGCTGCTTTCCTGTTGCAGCACGTGATAAGAGAACAAGAGTTACTGTATAGAAAATTATGTACTTTCCTGTTGCAGAGTAAAATTACAGAGCAAGATTGGACATCCATTTGTCTCAGATGGCTATGGAGATTCTCAGGCATCCAAGATGGATGTCCCAAAAGGCAACTGGTCTTTTTTTTGTAAACTCCTGAAGACATTTTGCTTCTCATCTAAGAAGCTTCTTCAGTTCTGATTGAATGGTGGAGAATGGAAAGATTTATAGTCTTTGCAGTCATCTGATCATTAGTACCCTTCCTGAGCATTGTTGAGGCCACTTGGAGGTTTATCTGTGCCTTCAGGGTCACCTATATAGTGCAAATGGGTGTGGAACTGGAGTGGAGTGGAGTGGAGTGGAAGGGAAGGGAAGGTTGCCCTCTGGGTGAGATTCAAGGTGCTGGTACTTACCTACAAAGCCCTACATGGCTTAGGTCTGGGGTATTTGCGCGAACATCTCCTGCCAGCAACATCTGCCCATCGCCCTGTGCACTCCCACAGACAGGGCCTCCTTGGGGTGCCGTCGGCTAGACAGTGTTGGCTGGAGGCCCCCAGGGGTAGGGCCTTCTCTGTGGGAGCACCCACCCTGTGGAATCAGTTACCTCTGGAGCTTCAGTTGGCCCCTGACCTTCGTTCCTTCCGCCGCGACCTGAAGACGTGGTTGTTTCAACAGGCTGGCCTGGATTGAGGGGTGGGCTTTTTATGGGGTTTTTATTTGTGGTTTTGTTGGGGTTTTAGATATTTGTTTGCGTTCTTGTTTAATACCTTTTAGTAATTTTAAATTTTGTATTCTGTGTTTTTATCGTTGTGAGCCGCCCTGAGTCCTTCGGGAGATAGGGCGGCATACAAATCCAAATAAATAAATAAATAAGGGAAGGGAAGGGAAGGGAAGGGAAGGGAAGGGAAGGGAAGGGAAGGGAAGAGAAGAGAAGAGAAGAGAAGAGAAGAGAAGAGAAGAGAAGAGAAGAGAAGAGAAGAGAAGAGAAGAGAAGAGAATAAACAGAGTTGGAAGGGACCTTGGAGGTCTTCTAGTCCAACCCCCTGCTTTGGCAGGAAACCCTGTACCATTTGAGACAAATGGTTGTCCAATCTCTTCTTAAGAACTTCCAGTTTTGGAGCATTTACAACTTCTGGAGGCAAGTCATTCCACTGATTCATTGTTCTGTCAGGAAATTTCTCCTTAGTTCTAGATTGCTTCTCTCCTTGATGAATCTCCACCCGTTGCTTCTTGTCCTGCCTTCAGGTGCTTTGGAGAATAGCTTGACTCCCTCTTCTTTGGGGCAGCCCCTGAGATATTGGAAGACTGATATTACGTCATCCCTAGTCCTTCTTTTCATCAAACTAGACTTACCCAATTCCAGCAACCGTTCTTCATATGTTTTAGCCCCCAGCCCCCTAATCATCTTTGTTGTAAACAGGAGATAGGTGGTGTCGTACTGGATTCTCCACCATCCAATCAGAACTGAAGAAGCTTCTTGGATGGGAAGCAGAACGTCTTCGAGGTAAAACAAAGTCCAGTTCCCTTTTGAAAAAGCACCTTTGGGATTATTTGTTTGGGATGGACTCCTGCCTTGGGCAGGGGGTTGGACTGGAAGACCTCCCAGGTCCCTTCCAGCCCTAGAAACCTGATTCTAAGACGTGAATTTTCATTGCAGCATGACTCCAAAAAATAAAACCCACATCAGGATAAATGCCACAATCCAATGATTCCGAGGGGCAGGAAAACCACACATCTGTCAAGATCCAAGAGCAGTACAGGTAGTCCTCAACTTACGATCACAATTGAGTCCAAAATGTATGCTTCTAAGTGAGACATGAGTTAAGTGAGTTTCGCCCCATTTTACGACTTTTCTTGCCATGGTTGTTAAGTGAATCATTGCAGTTGTAAGTCACATGGTTGTTAAGTGAACCTGGCTTCCTCACTGACTTTGTGTCAGGATTCCGGCAGTTACTCCAATTAAATCATGAGCCTTGAGCTACACTCCCAAAACTAAAAAAGATTTATTTGAAGGTAACATTCTACGTCCGGCATTAACCTTGGCATAGCCAACTCTGAGATACGTAATTCACTGCCACCCTTGATTTAATTTAATTTAATTTAATAATGGGATTTCTATGCCGCCCTATCTCCCGAAGGACTCAGGGCGGCTTACAGCAATAAAAACAAGAATACAAAATTTAAAAAACTATTAAATAAGAAACCCCAATACTCATATTAAAACATTAAAACCCACAGACAATTTAAAACACTTAAAAAACCCCTCAGTCCAGGTTGGCCAATCGAAAAAGCCACGTCTTAGGTCACGACGGAAGGATCAAAGGTCAGGGGCCAACCGGAGCTTCCCCCACCCCACCCCTCTGGGTGTATCATCCAACAAAAGACGTCCACAGCCAAGAGTCATCAATCATGTTCTCCAATTAGATTTTTGCATGGCAGAAGCTTCAGCCATCTAATCAGTCTTTGAAGAAAATATGAATGGAAGGTAATTTCGATTCCACAGTGCCGTCTGCTCTTTGAAACTCCCCCTCTTCTTTCTGTTGTCAACTATAAAACGTGTATACAAAATGTTTTATGAGTTGACATTTTGCTTGTCAGAAGGTTGTAAAAGGGGTCATAAGTACGAAACAGTTGTCAAGCATCTGAATTTTGATCAGGGGATGCTGCAACAGTCATAATTGTGAAAAACAATTGTAAGTCACTTTTTTCAGTGCTGTTAATGTTGAATGGTCGCTAAATGAACTGCTGTAAGTCAAGGACATCCCTCAAATCCAGATTGCCCTTAAGGGACTTATTTTCATTTGATCTGATTTGTCAATCGCTTACAAGATAATAAAGATAAGAATAAACATAAGTATAAATACAGGAAATAGGTACGAATAATTGAGGACAATAGGACAGGGATGGTAGGAACGATGGTGCGCTTATGCACGCCCCTTAAGACTTGGTAGACTTAGTTTCAATTCATGTCATTATTATTCTTAGTTAAATTTATTTGCCAACTATTTTGCCC
This sequence comes from Naja naja, assembly GCA_009733165.1. Taxonomy (NCBI): domain Eukaryota; kingdom Metazoa; phylum Chordata; class Lepidosauria; order Squamata; family Elapidae; genus Naja; species Naja naja. The sequence goes on from CM019161.1 coordinate 4,925,213, forward strand.
TGATGGCTACTCTAGGCAGCTCACAATAACAAAAAGGAAGAAAAATGAAAAATAAACCAAAGTAAAACAAGAGAACAATAAAATAAACAATGACAAAGAAACACAATGAGAATAATACATCCATCCATGGATGGGTAGAGAGCAGAGACCACGTTGGGGAAGGTGAAATTATTGCTTTCTTGTCAGTAACACCAACGACAAATGGCCACTGCCTCCATCTAAGGTGGGTTTTTTTTCCAACTTCTCAATCCAGTTTCTGCTTCTAGGATTCCCTGTGTTCTGACCAAGGCTTCCCGAGACTGTAATTAAGCAATGCTTAGTCAAAACAACTCTTGTTTTATTTCAACGCTGGGAATTACGTTCATTCCCAGCCAGTAATGAGTCCCAAAAAGTCTCTCGAGATAAGCACCCACCTTTATCTCTTTTGAATTGCTGCCAACAACTAAAGTGCCAAATTGACTGTAAAAAGCCAACCAAAGTACAAAGTCCACACAGAGCTTCAGAACAGAGCGAACAACTTTGCTTCCTGCAAAGGTTTTGTCACCTTTGCCTGTCCTTTATACCTTAGGGGAGGGGCAATCACCTCCCAGCCTTACTCCCGAGTCGCCCCTTTTGTCTCAGCTGCTCCTGCCTTCTGGCAGTTCTGTGCGCACGTGCCCTGGGAACAGGCTCCCCTGGGTCCTCTGCCTCGCTGCTGCCAGACTCCAGAGGCTCCGGAGGCAGCACCCCACTCCCAGATGGTCCTGGCCTCATCTCTGCATCGAATGCAGGACCCTCGTCTGAGTCCTCCCCAGACTCCCTGACTGGTCCCCGTTCCTCCCCATTGTCCAATCCCGCTGCTGTCTACACAGGCTGCCAGCGAACCACAACACCCTGCTATTCTCTTATTACAGTACTAGCCAAATCTAATTGTATCGCATTTTCAAGAGCTGTCAACATAACCTCATGGTTGGTTTTTACATCCGAGTGACTACTGCAGCATCCCCAGGGTCACGGGATCAAAATTCGGAGCCTCTCAGCATCCTTGCAAGTGACGTTATCAAAATTCGGGTGCTTGGCAGCTGCTGACTCACAGTTATGATGGCTGCAGTGTCCCGTGGTCACGTGATCCCCGTTTGCGACCTTCAGACAAGCGAAGTCCAGTGGGGAAGCCAGGTTTATGGAACTGTGTGACTAACTTAATAATGGCAGTGATTCTCTTAACAACTGTGACGAGAAAGTTCATAAAATGGGGCAAAATCCACTTAACGACTGTCTCGCTGAGCAATGGAGATTTTGAGTTCCATTGTGGTCATAAGTTGAGGACTGTTTCAGAGGTGGTATCCAGCAGGTTCTGACCAGTTCTAGAGAATCAGTAGCAGAAATTTTGAGTAGTTCAGAGAACCGGCCAATCCCACTTCTGACTGGCCCCGCCCCCATCTCTTCTCTCGCCTCCCATTGAGTCCCAGCTGATTGGCTGGGTCTCCTTTGGTTGCCCTGCACAGGAGAACAGAGCTGGAAAGCAGGTCAGTGGGAAGGGAATGGGGATTTTGCAGTAACCTTCCCCTGCCATGCCCACCAAGCCACACCCACCAAGCCATGCCCACCAAGCCACGCCCACAGAACTGGTAGTAAAAAAATTTGAGTCCCACCACTGGACTATTTGTATTGAAAAACAAAGAGAAACTTTCTGTGACTAAACACATGCAATTATATGAACTTTGTTTATAATTGTTATAAAGTTTTCATATAATTTTATGTATAATTTTAGATAAGTCTATAATATAAATTACCATAATATAAATAACAATAATAGCCCTATAGATTATTCTTACAAAAGACACTGTATTTTCTATTCAGTATACTTTATTTTATTCTTATTTATTAATTAAATTTGTATGTCATCCATTTGACTACTGAGTGACTCTGGGCTTTGGCTTTGAGCAACAGTTTATACCTTTCAAGTTAACCCAAATACTGGATAAAGTATCGGGGGGATTCTGGGAGTTTGAGTCCACAACACTTAAAGTTCCCAAGTTTGAAAAATATTGATTTGAATTATGCAAGACAGTCAAATCCTCGACTTACAGCCATTCATTTAAGGACTATGCAAATTTATACTGGCATTGGGGGAGGGGTGAAAGGACTTATTACCAGTCCTCAGACTTATGACCATTGCAGCAGCCCCTTTCTGGCAAGCGAAGTCACGGAGGGAAACCAGGTTTGTTTTAACAACCATGTGGTTTGTTTAACAACTGTAGTGATCCGCTTAACAACCGTGGGAAAAATGCCATAAAATCAGGCATGCACCTACATTTCTTTTCTTTTTCTGGCATCATCAAAGCAAGCCAGCAGTTTGTCAGGTAGGCAGGTAATCCTCAATTTACAACTTACATTTGGTTAGTGGCTTGGGATGAGGGGAGGTGTAAATACAGTCACATTCAGAGGACCCCAACATCCCCGACTGAGTTTCCAGTGTCACTTACACATATTCAGCTGGCGGACAAAACTGGCCATGTTGTTGTGCTTGAAATATTTGGGCAGGACTTCCTTGGCAAACTGACTCTGATCAAAAACATGGAAGCTGGTGCCATTCTGAAAGGAAAGGAGAAAAAAATAAAGCTAGACAGCATTAGACACTCCTTCAAAACCCTCTGTCTCCATCGATGGGGAAAATGATGTCATTTTTCGGCAATAATATGGAAATGATTAACTTGATTTCTTCAGGGTACCAATTTTATTTCCCAGGCTGCCCTATGACTCTGGGAGAAGAAACCAAGTCTAACACTGCTTATCTTTTACAGGACTTAGTCAAGGTTGGTCAGATGAATGCTAACATGCTTGTGAAGAAGGCAGAGACGAAGAGGCTGCACTTCCTGAGAATGCCCAGGAAGACAAATCTATCTCAGCATCTACTTCTCTCCTACTACCGCAGTACCATTGAGAGTGTCCTGACATATGACATCCTTGCATGGGATGGGAGCAACTCTGGAGCAGACAAAAAAGTTCTACAGAGAATCATTCAAACTGCCCAGAATATCATTGGTCTCCAGCTACCAGCCCTGGATGACATCTTTGCATCTCGCTGTTTGAGGAAGTCGCACAACATTCTCAGAGACTCTTCCCATCCTGCTCACAATCTTTGTGGACTGTTGCCCTCTGGCAGAAGATAGAGAACAATGAAAACTCGGACCACACATTTCCTGAACAGTTTTTATCCCAGAGGTATAATTGCACTTAACAAGGAACTTAAGGGCCACCATCATGGAGCTGTTGGACAGTGTTACTTGGTCTGTTGTGTGGATGCTTGTGTGTTTTAGGAGGCAGGGAATTTTGGTGGGTGGGGAGGTGTTTGGGGATTGTCAAGTGTGTGTGCATGTTGAGTCTGGTCTCTGGGTGTTATGTGAATTTCGTTGTATGTATACTGTATATATGTGTACAATGGCAATAAAGAATTCAATTCAATTCAGATGCTAGCTTTGCCTTCAAAGATCTCTGTAAGGCAGTGTTTCTTACCCTTGGCAACCTTAAAATGAGATCATGCATTATTTCTCTATCTCATGCCCCAAAATTATTTCCAACAGTCCGGTAAAAGTAAAGTCTTACACTTAGGCAAGAAAAACCAAAAGGACACATATAGATTGGGTGAAACCAGGCTCAATAGCAGTAACTGTGAGAGGGATCTTGGAGTCTTAGTGGACAACCAGCTAAATAGGAGCCAGCCGTGTGCAGCACCAGCCAAAAAAGCCAATGCAATCCTAAGTTGCATTAACAATCAAGATCAAGTGAGGTACTAATACCACTCTATAAAGCCTTAGTAAGACCACATCTGGAATACTGCATCCAGTTTTGCTCACCACAGTATAAAAAAGATGTTGAGACTCTAGAAAGAGTGCAGAGAAGAGCAACCAGGATGATTAGGGGACTGGAGGCTAAAACACACGATGAACGGTTGCAGGAACTGGGCCTGGCTAGTCTAGTGAAGAGAAGGGCCAGGGGAGACATGATAGCAGTCTTCCAATATTTGAGGTGCTGCCACAGAGAGGAGGGGGTCAAGCTATTTTCCAAGGTACCCGAAGGCCAGGCAAGGAATAATGGATGGAAACTGATCAAGGAGAGGTTCAACCTGGAAATAAGGAGGAATTTTCTGACAGGGAGAACAATCAACCTATGGAACAGAAGTTGCCTTCAGAAGTTGTGGGAGCTTCATCTCTGGAGGCTTTCAAGAAGAAATTGGACTGCCCTTTGTCAGATATGGTGTAGGGTCTCCTGCTTGGGTGGGGGCTTGGACTAAATGACCTACAAGGTCCCTTCCAACTCTGTTAATCTATAAGCCACTTTTCTCCAGATTCCCAAACTTTAAGTTCTCAGAATATACTGTTCAGATCTCATTAAATAGGGTAGGTTTAACTGTTTTTTTTTCCTTTCGCATCAAATAATATAGCTTAAAATATGTACGCAGATGATGGATTCTGTAGAAACTATGATCATTCAGATCATCTTTATATGCCCAGGAAATTTTTTCCAGGAATTTTTCTGATTCAATGTTTTCTGGAAAAACCATGTTTTCGTCAGTTCAGCAACTCTGAAGGCTGATCAATTCAAGGAGGCTGACAAAGGTTTTCCCAGGCATGGTGGCTATCAGATTGCCCTGCTCGATCAACCCAAGAGCTGAGTCAGTCCATCATTGTGTGTCAGAGAGTAGCCAGCACATTTGTGAAGCTCACAAGCAGAGCCAGGAGGCTATGCCAACTGGGGCTCCCGGCCATTGATCTCCTTTTATTGGAGATAACAGCCATCCTAGTTAGCATCCATTGATAACTCTGGCTCTTCTACAATTCATCTAAACGTTAGAATGATAGCAATAGCACTTAGTCTTATATACTGCTTCACAGTACTTCACAGCCCTCTCTAAGTAGTTTACAAAGCCAGCCTCTGGCCCCCAACAATCTGGGTCCTCATTTTACCCACCTCGGAAGGAGGGAAGGCTGAGTCAACCTTAAGTCTTTGGTCAGGATCAAACTGCTGGCAGTGGGCAGAATTAGTCTGCAGTACTGCACTCTAGGGACGCAGTGGCTCAGAGGCTAAGGCCCTGAGCTTGTTGATCAGAAAGGTCAGCAGTTTGGCGGTTCGAATCCCTAGCACCGCATCATGGAGTGAGCTCCTGTTCCTTGTCCCAGCTTCTGCCAACCTAGCAGTTCGAAAGCATGTAAAAATGCAAGTAGAAAAATAGGGACCCCTTTGGTGGGAAGGGAACAGCACTCCGTAAGGCGTTAGTCCTGCCAGCCACATGACCACAGAGACATCTTCAGACAGCGCTGGCTTTTTGGCTTCGTAAAGGAGATGAGCCCCGCCCCCTAGAGCCGGAAACGACAAAGCACGTATGTGCAAGAGGAACCTTTACCTGCACCTTACTGCACTCCACCCACCCCGCCACCATGGCTCATGATGGAGAAGCACAAGGTTGCGAGAAAGAGAAACTGGAATCATAAAGGTGGATGAACAGGATCAAGGATGAACTGCTAGAGATGATTACTGGGAGAAGGACAAGGTGGCAGAACATCTGTCTAGCTAGTTTCTCGATCAACTCAACTTGCCGGCATCGGTTTTAAGTAGCGAAAGAAGTCATTTCAAATCTCTCTAGCGGGACAAGGAGGAAGATGTTCTTCTTTCTGTGCAGGTGTTATCAAGACTGCCCCTCACTGAATAACAGAGTTGGAAGGGGGCTTGGAGGTCAAGCAGGAAATGATTGTCCAATCTCTTCTTAAAAACTGCACCACATTCCATTTTCTTCATGCTTTTCTATCTGTTTAATTTTCCCATTTTACTTTTGTGTTTGCATTTGGCTGATAGCTTAAAGGCCCTTCCTTTATTGGGCATAAATAAGCATTAAGCATAAATAAAATGTCTGCACGAAGAGCAGTAATATTTGTGATGACCCGGAGTGTAACATAAATGTAACAAAATCCAAAACGTAAATAAATGTCCTTTAATGTCTCCAATTTGGCCCCACTGTTCAATAATACTCAGTTGGAGATAAAACGTACTAAAAAATAGTCTTCGAAAGAAAGTCAATACAGTCCGAATTTAATGAGCAGATAGTGGTGAAATAAAAAAAAACCAAACAAACTACAATGGTGAAATTTCCACAACGGAACAAGAGAAGTAGTTACCAAATTCAAGGAGATAACAAGGCACAGTCTGTTGGAAGGACGCCAACCAAGATAACTTCAAACCAAAATAAAACACGCTTTGTTTCCAGCGTTTGCCAGTACGCATGTCTGTCCTCTTATTCAGTTGTCACAGCTGCAGCCATGAAGAGGATCAAGGCCCTCTGCTCCCGAGGAGACCACATCTCTCCCTTATCCTCTCCTCCCTGCATGCCCTAGGATGGAGAGGGGATGGGCCTGGGTCCTCCTCTGACTGCTCAGCCGGCCTCTGCCCTTCCACAACCTCCTCCACAACCTCTGGGCCACACTTCCACTCCCTGTCAGCTGTTCCTCCTCTCCCTCAGAGTCAGTCTCCACCAGGGGCATGACAATATTTGCCCCAAAGGTGCTTTTTCAAGAGGCAACTGGACTTTCTGGGGGGCGTTTGTGAAGACCTTTCACTTCTCATCCAAGAAGTTTCTTCTTCTTCTTCTTCTGAGAGAAGAAGCTTCTTCGATGAGAAGTGAAACATCTTCAAAGAAAAAAAAAACCCAGAAAGTCCAGCTGCTTCTTGAAAAAAAGCACCTTTTGGGACAACCATGACCTGGATGACTGAGAATCTCCATAGCAGTATATTTGGATTTACATAATATACAAGGTGTGATGTGATTTCTTAACGTGGTTTGAAAGTTGTAGTTCTAGTTATTGGGTAGAAAAATCCATTATTCTTCATAAAAGACGCTGAGGGAAGTCTGCCATCTGGACTGGCAACTGAACAGTACATAACAAATTTTTTTTAAAAGTATCTTACACACACAAATCATCCAGAGGTGTTTTCCGTAAGTTTATGGCATATGCTTCCCATCTAGCATTTTGTAAGGCTGCAAAAGTCCATTATTTCACTGTATTTGCAACCAGGATTGAATGTCTCTGATTATACCTGGAGCTCTTCAATTAATTGCATCTCTTTTTATTTTTATTTGGTATTTTCACTCTCCTGGACATCATCTAGACTAGAGTCTACAAACTGGTGCAAGTTATATAAACTCTGAAACCAATACAGAATAATTGATTTGTGGCTACTGGGTAAATTATTCTCTATTATGCAGTTCTTACCTTTGTGTTTATAGGCACATGGCTGATCAATGCATTTGGGATGTTCCTCTGAAGGGGAGTGGCCCAGGACAAGGGACTCAAATTAGAAGAAATTTCAATGAAATGCAGGGAGAAAATCTTAAGGTGTCAACTGTTCAGCAGTGAAAATATTATTATATTAGACTATTTTGAAACAGGAATTAGTTGGCTACAAAGAATGAATTTATTTTACATTTTAAAAATATTAGACTATTTTAAAATAGAACCCAGATAGTTGGCTACAAAGAATGAATTTATTTTACAATGGCAAGACAATGGACTGGATAATTTAGGGGATGAGTTGTAACTCTACGGTTGAGTCACCTGAATAGAAAAAGCATCCTATCCATATGTACCAATTGTCCCATCAAAGTCTCTTCCAATTTTTTTGTCTCTATCATCTATCTATCTATCTATCTATCTATCTATCTATCTATCTATCTATCTATCATCCATCATTTACCCATCTATCATCTCTATATCATCTATCAATCATCTAGCTATCATCTATCCATCTATCATTATTTATCTCTATAGCTATCATCAGTAGATCAATCTATCCATTACATATCAATCTATCCACTACATATCATCTATATGTATTGTCGCCTCTATTATAATCTGTCTCTCCCTATCTCTATCTATACTTGTCCATCTACAGTATCTCTCTCGAAGTTTTTTCCTGAATGCCATCACTCTGCTAAACTGATTTCCACAACACTGTCAACTTGTTCACTAAGACTGTATTACTATTATTCCTCTCATCCTTTCTAGTACTTATCTCTTCCCACTTATGACTATAACCGTGTTGCTTGTATCTTTACAATTTATGTTTTGTTCCCTAGTATGATTTGATTGCTTATTTATTTTTCCTATGACTATTACTAAGTATTGTATCTTATGATTCTTGATGAATGTATTTTTTTCCTTTATGTACACTAACAGCATATGCACCAAAGACAAATTCCTTGTGTGTCCAATCACACTTGGCCAATAAAGAATTCTATTCTATTCTATTCTATTCTATTCTATTCTATTCTATTCTATTCTATTTCTATTCTATTTTCTATTCTATTCCTCTCTCTCTCTCTCTCTCTCACACACACACACAATCTATCTATGTATCATCTATCTATCCATCCATCTACAGTATTTATCTGTGAAACATGGCATGCAGGGAAGTATAATCCTTTAGCATATCTGTTTGCAATAATGTTTTCATGGACCACAATCATTTTCTGAGTTAGAGATCAATGGCAGGATGGAATAAAAGGAAGATAAATTTCATCTATTTGCCTTCCACTAAATGAGGCTTTTTGTGATCTGGTGAGTCCATCACAAGAGGTACTTTGAGAACTCAAGACCTTCTTTCAAAATCAGTATGCTTATCACTTTTGTCATTATTGCCATGGCTGATAGAACCATCACTGTTATAGTCATCTCTGATCCACTCAGAATCAAAGGTCTCCGGGGGTGGTGGGTGGACTACAAAATAATTTAGACTTCAGCAGCAGCCCAAATAGTTTGTGAACCTCTGGTATAAACTAAGGACCAAGCCTTCCTTGGAATTCAACAGGGCGATGGACTGAAACTGTTTCGAGTAAAACACGATAGTTACGATCATTCAAACAGTGGAGAAACACACAAACCGAGATGCATAGACAGTCCTAAAAACATTTGATGTTGAATTCCTGCCAACTGCTTTGACAGGAATGGACTACTCAATGTCAGAACAACAAAGTTGGAAGGTATCTTGAAGATCTTCTATTCCAACCTCCTGCTCATGTAAAAAGACCCTATACTATTGCAGACAAGTGGCTGTCCAGTCTCTTCTTAAAAGCCTCCAGTGATGAAGCACCCACAACTTCTGAAGGCAAGCTGTTCCACTGGTCAATTGTTCTCACCATTAGGAAGTTTCTGCTTAGTTCTAAGGTTGTTTCTCTCCTTGATTAGTTTCCATCCCTTGCTTCTTGTCCTGCCTTTAGGTGCTTTGGAAAACAGGTTGACTGCCTCTTCTCTGTGACAGCCCCTCAAATATGGGAAGACTGCTATCATGTCTCTACTAGTCCTTCTTTTCACTAGATTAGATATACCCAATTCCTTCATATGTTTTATTTATTTATTTGATTTGTCAATCGCTTACAAGATAATAGGTGTAGGTATAAACATGAATAAGAATACAGGAAATAGGTACGAATAATTGGGGACAATAGGACAGGGATGGGAGGCCAATGGTGCACTTATGCACGCCCCTTACAAACCTCTTAGGAATGGGGGGAGGTCAATAGTGGATAGTTTGAGGTTAAAGTTTTGGGGGTTTGAGGATGTAACAACAGTCAGGTAGGGCGTTCCAGGCATTGACCACCCTGTTGCTGAAGTCGTACTTTCTGCAGTCAAGTTTGGAGTGGTTAACATTGATTGATAGAGTGGTTGACATCATGTCTCCAGTAGTCCTTCTTTTGACTAGACATACCCAATTCCTTCATGTTTTAGCCTCCTAATCATCTCTGTTGCTCTTTTCTGCACTCTTTCTAGAGTCTCAACATCTTTTTTTTAAATATTGTGTTGACCAAAACCGCCATGCAGTATTCCAAACATTTTAGAGTGCATTCGCTTGCCCCTTTAAATGCCAAAACATGAGTTCTCGACTCACCGTATTCCAGCAGATAAGGTGGTTGGTCTCGGGATCTTCAACCAGAGTCCACAACTTAGTAAGGAAGGCTGGCACACTGCTGGTGTAAGCGTCCATAGCAAGGGCCGTGGTTGAGTCCTGCATGGTGTTGCAACTCACAAAAACTACTCTCTCACACCCTCGGGGTTTTTGCAACAATGCCCCCCCCCTTCCTCGCTTTTGCATAGATCAGAGGGCGAAAGAGCCACTTAGTGTCCTGGGCATGGATGAGAAAACACCCCTTTCCCCCAGAGGGGTCCTATCAGCAGAGGCATTGGCTCAACTCCAAACACATCACAATATGCAGACACGGCTAATGGGGCTGGGCTGGAGGGGGGCGGGGAGGGACCGACGACAATACTCCGAGCGAAAGCTCCCTGCTTTCAACTGCACAATGCCATGAAAAAAGATGCAACATCATGCAAAGAGAATACAGGGGCTTGCACAAACACAGGAGGTCAGCAAATCACTGGGGGTGGGGGTGGGGAGAAGAGGAAACGGCAGCACCTACTAACTCACTCCTCTTGTGCTTACACAACCGGCAGGAGAGAAGTGAGCTTCGGTCTGCGCCCTTCAGGTCAGCTGCTTAAAGGGTTTTGGGCAGATTCTGGACCGCCGTTGAATGTGATAAAAACCCTAAAGGCGCTGGCGACGTAGGGCAGCTAAGCCAAGGGACCATCGCTTCATTCGGAGAGAAACGCGCCAACTGCAGAGTTAAACGAAGGGCAGCCATAGAAGAGATTATTTGTAGCTCAAGGTGGATATGAGAGGTCCTTGGGGCTCCCTTGAGCCTGGTGGCTTTCTTGCAGGCATTTCACTACCCAACTAGGTAACATCATCAGTGCCAGCAAGAGTGGGATTTGTGGAGAGGAGGAAGGTGGGAGCTCCTTGGTGCTCTCGGAGCCTGGTGGTTTTCTTGCAAACATTTCACTACCCAACTAGGTAACATCATCAGTGCTAGAAAGAGTGGATTTGCAAAGAGGAGGAGGAGTGGAGGTTGCTGGGGGTGGGGGTGGAGGATGACCAAAGAGTTAAGTTGTGGTCACGTGATCACAAAATGCTTCAACTGGGTGTAAAGGTGAGCCACTTGCCAAGTGCCTGAAAAACTGCAGAGGTGGTGCAGCGAGTCGAGTCAGGTCCTAAGTACCTTTTTGGGGGAGTGAAGTGTTCATCCTACCTTGAATGGTTGCTAAGCAACCGGTCATTAAGCAAGGACTACCTGTGCATCTCCAGAAAAAACTTTAATTTCAGTGCAATTGAAAGAAGAATGCAAAAAAGAATTTTCCATTGTGGAAACTGAGCAGTTTTATGTCATGAGAAACCATAAGTCCACATCAAAATCTAGAGATGCTCTGAAGTTACTGAAAACCTTGAGACAGCTGGCTCTGCACCCCTGACTTAATGTAACTTGGGACCTGCATGACAAAAAGTAAAGTGATTTTTTTTTGGTCCAGGCAAAAAACTAAGGGAACAGCAAGACCATTATAAACTGTTCGATATATGCAAAATCTTTATTGTGACTCACAAGTGACCATGGCGTTTCCCAAATAACAAGAATTAGAAAATATTAACATCTGCAGCAGAATTAGAATCCAGAAATGCAGAATAAACCATCCTGCACTGTCCCCCCAAATTCTGTGATGAACTGTGCATATCGAGAGATTATGGTTATTTTAAAAAAAGCAAAGATCCTTTATGGACGTTCCTGGATCGGGCGATTTATAAAATGGATCTGTGCAGCAGTAACAAAATAAGAGAAAGCAATTTATATATATATATATAAAAAAATCAATTTAAATTTTAAAAAAACTTCTATTTCAATTGCTCACCGCGCAGGAAGGAAGTGCACCATACCCCTTTTTACATCCCAAATTGTGTTGCATTTATACTTCAGGACTGGGGATATTCAAGTGGCACCTTGGCCAAGTTAGGGGCACAATATTGGTAGCATAGAAGACAAAAGTGAGGTGGACAGTGTGTAGTTTTTCAAGTCGGGACAGTGCGAGAGGAATGCCTCTATCACGGCTTGGCTAACCACGCAGTAACAATGAACTTCCTTCAGACGGCAACACTTCCTGGCCAAGTCAATCAGGGAGGCGTTGAGCGCCTCTGAAGAGGCCGTGTAAAGGATGAGCGTCTCCACCGTCTGGCTGTAGTAGCTGGTGACCAAGCTCAGCTGATCAGTCATGTAATGGAGGTAGTTGAACTGCAGGGACTTCATGGGAATGCTGGCCTTGAGGACGCCGGGAATCTTGGTGGCGTCCACCATGGCAGCGAATTCCAACTTCACCCGGAATTGGGGGTGCCTCTGGCTCATCGTGGCCCAACACTCGTCTGGAATGTGCTTCTCCAGGCCTTCGTACAAAATGTCCAAGCATTTGAAGGGTCCTCTGTTGGGCTTCACCAGTTCTTGGAAGAGGCCCTTCGACAGGCTGGTGTAATAAATGCCCAACACCGTAAGCTTTGGGCAAATCCGTGCCACCTCCACCACGGTCTCGGGTTTCAGGATGATGACCCCGGGAGCTCGGTTGTTGATCAGCAAGGTGCGAAGGTTTGGGTTCTTGGAAGCCAGGAGCAGCACCGTCCCATTGTCCAGGATGAAAGGCATCCGCCGAAAATCGATGTGTTGCAGGTCGAGGTTCTGGTTGCTTTGGCAAAGCAGGCGGACGCTTTGCAGGAGATCCTGGCCAGAGTAGAAGTAAGGGTTCAACCCCTGGCAGATAATGCACAGCCCCCGCAGACTGGTCCTCTTGTAGGTCAGCATGTCTAAGATTTGGGTGACGAGTCTTCGGTTTAACTCCAAGTACTGGTTCAGTACGATCTTCAGGTGTCGGATATGGACCAGGTACGGGTGTAACGTCCTAAATATATAGGCTTCGTCGTCCTCTTCAAAGTCAAAACTGAAAGGATTGTTGGGGGGGGGGAAGGAAAGAGACGAAGAAACCTTCATGAGGCCACCTAGCAAGTTCCAAAACAGGAAAGTGGACGCAGTGGTGGGATTCAAATTTTTTTACTATCGGTTCTGTGGGCGTGGCTTGCTGGGAGTGGCAGGGGAAGGTTACTGCAAAATCCCCATTCCCTCCCCACCCCACCAACCTGCTTTCCAGCTCTGTTCTCCTCTGCAGGGCAACCAAAGAAGACCCAGCCGATCAACTGGGACTCAATGGGAGGCAGAGAAGAGATGGGGCCAGTCAGAGGTGGGATTTGCCGGTTCTCCAAACGACTCAAAATTTCCACTACCGGTTCTCCAGAACTGGTCAGAACCAGCTAAATATCACCTCTGAGTGGAGGTCCTTGCAATCTCATTTACAGATTATCCTTGTCTTACAACCATTTGGTTCAGTGACCATTCAACATTACAACAGCCCTGACCAGCTGGCTGTTGTTCACACTTACAACTGTGGCAGCATCCCAGTGGTCATGCGATTAAAATTTGGATGCTTATATTTACATTTGCATAAATTGCATAAATTTGTAGATAATGCACAAAATAGTAGTATAGGATGTGTGTTACAATCTGTTGAAGTTAAGATATTTACATTCTTGGTTTGTTTTTAAAGTTATAAAAGATTAATAAAGTTTATTTAAAAAAATAAAAAATAAAATTTGGATGCTTGACAACTGGCATGTACTTATGATGGTTGCAGTGTCCCAGGGCCACATGATCAGCTTTTGCGTCCTTCTGACAAGCAATGTGAAGGGGGAAGCCAGGGGTGGGCTGCTGGGTGTTCGCAGGGGTTCGGGAGAGCCTCTTGCTAAGATTCTGTTGCAAGTTGAGGACTCCCTGCATTCACGTAATAACTATGTCATTCACTTAACAACCGCAGTGAGTCACTCAATCATCATGGCAATAAAAAGGTTGCAAAAATCAGCACAGCTTAGAAAATGGAAATTTGGCCCCATTGTGGTTGCAAATCGAGAATTATGTATAGTGCAAACCTTGACTCTCTCATACTACAGTACTTATAGCAATGCCTTTAGCCCCAAAATATTAGAGAGCATCCTGATGGACTGGCATGCAATTTTTATTGGTTTGGTAACTGGGCCTGCTCCAGATGACAGCTGTTCTATAAATAGGCAGTTCTAAAAGAGGGGATCAAATTATTCTCCAAAGCACCTGAAGGCAGGACAAAAACAATGAGGGCAAACTGATCAAGGAGAGACTCAACCTGGAATGAAGGAGAAACTTCTATTCCCAGCTTCATAGAAGGAGCAAATCATGGTTTACCCAGCATGCTAAGCCTAGTAAGGCCACACCTGGAATACTGCAACCAATTTTGGTTGCCATACTAAAAAAAAAAAGATGTTGAGATTTTGGAAAAAGTTTAGAGAAGAGCAACTAAGATGATCAAAGGCCTGGAGACTAAAACATATGAAGAACGGCTGCAGGATTTGGGTCTGGTTAGTCTAAAGAAAAGAAGAACTAAGGGGTGACATTATAGCAGTATTCCAGTATTTGAGGGGCTGCCACAAAGAAGAGGGGCTCAACCTATTTTCCAAAGCACCAGAAGGCAGGACAAGAAACAATGGATGGAAACTAATCAAGGAGAGGCACAACCTGGAATTAAGGAGAAACTTCCTAACAGGGAGGACAATTAACCAGTGGAACAGAAGTTGCCTTCAGAAGTTATGGGTGCTCCATCACTGGAGGTTTTTAAGGAAGAGACTGGTCAAATTGTGTCAAACTGTATAGGGTCTCCTTCTTGAACAGGGGCCTGGACTAGAAGACTCCAAGCTCTATTCTATTCTAATTTCTACAATTGCACCCCTCTCTTGAATGCACTCGCTATGATTACAAACATGTCTCCAATTCAACAATACATTCCATAAGGCAGCAGTAGACCAATAAAACCGAACACAGCCTTTTCTAACAGATTCATTCCCAGGACCATTTTTCCCTACTGCACTGAGTGTCGCTACACAGTAAGCCACACACACATATACATATATGGACCTTGGGCCAGTCCTTTCACTTACCACTATTGCAACATCCCCAAGATCAGATGATCAAAATTCAGGCACTTGGCAACCAGCATGTAATTGCGATGCTTGAAGTATCTCAAAGTTAAATGATCTCCCTCTGCAACCTTCCCAGCTGGTTTCCACCAAGCAGACCATGGATTAGCCAGCTTTGTTTAACCACCATGGGATTCACCTAATTACTATAGCGATATGTTTAACAACTATGACAAAAAAAAGGTTGTTAAATTGGACGCAAGTCACTTAACCACATTGCTTAGTAAATTCTGGTCCCAACTGTGATTGCAGGTCTACCTGTACAGGTAGTCCTCAACTTACAAGAGTTCATTTAGTGACCGTTCAAAGTTCTGTTCTATTCCTATTCTATATTCTATTCTATTTCCTATTCCATTCCATTCCATTATTATTCTGTTCTGTTCCCTATTCTATTCTGTTCTCCTTTGAAGCACAATATTGTTTTTTTATAAAACAAATCAGATACTGGGCCAGCGCATGCCCTCAGGTTACAGCCGATGATGATGTGATCTACAGTTTGAGGTGGGAACCTGCAGTCACACTGAGGGGAGGATGCTGTGCCCCATTTATCCAGAGTCCCTTTGGGAAATCACTTTTGTGAAATCACTTTTGGCTTCTTCAACAAATCATGACCAAAACCATTACGATGAATACGGGAAGTCCTCAACTTACAACAACAATTGACCCCAACATTCCTGTTGTGAAGTGAGACTTACGTTAAGTGAGTTTTGCCTCATTTTACAACCCTTCTGGCCACTGAATCTTGAGTGAATCCCTGCAGTTGATATGTTAATAAGCCAGTTGTTAAGTGAATCTCGCTTCCTCATTGACTTTGCTTGTCAGAAGGTCACAAAAGGGGATCCCGTGACCTTAGGATGCTGAAACCATCATAAATGTGAGTCAATGCAAACGCCTGAATTCTGATCACATGATCCTGGGCCGGCTACAAAGGTTGCAACTGTGAAAAACGGTCGTAAGTCACTTTTTTCAGTGCCATTGTAACTTTGAATAGAATATAGAGTACAATACAGAATATATAGACTAAATATAGAATAGAAATAGAGATAGAATAGTAGAATATAGAATTAGAATAGAATATGGAGTGGAATATAGAGTAGAATATAGAACCAAGCAGAATGTAGAGTAGAATAGAATAGAATATAGAGTAGACTAGAATATGAAATAGAAATAGAATATTAGAATATAGAATAGAATATAGAACAGAATATGTAGAGTAGAGTAGTAGTCCATCTTCTAGTCCAGCCCCTTCCTCAAGCAGGAGGTGGTCTCTAGACATTGGTGTTTGACATTTAGATTTTGTTTTGTTTTACTAATCTAGGTGAAATGTTAATCTACACTGCTAGTACGTGTAGGATATGACATATGCCAAATAACCAGCAATTTCGCACCTTGTGCTGGGCTGCAGATCACCAACCCTAAAGACTGGTCCATGCCACATGACCAGCCAGCCAAAGGAGGGCTTAATTCAATGCCTGAGCTCCCTCCAATGACGTGGGCAAAAGCAGACTCTTCTTACCAAAGTTCTGTAAAACTCCAGACCGTAGAGGAAGCCACAGCTGCAGCCCATCTCTTGCACACGTGTAAAACCATGTATCGGTCTCTAACCGAGAGGAAGGAAAAGACACTGGCCATAATTTCTTCAGGCATGTAGTTCCAAAGATCCTCAATCACGTTAGACATCCTCCAAGCCTCGAGGACAACTCCCTGCAAAATTAATCCCAGTCCCCCCAAAACAAGAAAGGAAAAATTGCAGTTCAGGATTGAAATGAGAGATCCATGGTGCTCTCTCAGTTTGGCTGTTTTTTTGAGGACGTTAAAACTACACCATCAGTGCCACTACTAGCACTGATAATGTTACCTACTTTGGGAAATGAAATGTCTGGAATAAAACAACCAAGCTCAGAGCTACTGCATATAGGCAAGGGAACAAGCCACACTCACTAGCCCTGATGGTGTTACCTAGTTGGGTAAGGAAACGCCTGCAAGGAAACCACCAAGCTCAGAGTTACTGCAGGAGCGGGAGCGTCCCCTGCCGATATCGACACCGACGCCTGTGTGCGCAGACGGGACTCGGGTGCTGTCCGTGAGACAGTGTCAACTGGCGGTGCCTCGGGGAAGGGCCTACTCTGTCGCAGCTCCCGCCTTGTGGAACCAACTACCTCTGGGGCTCTGTTTGGCTCCTGATCTCCACTCTTTCCGCCGCGATTTGAAAACCTGGCTGTTTGAACAGGCCGGGCTGGACTGACCTCTTGGGGGGGGGGAGTTTAAATTAGTTTTAAATTTTAAATTAGTTTTAAATTAGTTTTAGCTATTGGGCTTTGTTTAAGTTTAATTCTTTTTAATATATTTATTGTTGTATTTTAGTTGTGAGCCACCCCGAGTCCTTTTGGAGAGGGGGCGGCATACAAGTCCAATAATTAATTAATTAATTAATTAATTAATTAAGGCAAGGGAACAAGCCACACTCACTAGCCCTGATGGTGTTACCTAGTTGGGTAAGGAAACATCTGCAAGAAAACACAATCAAGCTCAGAGAGCACCAAGGACCCCATAGTCCTCCCCTCCCTCTTCTTCACTACATGAACTCCACTTTCTATCATTGATGGTGTTACCTAGCTGGGTAAGGAAACATCTGCAAGAAAACAACCAAGGTCGGAGCTACTGCATATAAACAAGGATATAAGCCACACCCACTAGCCCTGATAATGTTACCTAGTTAGGTAAGGAAACGTCTGCAAGGAAACTTACCAAGTTCAGAGGGTCCCAAGGACCTCAGAGCCCTTCTCCTCTTTTCCTCCTCCTTCACTACACAAACACCTCACTCCCTTGTAACACTGATAGTGTTACCTAGCCGGGTCATGAAACGTTTGCAAGAAAACTACCCAGCTCAGAGAGCACCAAGGACCCCACAACCCTGCTCCCCTTCTCCTTCACTACACAAACCCAACTCCCTTCTCGCCCTGGTGATGTTACCTACTTTGGGTAATGAAACGTCTGCAAGAAAACAACCCAGCCCAGAGACCACCAAGGACCCCTCACAGTTGTATGCATTGGGCCAACCCAAGAAACTAAGTTAACCCCAGTAAAGTTAGCCACGGTTTGCCAATATTGGGGGAGGGAGCTGTGCCAGCGGTTACGCGAAGTCTCAGTGGCTCAGCACCCCACTCGGGGGGTGGGGAGAAGAGAGAAAAAACCCCCCTCCCCGCCCTGAGGGCTCACAAGCACCCACCTGCCCGCCGGCCGCCAGCCTCGCGCGCCGCGCATCGCGCCTTCTTTTCTGCCGCAGCTCCACGTGGCTCTCGAGCGGCACCTGCGCGAAATTAGCGACCTTAGGCGGCAGCAGGTAGGTGGAGTGCGCATGCTCGGAGCCGGGGAATTACCCCCCCCCGCACATCACCTGTCGCTTTAACTCTTTCCTTCCCGAGAGGGGGTGGGGGCAACTTTGCGCTGTGGTGAGGACAGCAAGTCTGTCCACCCGTCAGGGTTTTCCCTCCCGCTGTTCAATCTGGCCATTCTAACCCTAGTTTCATAGGAGTAAACCATGGTTTACCCAGCAGGCTATAAGCCTAGTAAGAGCACACCTGGAAAACTGCGAACCATTTTGGTCACACACAAAAAGATGTTGAGACTTTGGGAAAAGTTCAGAGAAGAGCAACTAAGATGATCAGAGGCCCGGAGACTAAGAAGGATGGCTGCAGGATTTGGGTCTGGCTAGTCTAAAGATAATTAGGAGGAACAGGATAGCAGTATTTGAGGGACTGCCACAAAGAGGAGGGGGGGGGTCGATTTATTCTCCAAAGCACCAGAAGGCAGGACAAGAAACAAGGGATGGAAACTAATCAAGGAGAGAAGCAAGCTGGAATTAAGGAGAAACTTCCCAACAGCTGGCCACCAGAAATCATGGGTGCTCCATCACTGGAGGTTTTTAAGAAGAGACTGGACAGTCGCTTGTCTGAAATGATATAGGAACTTCTGCTTGAACAGGGGGCTGGGCTAGAAGACCTCCAAAGTCCCTTCCAGCTCTATTCTATTCTGTATTGCCACATGTTGGCTTGGTATATTGCATGAACCCAGCTGGCGTGGCTTGTAATCCATTATTTATAGCTTAGTGTTTTGGGTTACGCTAGCTGAGGGTTGCTTAACAAGCCATGGTTAAGCAGATTGAAGCTTGGTTACTGGCTGGATGTTTTAGATAGGAGAAGGCTCATACATCCTTCGCTGTTGAATCGTGGTTGGATTATGGCTTGAAGGGGATGCAGGATGCAAATGCTCAAGTGAGTAAGTCGTGTAACTCCTCAGGACAGTTTCCAAATGAAAGTAGTACTGGCAATTTATGAAAGAGAATTGTGAGAAGAGACATTAGATATCTTCTATCTAGTCCAAACCCATCTGTACCATTCTGGACAAAGGGCTATCCAATCCCTTCTTAAAAACTTCCAGTGATGGAGCACCCTGTGTTATATAAAGAGTGAAATACGAGTTGGAAAACTTCATTGGGACATTTAATTTTTTTTAAATGTAAATCTGCTTAGAGTAATTTTATTACTCACTCTCTAAAGCTACACACCCGTATTCCCAAGCAGGTACTTTGCAGGTCTGTTGGTTCCATAAGGCCCAGCCAGAACTGAAGTCCCACTCACATTTGGAGGGAGAAACCTGTCAGACACATTCTGAAGTGGCGCATAAATAAATCTCACCGACCATCTTTAAAATCTTGCAAAGTTTGCTGTGCGTTCAGCAAATGTCCTGGAGAGTTTTTTTTCCTGCAAACTTTTCCACCCTGAACACTGCAATAAAACACTGCATGGATTATTTTGTTATAAATATATTGTTTGGGTTTTTTGTTTAGTTTTGGTAACATCATCATCTTTCTGTGATTTCTTTGGGTTTGAATTAATAATAGAAGGGCAGGATACAAATGCTTCAGGCAGCACAATTGTCCCCCACCAAAGTGAAAATTGTGAGAGGACAAACAGGACATGCAGCTTTCTCTCTTCCTTGCTCCCCTGTAAATGAGTCTCAAAGGTAGACTTCAGTGGACTCTGGATGCTCCATTTAGTAATACTAAAGATGGGGAGATGGGGTGGCTTAGAAATCCAATAAATAAATGAATGAATGAATGAATGAATGAATGAATGAATAAATAAATCCTGATTAGTCTTGTTGTCCATGAATTTTCCCATTATTTCTCTACAGCCAAGCCAATGGTTGTTATGGCTGAACCCCTTGGCTTCAAATTCCATCAATTAAATTAATGCTAATGCTTTAAAAATAATACACAAATAAAGACACAGGAAGGAAAAGCTAAACACGCTTCTCCATCAGGTGAGCTGGCACAGAATTATTATTCATGGGCTGGAAAAAAAATCCAGAAATTGGTCTCTACCTTATGATTTATCACAGGAAGTCCTTGACTTACAACAATGCATTTAGTGATCATTCAAAGTTACAACGGGAACCAGAAAAAAGACTGATGACCATTTTTGCAGCATCCTCAGGGTCAGAATTCAGATGCTTGGCAACTGACTCATATTTATGAAGGTTGCAGAGTCCTGGGGCCATGCAATCCCCTTTTGCGACCGTCTGACAAGCAAAGTCAATTCGCTTAATGACCATGTGAATAATTTTAATAAGGGCAGTGATTCACTTAACCGTGGCAAGAAAGGTTGTAAAATGGAGCAAAACTCACCTAGCTGTTTCGCTTAGCAACAGAAATTTGGGGCTCAATTGTGATCGTAGGTCAAGGACTCTCTGTATGAATCAAGCCATTATGGGTTGTAACCTGTGGCATTTTTTAAAAATCATGTTTATTGAGTAAGTCACAAATGGATGCACGTTCAGTCCAAATAAACCACATTGTAATGTATTAAAAATAGTGCAGTGCCAGAGCAGCTGAGTCTGGTCAGTAAAATGACAAAATGCTGGGTTTTTTTATTGTGAACTAGGATAATAAAATATAATATGCATTGTACTAGAATTCGACAAGAGTAAAGAAAATAATTCAGCAACTCAAACTATTCTTATTAATCTAGGTCCAGTGCCAAGGAACAGAAAGATATGGAGTATATATGCTTTGGAAAATGTGAACATAAATATATAAAAAGAAACCTAATTGTGTGCTCACACTGTTCAGTAATAATGGGTTTTAATTTGGCTTGAACTGCATTTGTGAATTTATTGCTGACTCTTTGGGGTTTGTTTATTTTACTTCTGGGGTTTTTAATGTTAATTTGGCTTCAATTTGTTTAATACATTTTTAGGTTAATTTATTGTTGGTATTGTATTTTAGCTGTGAGCCGCCCCGAGTCCTTTGGGAGAGGGGGCGGCGTATAAGTCAAATTAATAAATAATAAATAAATAAATTTCTACCCTGGTTTATGTTTACGCCAGAAGTGAGTTTAGTTAAAAAAGCACTGTACTTATGTACTATCTACACTGACAACTCAATCAGCAGTAAGGTTGACTTGGAACGTACTTACCGTGTTTCCCCGAAAATAAGACCTACCCCGAAAATAAGACCTATCCCGAAAATAAGACCTAGTGTGTTTTTGGGAGCCAAAAAAAATATAAGACAGTGTCTTATGTTAGGGGAAACACGGTATGCGATTTGTTCGTGGTTTCGTACATGAATAAATGTACATTGTTCTACATGAATATGGTGTTTTTTTTTCATTAAAAAATATATATATATCAGATCTACCCCAAAAATAAGACCTAGTGTGTTTTTGGGAGCCAAAAAAAATATAAGACAGTGTCTTATTTTCGGGGAAACACGGTATGTGTAAAGAAAGTGCATCGGATTTTTAAAAATACACTCAGCAGTTTGCACAACCCAAAAGTGTCACTTCCAGCTTAATCAGAAGACAGAAGAATTTGCACACGACAATAGTCCAAATTTGCTAGCGCCCAATCTTGATAAGTTCCTTTGATTTGGCATTGTTGTGGTTCGCCGGCAGCCTGTGCAGATGGCAGCAGAATCAGACAGTGGGGAAGAACAGGGACCAGTCCAAGAGTCTGGGGAGGACTCGGATGAGGGTCCTCCGTTCAATGCAGAGATGGGGCCAGGACCATCTGGGAGTGGGGTGCTGACTCCAGTGCCTCCAGAATCTGGCAGCAGCGAGGAAGAGGGACAAGGGGAACCTGTTCCCAGTGTGCACAGGCGCAGAGCTGCCAGAAGGCAAGAGCAGCTGAAACAAAAGGGGCGAGTCGGGAGTAAGGCTGGGAGGTGATTGCCCTTCCCCTAAGGTATAAAGGAAGTGCAAAGGTAGGAAAACCTTTGCAGGAAGCAACGTCGTTCACTCTGATCAGTTTGGACTCTGAAAGCTCCATGATGAATTTGTTCTCCGTTTGGTTTTGGAAAGACTAATTAGGACTTTAGTCGTTGGCAGCACTTCAAAGTAAGATAAGGTGCGTTCTTATCAGACGTCTTACAAAGAACTGTGGCAGATGTCCCTGGGACTAATTATAACCGGTTAAGACTCATTCCGGGCTGTGAATGACGATAATTCACAGCCATTTAACTAAATAAAGGAGTTTTGGATTTTATGTGCGTTTGTTGGTGTCTCGGGAAGCCTTGGTCAGAACAGGCATCCCTGTTCCTGCAAGAGGAAAAAAGATGAATGGGAGCTATAGGTATCCAGGAGAAGCCATGGTGACATCACAGGTGTCGTGACATCATTGCACGAGTCATGCAAATTACATAAATGGCATCACCACCACAAGCTCATGACAGACATGACACTCATTGTCCTCCCTTGCACTCTATCCTGTACACCAGAGGTCCCCAACCTCCAGGCTGCAGCCCACTATCAGGCCATGGCCTATTCAGAATTGGACCTCATGAGTGACTGGTTGGAGCATGCTTGCATGCGGCTCAAATTGCACCAGCAGCAGGCATTTGCACATGTGCATCGGCCCACCACTTACACAAGGGCTGCAGATGTGCATGCACACTGGCATAACCCAGTTCCCCCCTCTCTCTCCCCACCCCCGGCCACCAAGCCACAAAGGTTGGTGCCCGCTACTGTACACACCATGTTCTTCTAAAATGGCCTTCTGTCCATGATTGCGTTCTTCCCAGACAAAAGTCTGAGTTTGTCTATGATACTACACCATGGCTTGTATTTCCAAGGTTTCCTGATCCATATGAGCTGAGTTTCCATAATGTCTCGGCCTGTAAAACAGACACACACACATGTACACACACACACACAAGAACTCAGAGCTCCCAAGAAGCAACACGTCCATTCTTGACTTCTGATCATTGGTTTCATTTTGGAGAAACAAGTTGCGGTCACACCTTGGACCAAGGGATAAACCATGGGAGAGCCTTCTGGAAGAAACTCAACTGAGTTACCAATGTCCATCTTTTGGTGACGTGAAGGTAAAGCCCTTAAGCACAATCACAGGATTCATGTTGGTCATGAAGGACTTACCCAATCCTGTGGACATCATGTACTTTCCGTCAGTTAAAACAGGCTTCTAACCAGGATTGCATTCCTACCAGACAATAAGTTGGAGTTCATGCGATGCACTAAACCATGGTGTCAGGGCACCGGTAATTACTCCCATTTAGTGGCAGATGTTTCTCTCTCCCTTGGGCGCAAATAAAAAAATGACTGCTGCGAACACCAGGTGGTGTCAGGAAGGGCATCTGGCCAGTAAACGCTCAGCTGCATCAGCCTCGACGCTACCCCGGGAAGAGAGTCATGAAAAGGGGAGTTTTTTTAAACTACCGGAGCCAACTCTGAGACACATCATTCATTGTCCCCTTGACCCTGGTTTTCCCCCCACCCCCTGGGTGTATCCTAATTCATATTCTCCAATGAGACACATCCATAGCCCAGAGTCATCCATCATGCTCTCCAGTTAGAATTTTGCACGGCAGAAACTTCAGTCACCTTGTTACCATCTTTGAAAACATTTATGGAATGCACTTTCGGTTTTACAAGCTGCTGCACTGCTCCACTCTCCCTTTCTGCTGGCAACTCTAAAAAGACCATAGAAATATTTTATGAGTTGACACATGGTTTGCTTTGCCAAGGCTTCCTGATCCAAATGGGTTGGATTTCCATATTACTGTAAGCCACAAAACACACACACACACACATTCATACTAGAGCTCAGAGCTCTGAAGGAACACCACATCCATTCTTGACTTCCGTTCACTGATTTCATTTTGGGAGAAACAAGCTGGCATTATAACCTTGGACCGTGTCATAAATAAAGAAACCACGGGCGAACCTAGTAGAAGGAGCTGAGTTACTGATGTTCCCTCTTCCTGTGAGGCCAAAGTAAAAAAAAACCCTTAAGCACAATCACAAGATGGCGGTCGGTTGCCAAGGGCTGCGTTCTTTGGAGGTCTTCAGGGTGTAACTTTCCAACCTGGGGCAGCTTGAGAGGAACGCCTCCACCACTGCGTGGCTGACCACGCAGAAACAGTGCACCTCCTTCAAGCGGGCGCATTTTCGGGCCAAGTCGATGAGCGCGGCGTTGAGTTCGTCCGACGAGGTGGTGCGAAGGACGAGCTTCTCCAATGTGCCGCTGTAGTTGGTGGTGGCAAAGCGGACTTGGTACACCATGTAGGCAAATGTGTTGAGCTGCAACTCCGTCACCGGGATGTTGGGCTTCAAGATGCGAGGGATCTTCCACTGTGGGACCGTGTGGTCGAGCTCCAGTTGGACATAGAGCTGGGGATATTTCTCACACACCAAAGCCCACAGCTCTTCCGAGATCACAGGGATGTATTTGTCCAGCCTCTCGCAGAAAATATCCAGGCACTTGAAAGTTGGCCGGTTGAGGGTCACCAGTTCCTTAAAGACCTCCTCAGAGAGGCTGGCGTAGTAGACCCCCAAGGTGGACAACTGGGGGCAAGCCTTCAGAAGCTCGATGATGGTCTCCGAGGTGACGTTGCACACTAAGGTGCGGTTGTTCAGGTACAAGGTGTGCAGGTTCGGGCTGCTGGAGGCAATGAGCTGGACAATCCCATCGTCCAAGGTGAACGGCATCGCCCGAAAATCGATGCGCTGCAGGTCGATTCGGTTCTGGCTCTGGCAAAGGCCCCGGATGCTCTGTAGGATGTCTTGGCCGGAATAGAAATAAGGGTTTTCTCCCGTGCATTCGATGCACAGGGCCTGCAGCTTGTGGTTCTGCTTGGCCAGAAGGTTCAGGATCTGGCAGACATTCTGACGGATCCCTTCCTCGGATTGGTCGAAGGCCACCTTGAGGTGCTTGATGTGGCGCAGGAACTGGTGCAAATTCTGCAGGGCGGCTTTGTCGTCTTCGGCCACACACCTGGGGAACCATTGGGAGGGTGGAGATGAACAAAAAATGCAGCATTGGAGCAGTGTTGGAATTACAGCAGATGAAAATATAATAATTCATCTAGTCTCTCTCTCTCTTTTTCTCAAAGCATCTACCTGTCTGTCTGTCTATTTATCTTGGGAATCCTTAAAACATCTCATTTGTCCGTCCGTCTGTCCGCCCGTCCATCCATCCATCTATCATCTGATCTATCTATTTAATCTATCATCTTATCTATCATGATAATCCTCAAAACATTTCTCTCTCCTCTCTTTTCAAAACATCTCTATTATCTCTTTCTGTCTGTCCATCCATCCATCCATCCATCCATGTCTCTCTATATATCTCTATATGTCTCTATCTCTACTCTTATCTCTATCTTTATCTCTCTATCATGGGAATCCTCAAAACATTTCTTTCTGTCTTTCTTTCTCCTCAAAAAATCTCTATCATCTGTCCATCCAATCCATCCATCCATCCATATCTATCTATCTAATCAATTAATCCATTTACTTAGCACATCTTCTAGAAGATGGCCTTGGTGGCTCAGGCTGTTAATTGCCTGCACTTAAGTTCCAGCTGCCTACAACTGCTGTAGGCTCGAATCCCACCAGGCTCAAGGTTGACTCAGCCTTCCATCCTCTCGGGGTAGGTAAATTGAGGACCCAAGACTGTTGGGGGCAATTAGCTGACCTTGTAAAAATGCCGCTTAGTAATAAGCAGGCATACACAATGGAATGAAGGCTATTGCTGAGCACACTGGGTTGTATCCCAAAAATTGTAAGCCGCCCTGAGTCTCCGGAGAAGGGCAGCATATAAATGTAATTAAAAATAAAAAAAATAAAAAAAATAAAAATATGTATCGATGTCATCCCTTTATGGCAGATCAAACTAGGAATCAGACACACAAGCTGGCCAACACTCATCAATCATCACCTTGTTGCTTCAAGTCTCAAAGTTCCTCAGAAACTGGTCTGGTAAATTTGGAGTTGGTGCGCTGTGGCCTGAACGGTGGTGTCTGAGAGACCTTACTACAGCTAGTAACTATGCAGAAGAGCTTCATTCCTCACTGAAATCCATTGTCTCCTTAATCATGAGTTTATTGAATTAGTCACAACTGGCAAGGTTCATACTGTGCACTAAGCCATAAACCACATCTTGGACTCCCTAAAAGCTGGATTATAATATATACTAACTAAACCAATAGTAAAGCCACCCATAGCACACATTAGCACAGTGCATGCAGCCTAATACCTAGCGCAAACTGTTTTTATGAGTATTATGTCCTTCTGCACCACACCCCTCCTCCTCCTTCACCTATTCACAGCTACTTCAACTCCATGACCCAACTTACTCCCATTCTTACCTGACTTCCGTGTAACTCCAGACACAGCCGGCCGAAACCGCTGCAGCCCACTTCTTAGAGACCTGAAAAACCATATGTCTGTCTTGCAGGGACAAGTAGCAAAAGATGTGGGAGAGAATTTCCTCCGGGATGTAGTTCCAGGCATCTCCAACTGTCTCCGGCATCCTTCAGGGGCTCCACTCAAGAGGGCTTCCTTCTTCACTGAAAGAAAACACACACTAAAGTAAGGTCACATCTAGAATTCCACATCCAGTTTTGGTCCCCACACTATAAAAAAGAGGTTGAGACTCCAGAAAGGGTGCAGACAAGAGCGACCAGGATGATTAAGGGACTGGAGACTAAAACACACGAAGAACGGTTGCAGGAACTGGGCCTGGCTAGTCTAGTGAAGAGAAGGACCAGGGGAGACAGGAGAGCAGTCTTCCAGTATTTGATGAGAAGAAAGAAAACAGAAGGAGAAGAAAGAACAGCTGATCCAGAGACAAAAAGAGCAGGATTCTGTATCTGCCGGTCTTACATCCAGCCACCTCGGGAAAGAAAGAAATTCTACTTTGCTCTCAAACCAGACCTCAATATCCGCAAGAGAAATCTGCATGTCACCTACCAAGAACCCGTTCCCTTTGGAGCAGAGATGCCTCCTTCCCTTCCTGCTTTCTCACCGCAGCCCTGAAAAAGGAGGAGAAAGGACCGGCAGTTATTTTTACTTTCCGGAAAGACTGAATGGGTGAAGTCATTTCCTTGGATTTAACACACGGTTTTCTTTGTAGGTTGTAATTCAAGCCCGGCACAGAAACTGACCTTTGATTGCTCGACTCGTTATCATTGCTGCTCGTAAAAACTGGGCTTGTTCTGCCTTCTCCACTTGCTAAATCCTTGGGCAATGGAGCCCCTGATACTGCATTTCAAAACGAAACACGTCATTGCAGGGACAGGATTCCCCTGCTGCTTAGAGAAACACCCAGATTTTCCTTCCACGAATGAATGATTCCGTCTCTTGTATCCTGAACAGCAAGAGGCCTTCTCACGCCCTTCCTTCACACAGCGTGAGGGTCCCATTTCAGATTTATTCCTGGGAGTCTAATCAAATTTAGAATCCATCCAGTCCACGAAGCTCTCTGGGTAATTTGCAAGGCAACCAACACCCCCAAATATATAATACAATTTGAAGGCAAACAATTATAATAGAGAGTAGAGAACTGTCTCAGCTGGCTGGATGTAAGACTGGCAGATACAGAATACAGCATTGCAGGCTGACTCTGCCAATTGTCAGCAGTTCAATCCTGACTGGCTCAAGGTTGACTCAGCCTTTCCATCCTTCTGAGGTCGGTAAAATGAGGACCCAGATTGTTGGGGGACAATAGAGAGGGCTGTAAAGCATGTGAAGCAGTATATTTTTATGATGACTATGAATCACGATTTATCACTTATAGCTTTTATGTGCACTAAGAGCTTATGCACTAAAGACAAATTCCTTGTGTCCAATCACGCTTGGCCAATAAAGAATTCTATTATATTATATATCCTTTTAAGAGTTATTGCTATTGTCCTTCCTTCCTTCCTTCCTTCCTTCCTTCCTTCCTTCCTTCCTTTCCTTTTCCATCCATCCATCCATGATGCACAGTGGTTAGAATGCAGTATTGCAGGCTAATTCTGCCAATTGTCAGCAGTTCAATCTTGACCGGCTCAAAGTTGACTCAGCCTTCCATCCTTCCAAGGCTGGTAAAATGAGGACCCAGATTGTTGGGGGCAAGAGGCTGACTCTGTAAACTGCTTAGAGAGGGCTGGAAAGCACTGTGAAGTGGTATATAAGTCTAGGTACTATTGCTATACCATGAAAAATGAAAACACTGTACAGGTAGTTCTTGGCTTACAACAGTTCATTTAGTGACCATTCAAAGTTACAACCACACTTTAAAAAAGTGACTTATGACCATTTTTCACCGCTTGTAGCATCTCCATATTCACATGATTTAAATTCAGATGCTTGGCAATTGACTCACAGTTATGACAGTTGTAGTTTCCCAGAGTCACGTGATCCCTTTTTGTGACCATCTGACAAGCAAAGTCAATGGGGAAGCCAGGTTCACTTTTTTTTAAAATTCATATTTATATCCCGCCCTTCTCTGGAGACTCAGGCTTACAATTGGGATACAACCCAATGTGCTCAGCAATAGCCTTCCTTCCATTATATATTTTCACATTAAAATCTTGGGTCCTCAGTTTACCTACCCTGAGAGGATGGAAGGCTGAGTCTGAGCCTGGTGGGATTCAGGCCTGCACTACACAGGCAGCTGGAACTAGGCTATTAACAGCCTGCACCACCAAGGCCCACTTAACAGGGCCTTGGTGGCTCAGGCTGTTAAATGCCTGCATTCAAGTTCCAGCTGCCTACAATGCAGGCCGAATCCCACCAGGCTCAAGGCTGACTCAGCCTTCCATCCTCCAGGGTAGGTAAACTGAGGGCCAAGATTGTTGCAATAAGCTGACGCAAAATGCCACTTAGCATATACAATGGAATGAAGGCTATTGCTGAGCACACTGGGTTGTATCCCAAAAAGTTGTAAGCCGCCCTGAGTCTTCGGAGAAGGGCTGCATATAAATGTAATTAAAAAAAAAACAATCATGTTACTAATTGAACAACTTCAGTGATTCACTTAACAAAGAAAAGTTGTAAAATGGGGCAAAACTCAGTTAACCCTTAAGGCAGCAAAGGTGCCACCGAAAAATATATACCTCCTACCTAAAGCATATACTGGCAGAAGGAAGGAACACAAGATTGTCCAGCCTATTATATGAGATGTGGGGTGAGCCAATACTGCTGTGGAGACCTTGGCTCTCCAAATAATCCGCTCTATTTCACATAGAGCTTTATAAGTCATTTTATGGCCCTCTGCAATTATGATGTGTCAGTTCCTGTTACGCTCCAAAGTTTATGACAGGAGGCAGAAATTATAACAGATATGAAATGATTGGCAGCGCAAAAACCCTCATAAAATCAAAAGTTTTTTTTTCCAATTTGCTAGGACGAAAAATAAAATAAAATCGGACTTCAGGCACTCAAAAGGTTTCTGCCTGGTATAACTGCACAATTCTGAGTAACTGAATGAAAAAAAAAGTCTTTATATCAGGCCAGTTAGACTCAAATGTCAGAAAAACCAGCACAGTAAAACCCATATCAGAGGATGGAAGGATGTTCTAAAACAGCCATGCAACATGTATACCATATGATTTACTGCCCCCAGTGGCTGACCTAGGTACTGTAGGCTCTGAGGGCAAAATACAGTCAGTCCTCAAACCATTCATTTATGACCATCTTTCACACTTACGACCACTGCTAGCAGTGATGGGATTCAAATTTTTTTACTACCGGTTCTATAGGCGTGGCTTGCTGGGCGTGGCTTGCTGGGCGTGGCTTGCTGGGCATGGCAGGGGTAGGATACTGCAAAATCTCCATTCCCTCCGGATCCCACTAACCTGCTTTCCAGCTCCGTTCTCCTGGGCAGGGCAACCAAAGAAGACCCAGCCGATCAGCTGGGACTCAATGGGAGGCAGAGAAGAGATGGCGGCAGGGCCAGTCAGAGGTGGGATTGGCCGGTTCTCTGAACTACTCAAAATTTCCGCTACCAGTTCTCCAAAACTGGTCAGAACCGGCTGAATGCCACCTCTGCTCCCCCCCCCCGCCCCATTCCACTTCATAACAGGCAAGAGAAGGGAAGTGCTTTGCAGACTTGCAAAATTGCCTCACCAGAACCTTGCAATAAAGGTAATGTTTGCACTCAGAATTTTGGGTTCCTGTCTGAAGGGCTGATAGATTGTTAATCGTTATATCATCATAATGACCACAGTTGCCCTCTTCTTCAACTGGCTGGGTATGCAATAGCCAGTTTGTTGTTGTTGTTGTTAGTTGCGAAGTCGTGTCCAACCCATTTCAACCCCACGGACAACGTTCCTCCCAGCTTTCCTGCCCTCTACCATCTTCTGGAGTCCATTTAATCTCAGGCCGACTGCTTTGATGACTTCATCCAGCCCCCTCCTTCTCTGCCATCCCTTTCTTCTTCTCTTGACCTCAATCTTTCCCAGCATTAGGCTCTTCTCCAGCGAGTCCTTCCTTCTCATGAGGTGGCCAAAGTCTTTTGAGTTTCTAAACATATCTAAAAGGTTAGGAAAGGCTGCACAAAGAGACCGCCACTAGATGGACTCGCAACTGGCTGACAAACGGTACTCAACAAGTAGTTCTTAATGGGTCTAAGTCTACATGGAGGGAAGTAAGCAGTGGGGTGCTACAAGGTTCCGTCTTAGGCCCAGTACTGTTCAATATCTTCATAAACGACTTAGATGAGGGAATAGAAGGGGAACTTACCAAATTTGCAGATGATGCTAAGCTGGCAGGAATAGCTAACACCCAAGAAGATAGACTAGAACAGACTAGAACACCAGGCCGTATCTAACAAAATGAAATTGAATGTAGAGAAAAGTAAAGTCCTACACTTAGGCAAGAAAAACCAAAAGAACACATATACACTGGGTGAAACCAGGCTCAATAGCAGTAACTGTGAGAGGGATCTTGGAGTCTTAGTGGACAGCCAGCTAAATATGAACCAGCCATGTGCAGCAGCAGCCAAAAAAGCTAATGCAATCCTAAATTGTATTAACAGAGAGATACAATCAAGATCAAGGGAGGTACCAATACCACTGTATAAAGCCTTGGTAAGACCACACCTAGAGTACTGCATCCAGTTTTGGTCACCACACTACAAAGAAGATGTTGAGACTCTAGAAAGAGTGCAGAGAAGAGCAACCAGGAGGATTAGGGGACTGGAGGCTAAAACACACAATGAACGGTTACAGGAACTGGGCCTGGCTAGTCTAGGGAAGAGAAGGATCAGGGGGGACATGATAGCATCTTCCAATACTTGAGGGACTGCCCCAGAGAAGAGGAAGAGGTCAAGCTATTCTCCAAAGCACCTGAAGGCCAGACAAGGAATAATGGGTGGAAACTGATCAATGAGAGATTCAACCTGGAAATAAAGAGAAATTTTCTGACAGTGAGAACAATCAACCCATGGAACAGAAGTTGCCCTCGGACGTTGTGGGAGTGCCATCACTTGAGACTTTCAAGAAGGGATTGGATTGCCATTTGTCAGAAATGGTGTAGGGTCTCCCGCTTGGGCGGTGGGTTAGACTAGATGACCTTCCAACTCTGATTATCTGTTAGACCAGACTAACTCATTGGGGAGCAGGGTGTCAGGTTGCTTCCTCATCAGGATTGGGTGCTGACTCCTGAATTGTAGGGGGCGTGCATAAGCGCACCATCGTGCCTACCATCCCTGTCATATTGTTTCTTTTTATTTTTCTTATAAGTATCCATCTCATGTATTCAAAACTATGTTTATACTTATACCTGTTATCTTGTAAGCGATTGACAAATCAAATAAATAAATAAAATAAATTCCAGCAGGAAAGGGAGAAATCTGTGCCTGGCTCTATTCTGCAAACTCTCCCCCCAACCTGGTTGGCCCCTGTACGACACGGTCCCCTCTGGTTAGGGGTATTCAACCTTGGCGACTTTAAGCCTGGAGGACTTCAACTCCCAGAATTCTGCGGGTTGAAGTCCTCCAGGCTTTAAAGTTGCCAAGGTTGGAGGCCCCTGCCCTGGATTATGATAATGAGCCAGAGTTTTGCGGAGGAAAGGGTAGGGCACTCTAGATATGCTCAGAGGCCCTCTTTTCTTTGCCCCTCCATTTTTCTCCCCTTCCCAAATCACCCACCCCGCTTTCTGTACCTACCTAAAAAAAAGGCAGAAAGAGCTAAAGGGAGAAGAATTTCTTGCAATTTCTCCCCGCAGGCAAAAACAAAAAACGCTCACACTTCCTTTTGCAAAGGTGATCGCATCCTCATAAGGTCTGGAGCATGACGTACCCAGGCCTCTTGCTCGTGATTGGCCCGTAAGGAATTACGTCTCCGCCTCCCGCCCACTCTCGGCCAATGAAAGCGAGCCTCCCGGGCGGATGGACAGCTCCTCCGGCCAGTTGGCACCAAGGCGGCAGCGACCTGGCTTGGGCTGCAAAGTAACTGGCCGAACTTCCGAAACTTTTTTTTTTTCTGAATGGACCGGACTTTTCCATTCACGGGCCAGCGGCGGGGAAGAAAAAAAAAAGCCCCCCCTCCCACCGCGCGCGCGCGCCACTTCCCGGCTCCGTAGCCGACTAGGCAGCGGCGCCCGATCCTATCCCGGGGAAGCGCGCACGTGCCCGGCTGGCAATCTCCGCCCTGAACTTCTGTGACGCGCCAAGGCGGAAGGCGGCCGGCGGGGCTCGGCTACTTAGGACGCGGGTAGGCATCTGGGGTGGGGGGGGGGGTGAGGGGAAAGGGGGGGCTTGGCGGGGCCGTGGGACGCGGAGTTGAGGGTGGTGGCCGCGGATCCCACCCGGATTCTCCCAGGAGGCCAATCGGCGCCAAAGCCTTACTGGGGGATTCGATCTCGCGGGCCCCGGAACCGGCTTCTCTGTCCGTCGACCTCCGCAGGGGTGTCGGGGGGGATGTTCCACCTGAGCTCCGGGGGGAGGGAAAACCCAGACCGGGGGGGGGGCGGGTTGCGCGAGAAACAGGACCCCGGATCGGCGCCCGGGTTTTGCCACCCCTTCTCCGTGTCCTGCGTGTCGTGGGAATGCGCCCTTTCCTGCCCTTCCTTCGCGAAGGACGGTAGAGCGCATTCAAAAGAGTGTGGTGGTGGGGAGATCCGGAGTCGTGGGATCCCCCGGGATCTGTCCGGATCGCGCGCAAAGCTGGCTCGCTCGCCGCGATTCCGCCCTTCCCCCTCCCCCGGCAGGACTGTCTTACCAGCATTATGGGTCCTGGGGTCGAGAGGGAGAGGGCTCCGACAACTATACTCCCAGGAAACAAAACTGTCAATGGTCCATCGAATTAAACACAGGTCTATTTATTTGATGGGCACACCCGACAAATCAAAATCAGGGGTGAATTTCTATGGATGCGCGTTAGTCTTAATTTAAAAAAAAATGCGGTAAAAGGTAATAATAAAGGTAGCAAAGAGGATTGCTGCATTGATACCGCGCAAGGGGGCATGAACTAACATGCACAGATTGATTGAAAATTAAATTCAAATTAAATTCAATTAAAACGCAAATGAGTTAACATGCACAGATCAGTATGGCGCTCCCTATGCTCGGGAGGGAGGGGCCCCCGGGGCAAGAGCCCATCAGGGCCCTGCCTTCTTCAGACAGCCCTGCCTGGCCCACCCAGGCCCGCGCAGTGCTTCCTCCTGCCCTCCCCCCGCGGAGCGAAGGGGGATACGGGGATGCCCTTTATCCCCCAGCCACCCCTGCAGCTGGGTCCAGATGTCGCCTCCTCGGGGGCGGACAGAAGCGAGGCCGGGGTGGATGGATGGATCGGTGGGGAAACTGGAGCTGCCGCCGATTGCCGTCCCCACGTGTCGGGCTGGGGAGGAGTGGGGGGGGGAGTACTCTCGCTTTTAGGCAGCCTCCTTGCCTGCGTCCCCGGGACTGGGAGGGAGGGGGGCTTCAAAAGAAAGCGAAAGTGGGACGCGGTTCTAAACAGCGGTGGGGGTCAAAAAGGGGGTGACGATAACTTTCCCTTTTTTGGGGGGGGGGGGATTGGCGGAGTAACGGGAAGAGCCCCGATTCCTAGCACGCGCTTGGGAATGGCAGGGCTTCCCCGAGCGGGGAATCTCTCGGCTTTTCCGGGAAGAGGCGACTCCCTTCCAAGCAGCAGCGCTGCTTTGCAGCTTCGTCGTCGGATTCGGCCCTGGGCCCGGCGCTGCCGGGAAAGGCGGAGGGGGAGACGGGAAGGGGGGGGGGTCCTTGGTCCGCCGTTAGGACGAGGAGGGAGGGCCGAGGGACGCAGCGAGGTTGCAGGGTTTCCCCGAGGTGGTTATTCCGGAGTAAAGCCATTGAAACCCAAGTTGTACTAACCTCCTTTCCACCCCTCCAGCTGTCCCTAGGCGAGGTAGGCCTCCACTTACCCTCACCGTTGAACCCCAGAGTTTGCCTTGCTAAACAAAACAGGGCTTAAAATAGAGTTTTGGCCCGTTTTGAATCATTGCAGGTGTTTTATAGTTGGTCACGTGGTTGTTAAGCAAATCTTTCTTTCCCATTGACTTGGCTTGTGAGCAGGGGGGTTGGGATGCAAATATTTTTGCAACGGGTTCTGTGAGAGTGGCCATGTGACTGCGTGGGCGTGGCTGCTTTTTTTGCAGCACCCCCCCCCCATGCTCAGGTTTTTTTGTTGGGTTTTTTTTGGGGCTTCCTGGGCTTCAGGGAAACCACCTGAGGGGGACATTTTGGCTCCCAGCAGGCTTCCCTGAGGCCCAGGAAGGCAAAACATGGAGCATGGGGCGGGGAGGGGCACAGCTCCCCCACCCCACGCAGGCCCTTTTCTGCCTCCTGGGCCTCAGGGAAGCCTATTGGGCAAAGCAGTAAGACAGCGAGGGGGATTCCGGCACAGCTGATGTCAGAACAGCTGATCGTCGGGGGGGGGAGAAATACCATAAGGAGCAACTGCGCGGGGGAGAATGCAGTCAGCGATGTCAGGCAATGTGCGCAATGACACGCATGCACAATAAGGACTGACTGGGTGGGGAGAGGTGGGGCAGCCAGGGAGGGGCGGGGCCAGCAAGGGGCACGATTTGCCAGTTCTCCAAAGTGCGCAGAATCGTAACAGCCGGTTCTATAGAACCAGTCCGAACCGGTAGATTCCCACCCCTGCTTGTGACCCTGGGACACGGCAATCGTTGTAAGAATGAGTCCATTGCCAAGCCTCTGAATTTGGATCACAGGAGCATGGGGATGCTGCAACGGTCACAAGTGTGAAAAATGGTCATAAGTTTCTTTTTTCCTCTGCCATTGTAATTTTGGTCACTACAGGAACAGTTGTAAGTCGAGACCTGTATTCCCAGTTGATTGCAAGGCAGGGTAAGGAATTCTGAGCTGAAAACACCAGATTGCCAATCTCGCCAATGGATTTGCTAAACGGGTCTGTGTAAGTCAAGGTCTGTAAGTCCTTGACTTACGACCACAACTGAGCCCAAAATTCTGTTGCTCAGTGAAACATTCGTTACGGGAGTTATGCCCCATTTTACGACTTTCCTTGCCACATTTGTTAAGGGAATCCTTGCAATTGTTACATTAGTCATGCTGTTGTTAAGTGAATTCTTATTGACTTTGCTTGTCAATTAGAAGGCCACAAAAGGGGATCGAACCGGTAGAATCCCACCCCGGCTTGTGACCCAGGGATGCTGTGACCGTTGTAAATATGAACCACTTGCCAAGTGTCTGAATTTTGATCAGGTGACTACAGAGATGTTGCGATGGTCATAAGTGTGAAAAACAGTCACAAGTCACTTTTGTAATTTGCCATTGTACCTTCGAACGGTCACTAAATGAATTGTAAGTCAAGAACTACCTGTATTCTTCTTGCATTACCAAAAAAAGGGGGTGTGTGCAACCACATGATCCAGGACTAACAGATGGTGAGGCATCTCGCATTGCATACAAATAGTCCTTAACTTAAAACCACAATTGGGACCACAGCTTCTGCTCTTCAGCCAGGCAAATGTTAAGTCAGTGGCGCCTGATTTTGAGACCGTTTTTTGTTACCGTTCTTAAATGAATCGCTAGGAGTTTGCACGCTACGGAAGGTGACTCACATACAACATGGCCTTTGCACATCTACCTTTGCTCACGTTTGGTGGAGGGGAAGGCAGGAGTGTGTTGGGCTACACTCTGAAAAGTTTTTTTAACAGATTAAACAGAGCTGGAAGGGACCCTGTAGGTCATGTAGTCCAACCCCCTGCCCAAGCAGCAGACCCTACCCCATTTCTGACAGAGGGCAGTCCAGTCTCTTCTTGAAAGCCACCAGGGATGAAGCTCCCACAACTTCTGAAGGCAACTTCTGTTCCATGGGTTGATTGTTCTCACGGTCAGCAAATTCCTCCTTATTTCCAGGTTGAATTGCTCCTTGTTCAGTTTCCATCCGTTATTCCTTGTCTGGCCTTCAGGTGCCTTGGAGAATAGTTTGACCCCATCCTCTCTGTGCATCCCCTCAAATATTGGAAGACTGCTATCCTGTCTCCCCTGGTCCTTCTGTTCCCTAGACAAGCCAGGCCCAGTTCCTGCAACCGTCCATCGTGTGTTTTAGCCTCCAGTCCCCTAATCATCCTGGTTGCTCTTCTCTGCACTCTTTCTAGAGTCTCAACATCTTTTTTATAGTGTGGAGACCCAAAGTGGATGCAGTTGATCTGATGCAACCATGTTTAAAAATGGTAGACTCAGCACAATCTGCAGAATAAATCACGATGTACATCCCATTAATGTAAAACAAGCCACAAGTAGTTTTTGAGTTATAGTGACATCCGGGACCATAATTTCCGTTGTTCAGCAAAGTGATTGTTGAGTGAGTCATGCCAAATTTTGT
Source organism: Naja naja (assembly GCA_009733165.1). Taxonomy (NCBI): domain Eukaryota; kingdom Metazoa; phylum Chordata; class Lepidosauria; order Squamata; family Elapidae; genus Naja; species Naja naja. The sequence goes on from CM019161.1 coordinate 4,962,282, forward strand.
GACTTTTTTTTTTTTGCCAGGGTTGTTAAGTAAATGTTTTGCAGTTTTTAAGTGAATGACAAAGCAAATCTGCCTCTCCCCATTGCCTTTACATGTTGAAAGTTACTAAATTTACATGTTAGCTGGGAAAGTCACGAATGGTATTTAAGGATGCTGCAACCATCATAAACACATGTCAGTTTCCAAGTGGCCATGACTGTGGGAATGTTGTTGCAATGACTATAAGTGCAAGGACCAATTGTAAATTGCTTTTTTGTTTTTGTTTTTGGCTGTTGCTTTTTTCAGTGTCATTGTAACTTTGAATGGTTGATACATGAATGGTTGCAATACAACCTAATACAATCCTGGGTTGTATAAACAGAGGCATAGAATCAAGATCACGTGAAGTATTAAGAGTGCTTTGCAAAACCCTAGTAAGACCACGCCTGGAATACTGCAACCAATTTTTTTTTTAATTTACATTTATATGCTGCCCTTCTCCGGAGACTCAGGGCGGCTTGCAATTTTTTTGGAGCACAACCCAATGCGCTCAGCAATAGCCTTCCTTCCATTGTATATGCCTGCTTATTACTAAGCGGCATTTTTACAAAGTCAGCTTATTGCCCCCAACAATCTTGGGTCCTCAATTTACCTACCCCGAGAGGATGGAAGGCTGAGTCAACCTTGAGCCTGGTGGGATTCGAGCCTGCACTAATTGCAGGCAGCTGGAACTTAAGTGCTAGGCATTTAACAGCCTGCACCACCAAGGCTCTTAATTTTGGTCACCACATTACAGAACATGTTGAGGGTTTGGAAGAAGTTCAGTGAAGGGCAACTAAGATGATCAAAGGCCTGAAGACTAAAACATATGAAGAACGGCTGCAGGCTTTGGGTTTGGCTAAGTCTAAAGAAAAGAAGAATTAGGGGGTGACATGATAGCAATATTCCAGTATTTGAGGGGCTGTTATTATTTATTTATTATGTTATTATTTGTCATAATGTACACTGAAGATAGTATTTAATTTCATTGTACAAAGTTCAATGACAGTAAAGTAAACTAAACTGCCACAAAGAAGCGGGGGTCAAATTATTTTCCAAAGCACCTGAAGGCAGGACAAGAAACAATGGATGGAAACCAATCAAGGAGTGAAGCAACCTGGAATTAAGGAGAAAATTCCTCACAGGGAGGACAATTAACCAGTGGAACAGAAGTTGCCTCCAGAGGTTTTAGGTGCTTCATCACTGGTGGTTTTTAAGAAGAGACTGGACAGTCACTTGTGTGAAATTGTATAGGGTCTCCATCTTGAGCAGGGGGCTGGACTTGAAGACCTCCAAGGGCCCTTCCAACTCTGTTATTCTATTCTAATTTGAGGATTATGTGCATTAGGCTTGTTACATCCCTGTTGCCAAGCTCCTAAATTAAATCATATGAGCCACAAGGACACTGTGATGCTCGTAAGTCCAAGAACTGGTCCCTGTTTCCAGTGCCTTTGTCCCTTCAAACGGCCACTAAACAAATGGTCCTAAGTCCAGAACGACTTGCAGTAACATCTTCTAAAGTCTCTTTGGCCACTAAATGAACTGTTATGAAGTCGAGGACTATGGTCTTCGGATGAGGAGGTTTGAAGGCCTGTCTGGTGACGTTTGATTTGCGTTCCATTTCAGGAGGCACTTCCAGGATGGCAGCCAGTATGGATGAGTGGGTAGGCTGTGCTTACCTCTTTCTCCAGGTAACCTCGGAAAAGGTTTTTCTGCCTGCACTCTACAGAAGCCCACAGCAGAAGCCCTGCGTGTACAAAGCGTTGAAGTTGGCATTTGCAGGTACGTCGATCGCGTTAAGACTTGTTTCCACCTACCCTATGCTCATGTTTATGCTCAGCGGGAATCAGTCATCCAGTTCTTGGCTAAACAGCTCAGATTTTTTTCTTCTGAGTTCAAAATGCTTTCCACCACTACCCTGTGTAAATAATGATGATGATGATGATGATGATAATAGCCTGTCAGTGTCACTACGCAGGTGCAGCACATAGTGTATAGAAAACTGATGACCACACACTATGCGCTGCACCCGCGTAGTGACGTTGACAGGCTGTATTTGCTCAGAAAAGCAGGCGGCAGAGGACTTTTGCAAGTAAAGCAGACAGTCGAAGAAGGGAAGCAAGCTCTGGCAGGTCATGTGAAAGACAGTGTTGAACCAACTTTGATGGAGGTCAGCAAGAAAAAGCTGCTCAAAGTGCAGCAAACCAAGGATCAATATAGGAAAACAGTGATGCAAACTCAGGCTGACAGCTGGTGTAACAAAGCACTGCATGGACAGTTCCTTGAAAAGATCCAAGGAAAAGTAGATAAGGAAAAGACCTGGTTATGGCTGACCAACAGAACACTGAAGAAAGAGACAGAAGGCCTGATTCTTGCTGCCAAGAACAAGCCATCAGAACGAATGCAATCGAAGCCAGAATAGAAAAATCTGCTGATGACTCCAAATGCAGACTCTTCAAAGAAGCGGACAAAACCATCGATCTCATACTGAGCTGTTGCCAGACCATCCCTCAGACTGACTACAAACAACGTCACAATACAGTCGCTCAGATGGTCCACTGGAACTTGTGTCACAACTACCATCTGCCTGTAGCGAAGAACTGGTGGGATCATAAGCCTGAGAAAGTGGTCGAAAATGAGCATGCAAAACTACTGTGGGACTTCCAAATACAGACTGACGAAGTTTTGGAACACAATACCCCAGATATCACGATTTTGGAGAAGAAAAAAGTGTGGATCATCGACATTGCCATACCTGGTGACAGCAGAATTGACGAGAAACAACTTGAAAAAATCACCAGATATCAGGACTTTTTTTTTTATTATTCATATTTATATGCCGCCCTTCTCCGGAGACTCAGGGACACAATTTTTGGAGCACAACCCAATGCGCTCAGCAATAGCCTTCATTCCATTGTATATTCCTGCTTATTACTTGAGAATCGAACTGCAGAGACTCTGGCATAAACCAGTGCAGGTGGTTCCAGTGGTACTGGGTACATTGGGTGCTGTGCCTGAAGACCTAGGCAAGCACTTTAAAACAATTGGCGCTGACAAAATCACTATTGGTCAGCTGCAGAAGGCCCCTTACTGGGATCTGCTCGCATAACCCGCCGATGCAACGCTTGGGAAGGGTTCGACTAGTGATTTGTGATACGAAACCCAGCATAGTTATCTCATTTGCTGTGTACACTGTCATTTTTTGTGAATAATAATAATAATAATAATAATAATTTATTTATTTATTTATTTATATTTGAACTTGTAATAATAATAATGGCTAGGAGCAGAAAAGTGAAAGAAAGAGACTTGAGGGATTAATTCTGGCTGTGCAAGACCAAGCCTTAAGGACAAATGTATACAAAGCCAGAATTGAGAAGACAGGAATAGACAGTAAGTGCCACCTATGCAAAGAAGCTGAAGAAACAGTGAACCACCTGTAAGCTGCTGCAAGAAGACTGCACAAACTGACTACAAGCAGCAGCATGGCAAAGTAGCAACCATGGTGCATTGGAAGATCTGCAAGAAATATCATTTGCCTGTACGCAAGAACTGGTGGGACCATAAAATAGAAAAAAAGTCATAGAAAATGAAAAACTTAAAACTGCTCTGGGACTTCAGAATCCAGACAGATAGGCACCTGCCCACATAATACCCAGGACTTAACAGTTGTCGATAAGAAAGACAAAAAAGGTCTGGATAGTGGATGTGGCAGTGCCTGGAGACAGAATAGAAGAGAAAGAACTGGAGAAGATATCAAAATACAAAGACCTACAAACAGAAATAGAACGCCTATGGCAAAGGCAAGCAAGGGTAGTACCAATGTTAATAGGCGCCTTGGGTGCAGTCCCAAAACAACTGGAGCACCCCTTGAACACCATTGGTGGCATTGACAAATTTGCCATCGGTCAATTGCAGAAGACAGCTTTGCTTAGAACAGCTTCCATCCTGCAGCAATATCTGTAACACCATCAAACATCCAGATTTGCCTATCCCAGGTCCTTGGTAAGGACTCGATAGGTAGACAAAAATGCCAAACCCAGTCTGAACATATCTGGTTGACTGTGCAAATAATGATAATAACAACAACAACAACACCTAGAAGGTACTTGGTCGATACCTAGGATGCTGGCAGCAACCCGTATCAACCATTAGTGCCACTTAATATTTGTGATACATTTTTAAATGTTCAGTTGACTTGAGTTTCATGTTTAATGAATAAAGCATATAATAATAATAGTTTCCTGCCTTGATCTTCTGAGTCATGTTTGCAGAAAGAGTTTACACCCAAGGTGCTTCTGTTTTCTGTTCCAAATAATTTCTAGGGTGATAAGTTCAACCCATTCTCCAGTCACCATAGCCATAAAGTTAAGAGTAGATGAGTCACCACCTACTTATCTTTGAACTTTTACCTCCAGGAAGGAAAAATTTGAGGCAGGAATGGGGAAGGTTTGAAGAGTGGGAGCTACGTTTTGCTACTGTAAATAATATTTGGAAAACTGAAGACAACCTTGTACAGATACACCTAATAAGGGCATTGGATTTAGGTATACATTTCCTTCAGAAGAAGAGAGCAAGAAAAGTTAAACATCTGAATTAATAATACAATAACAATGTATAATAACATCTGGTTGACTGTGACCAACCATAATAATAATTGACCAACCTTAAATAATAATGTGCCACCTGACACCCAAGCAAATCCAGGTAGTGTACAAATTGTTGAAAGAAGGCTATACACAAAGGAACAAAGATGGTACAGATTGTAGGGATTCAATAACCAGTCATTTGAGTGCCCAAAGATGTCTGACTGCCTGGGCAGTGTTTATTCTTTTTATACCATTTTTACAAGCAAGGAAGAGTAGCATAGATACAGCATTTGGATTGGAGAATAGATCCCACATGGGTGAAACCCCTCAACCACATTGGCATAACCCCTCAACCAATCCTTGAAGTTAGTGGTGATGTTAGTAAATGAGATCACCTGTATACCTGGAAGATCAGAGACGTCCCATCCCCATCCCAACAGATAAGAGGATGAATAGAGGATGAGCTCATGGGATAGCAAAAGAGGCCCCCTCCACCAGGCTGCAGTGTGCTGCCAGCTACTAGTGTCATCCAGGGAAACTCAGTGGCTACCACAACAGATGACAAAACCCAGATGGAAACAAGGATAAATACAGAATATAGAATAACCGAGTTGGAAGGGACCTTGGAGGTCATCTAGTCCAACTGTCTGCTCAAGCAGGAGACCCTGCCGAACCATTTCAGATAAGTGATTGTCTCTTTAAAATCCTCCAGTGATGGAACACCCACAATTTTTGAAGGCAAAGCTGTTCCTTTGGTTAATTGTTCTCATTATTAGAAAGTTTCTCCTTACTTCCAGGTTGAATCTCTCTTTGATGAGCTTCCATCCATTACGGCTTGTCTTGTCCTTAGGTCCTTTGGGAAATAAGTCAACCCCCCTCTTCCCCATCACAAGCCCCTCAAGTATGGGAAGGCAGCTATCATGTCACCTTTCATCCTTTTCTTCATTAGACTAGACATACCTAGTTTCCTTAACCATTCATCCTATGGTTTGGGCTCCAGAACCTTACCATCTTTTTTGCTCCGTGCTACATAAGGCTAGTAAGGGATCTGGAAGCTCAATCAAGTTGGATATAAGGTGCTCAGTGTAAGTGCATAAACAGTCTTTCCTTCAAAGCCAGCTTGTTTTGATTCAGACCTTGGTTTGTTTGTTTGTTTGTTTATTTAGTTATTTATTTATTTAGTTATTTATTTGGTCTCGTATGCTGCCCTATTTCCCAGAGGACTCAGGGCGGCTCACATAAAAACACTAATACAAAAGTTAAAAAGAATTAAAACGTATTAAATCAATTAGACCAAACAAATATTTAAAACCTAACCACAAAACATTTTAAAACAACACCCCCCCCTCAGTCCAGGCCGGCTTGTTCGAATAACCAAGTCTTTAGGCCGCGGCGGAAGGAGCGGAGGTCAGGGGCCAATCGTAGCTCCAGGGGAAGCTGGTTCCACAAAGTGGGCGCCCCCACAGAGAAGGCCCTCCCCCTACGGACCGCCAGCCGACACTGTCTGGCCGACGGTAACCCAAGGTGGCCCTGTCTGTGGGCGCGCACCGGGCGATTGGTGTTCGATGCTGGCAGGAGACATTCCCGCAAGTACCCCGGCCCTAAGCCATGGATGGCTTTATAGGTAAGAACCAGCACCTTGAATCTCACACAGAGGGCAGCCAGCAACCAATGCAACTCACGCAGGAGGGGTGTAACATGGAAGTATCGGGATACCCCCATCACAACCCATGGTTTCCCATACAGGTTTAACCATTGATAGAATATGCCCCAGTTGGCTTGGGGCGTATATGTGTTCTTAAATCATAGCTTACAAAACTGTCAAATAACCAAGTTCTAAAAACAATACACTCATCAGTAGGCAAGCACAGGGTCGAAGTCCAGTCCAAAGATGGAGGCGAAAAGTCTATGGTACCTATCCTTCCTTCTCCCCGCCATCAGAACTGATGAAGCTTCTTGGATGAGAAGGGAAATGTTTTCTTCATCTTCCTCAAGGAAATAAACAGACCAGTTGCCTTTTGAAGTAACAAAATAAGCACCGTTGAGACACAAGGGCAAAATGTTCTAATGTCAGCATCCACAACCAAGGGAATTGAGCAGTAGGGTTTTACTCTTCTAAGACTTGAAACCAGCAAATAACAAAAATTATCATTAAATATACTTTTCTTCTGGAGAGGTTTATACTTCCTTCCAAATACAGCCAGCACTCCTTACAGCAGAATCCAGAAGGTGTATATCAAGAGTAGCAACCTACACCTAAGTGGAACACTTGTTCCAGAATAGATCGCTCCTCCCAAGGAACTCTTCCAAACAATCAAAATGAGTTTTGTCTAATTTTTGACTTGCTGCTGTCTTGCCCAACATTGCAGGACTGCAGAATCAGGAGCATTCAGAAATGGTTCCAAGAACCTGCTGTGATGATGCAAGTTGACTTCAGAAGACTTCTGCTTTTCTTCTTCTTCCTCTTTAGCTGACCTCTCACAAGCTCCTTCTCCAGAGGGGATTTATTCAAGGACACAACCACTGCCTATAGCAGCGTTTTTCAAACCTGGGAACTTTAAAAGATATGGGCTTCAGCTTCAAATCCCAGAATTCCCCAGCTGGTCTTCTGGAAGTTGAAGTCCACACATCTTAATATTGCCAAGTTTGAAAGGCACTGGCTTAGATCTTCTGCTGCAGCAACCAGCAGTCAACCATCTGACTCATCTTCCATTTTTCCCTTCTTTCCTCCACAGATTCCACAGGGGGATTTAACGGGCTGGATATTCTGAAGATTCATAGTAGTGACCCTCATTTGATCATCCAGCTCAAGTTCCACAAGCAAGACAACTGCCGAAAGTTCCTGCAAAGCTACCAGCAAGGAGAACTTCAAGAAGCTCTCCAGAGGCATCTCAAGGTTTCCTTGGCCTTGCCCAGCCTAGAGCCCGTCAAGATGGAGCTGAGGGCTGGGGCTGAAAAGTTGGATTCCATCATCTGGGAAGAAGAACGTTGTTTGGAGACCATCTCTCGGGAGAAGGTAAGGGTCAGACCCTGAAATGGGTGGCTTGTTATCACTTCGGAGAGACAGCCACTAAAATGCTGGCCCAGTGTCCACATAAAAGGTCCCATTGCCTTCTGGAAAGCCTCCAGTGATGAAGCTCCCACAACTTCTGAAGGCAACTGTTCCATGGGTTGATTGTTCTCACTGTCAGAAAATTCCTCCTTATGTCCAGTTTGAATGTCTCCTTGTTCAGTTTCCACCCATTATTCCTTGTCTGGCCGTCAGGGGCTTTGGAAAATAGCTTGACCCCCCTTCCTACTCTCTGTGGCACCCCTCAACTATTGGAAGACTGCAATCCTGTCTCCCCTGGTCCTTCTCTTCCCTAGACTAGCCAGGCCCAGTTCCTGCAACCGTTCATTGTATGTTTTAACCTCCAGTCCCCTAATCATCCTGGTTGCTCTTCTCTGCACTTTTTCTAGAGTCTCAATGTCTTTTTTATAGTATGGTGACCAAAATTAGATGCAGTATTCTAGATGTGGTCTTACTAAGGCTTTATAAAGTGGTATTAGTACCTCACTTGATCTTGATTGTATCCCTCTGTTAATGCAACTTAGGATGGCATTGACTTTTTTGGCTGCCGCTGCACACTGCTGGCCCCTATTTAGCTGGTTGTTCACAGACTCCAAGATCCCTCTCACAGTTACTGCTGTTAAGCCTGGTTTCAGCCAGTCTATATGTGTAACTTTTGCTTTTTCTTGCCTTAAGTGTCAGACTTTACTTTTCTCTACATTGAATTTCATTTTGTTAGAGAGGGCCCAGTGTTCAAGTCAGTCAAGATCCATCTGCATCTAGAGCCTATCTTCTAGGGTGTTAGTTATTTCTGCCTTTCTTAACCAAGCATTCTAACTCTCCTTGTTTTAAATCCGATCAGTTTTATAATGCTTTGGAAAGACTACACTTGGAATATTGCATCCAGTTTTGATCACCACTATATAAAAAAGAGATTGAGATGCTGGAAAGAATGCAGAGAAGAGCAATAAGAATGATTAGGGGGCTGGAAGCTAAAACATATTAAGAAAGATTGTAGGAATTGGGTTGGTCTAGTCTAGTAAAAAGAAGGACTAGGGGTGATGTGAGCAGTGTTTTTTTATTTATTTATTTGCATTTATATGCCGCCCTTCTCTGAAGACTCAGGGCGGCTTACAATTTTTGGGATACAACCCAATGCGCTCAGCAATAGCCTTCCTTCCATTGTATATGCCTGCTTATTACTAAGCGGCATTTTTACAAAGTCAGCTTATTGCCCCCAACAATCTTGGGTCCTCAATTTACCTACCCCGAGAGGATGGAAGGCTGAGTCAACCTTGGGCCTGGTGGGATTCGAGCCTGCACTAATTGCAGGCAGCTGGAACTAAGTGCTAGGTGTTTAACAGCCTGCACCACCAAGGCTCAGTGTTTCACTGTATGGGGGGCTGCCCCACTGTATGGGGGGCTGCTTATTCTCCAAAGCCCCTGAGGGCAGGACAAGAAGCAATGAGTGGAAACTAATCAAGCAGGGAAGCAACTTAGAACTCAGGAGAAACTTCCTAACAGTGAGAACAATTAATCAGTGGAACGACTTGCCTCCAGAGGTTGTGAATGCTCCAACAGCGGAAGTTTTTAAAAAGATGTTGGATAACCATTTGTCCAGAAGGTATAAGGCCTAAGCAGGGGGTTGGGCTAGAAGATCTCAGAGTTCCCTTCCTATTCTGTTATTCAGATTAGAAAAATGCTAACTAATGCATGCAGCAAAGAAAGAGAATAATTTACAGAAACTTTCCCCCCCCCAATCTCTCTCCTTGTCTTTTCCTTTTTGAAGCCGAATCATCTCAGAGATGAAGAAGTAGCAGAGTTGGAAGCATCTCTGAAGAATCTTTCTTTTCAAGAAAGCAACTCGAAATCACAGCTCTCTTCAGATTCTTCCTTCCACACTTTAAATTCCTCCCCTCCATCTTCCAGCCCTCTGGAGATTTCAAAGCCTCCAGTTGAAGAACATACCTTCTTTTTCCAGAAGCAACAATTTGGTGAGTGTGGCAGGCAGGGACTGGAGACAAAAATGCTGGGCATGTTCAGTAAGTTCTGCACAAGGATTTACAGGTAATTCCCAGCTTAAAGCCATTCATTTACTGACTGTTCCAACTTACAGAGGCACTGAAAAAAGCAACAGGATCGTTTTTCATACTTTTATGTATGTGTGTTGTGTGTGTATGTGTGTGTGTATGTGTGTGTATGTATGTATGTATGTATGTATGTATGTATGTCATGTACCTGGTGGAGACTGACTCTGAGGGAGAGGTGGAACAGCCGACAGGGAGTGGAGGTGTGGCTCCGGAGGTTGTGGAGGAGGCTGGGGAAGGGCAGAGACCGGCTGGGCAGTCAGAGGAGGACCCAGGCCCATCCCCTCTCCATCCTAGGGCACGCAGGGAGGAGAGGATCAGGGAGAGACATGGTCTACTGGGGAGGAGTGGGCCTTGATCCTCTTCATGGGCTGCAGCTGTGACAACTGAATAAGAGGACGGGCATGCGTACAGGCGAGTGCTGGAAACAAAGCGTGGAAATATCTCTAGTTTATGGTTCCTCTCTGAGTTTGGCATCCTTCCCAGTGTGTGTTATCTGTGGACGTCCTCCAGCCCTTACCTTGCCTGGTTTGTGTTGCTTTTTCTCTTCTTGTAACTGTTTGTGTGGGAGTTTTTTGGCTTCCATCAAGAATATTCAGAACTTGGAAGCAAAGTGAAGGAATAAAAGGGGCTTCACCTGTTTTCTGTGACTGTGTTTGTTTTGTATCCCACCCTGGGTCATCGTGTATGTATGTGTGTATGTGTATGTATATATATATGTATATATATGTATATGTATATATATATATGGTAAACATTTTGAATACAGTGTATTGTCAGGGCATATCATTTACAGAAAAGCAAAGAAAGAAGAAAAACATTAACATATATACTAATAACAATAATAATAGTGTAACCAGAATAGTTTTAACCAGGGGTAGGCTTCAAAAATTTTAGCAAAGGGTTTTTTGCCTGGTTGCTGGGTGGGCGTGGCTAATCAGCCTCCTGCACCATGGTGAGGGGGGGGTGTTTGCCCTCCCTGGGCCCCCAAGGCTTTTCTTGAGCCTCCAGGGGGGGGGGGCAAAAACAGCTTCCCTGAGCTCCGGAGGATCTCTGGAAGCCAGAAATGGGCCCATTTCCAGCCTTCCTGAACTTCCAAGGGGCCCATTTTTCGCCCTCCCTGAGCCTCCGCGTACACCCTGCCCTTACCTGCATCCAAAACGGGCCATGTGGGGACTCCTGGGAGGGACGGATGTGGTGGGCGGGGCCAGCCAGGAGCGGGATTTGGGGGTTCTCCGAACTGCTAGGGGCTCTCCCGAACCCCTGCAAAGAACCCTCAGCAGCCCACCCCTGGTTTTAACTAGATTTCTCTTTATATTAGCTTTTTTGTAATTCTGTTGGTTATATTGGCGTATTTATAATTATAAACCATCTTTATATTTAAGTCATACATAGCAATAATTTTTCTTCATCTAATTTCCACCTCTTATCTCTAGCCACTCGTAAAATCTATTCCATGTTAAGTAATATTCTGTGTCTTCTTTGTCCTTTATTTTTATTGTCAGTCTATCCATCTCTGCACAGTCTAATATTTTCCAAATTACATCCTCATCTGATGGAATGTTCTCATTTTTCCAGTATTGTGCAAATACAATCCTTGCTGCTGTCAATACATACAAAACTAGATATATAGCCCCTTTATCATAGCCCTCCGGCATTATACCCAACAAAAATATTTCTGATTTCAGATCTATATGTTGCTTGATCATCTTTTCCAACCATGTATGTATTTTTGTCCAATATTTTCTTGTTTTCATGCAAGTCCACCACATATGATAATAAGTACCTGAGGTCTGATTACACTTCCAACACTTGGCAGATATATTGCTAAACATTTTTATTAATCTTGCCGGTGGCAAGTGCCACCTATAAAACATTTTATAGAGATTTTCTTTGTATGAAGCGGCCATTGTCAGTTTATACTTCCTATCCCAAATTTTTGCCATTTATCTAATTCTATAATATAACCAATTTTTTTTGCCCAATCATTGTTTCTTTGACTTGTTCCTCTTCCATTTCATAACTTAATAAGTAATTATATATATTTTTAATCAGTTTTTCATCTGTCCCTAATAATATCTTATCAAGTGTTGATTTTTTGTAAAAAAAAACAACATGTTTTTGCATCTTTCTCATATCTCGATTGTATCTGCAGATGCAGCCACCAAGCTAAGTCCACCCCTTGGTTTTGTAATTGTTGTCTAGTTTTAAGTTCACCATTCTCATTTAAAATGTCTTTATAAAATACAATTTTCCCCCAAATTAATAAGATTTGGATTAATAAGATTTGGATGTATCAATGCTTCCATTGTGGAGAGCCAGACTGGTATTTTCATATTGTTTTGTAATTTAATATTTTCCCATACCTGGAGCAAGGCATTCCTCACATAGAGTCTTTGAAAATATCTATGTATCGTATTCCTTCCATACCATAAAAAAAGGTTGGACTTGGAGAAATGGAAGAATCTACAATTATCTTTGACAGGGAAAATAGCCACTATAAAAATGAATATACTCCCGAAACTATTTTTTTTTAATTCCAAACAATACCGACAAAAATAGAGAAAAAATATTTTGAAGAACTAAATAGAACAATCTTGAAGTATATCTGGCAAGGGAAAAAAGCAAGAATAAAATCATTTTTCACACTTATGATGGTTGCAGCATCCCTGGTGGTCACGTGATCAGAATTCACATGCTTGGCAAATGGCATGTTTTTATGACCCAGGGTCATGTGATCATCTTTTGGATGGTTGTCAGGTTGACTCAGCTTTCCGTCCTTCCGAGATGGATAAAATGAGGACCCAGACTGTTGGGGGCAAGAGGCTGACTGTACGTTGCTTAGAGAGGGCTGGAAAGCGGTATATAAGTTTAAGCGCTGTTGCCCTTCCATCAATCCATCATCCATCTATTATGCGCAGTGGTTAGACTGCAGTATTGCAGGCTGACTCTGCCCACTACCAGGAGTTCAATCCTGACTGGCTCAAGGTTGACTCTTCTGCGGTCAGTAAAATGAGGACCCAGATTGTTGGGGGCAATATGCTGACTCTGTAAACCGCTTAGAGGGGGCTATAAAGACCTGTGAAGCGGTATATAAGTGTTGTGGTCCACCGGCCAACCAACTTTAAACTCAGACAAGCTGTGGAAAATCACCAGGGAGGAAGGAGCCGAGAAAGGCAGAGTGGGGGACTCCGGCGCAGTTGTTGCAGAGTCGGACAGTGGGGAGGAACATGGGCCAGTCCTGGAGTCTGGGGAGGGCTCGGATGAGGGATCTGCATCCGACACAGAGATGGGGCCAGGACCATCTGAGAGTTATGTGCTGACTCCGGAGTCTCCAGAATCTGACATCAGTGAGGCAGAGGAACAGGGGAAGCCTGTTCCCGGTGCACGTTTGAGCAGAGCTGCCAGAAGGCAAGAACAGTTAAGACAAAAGGGGCGACTCAGGAGTAAGGCTTGGAGGTGATTGGCGCCTGCCATAAGATATAAAGGAGGAGCAAAGGGACATGAGCCTTTGCAGGAAGCAACTTTGTTCGTTCTGGTCAGTTTAGAGTCTGAAGCTCTGTGTTGACTTTGTTCTCTGCTTGTACAGCTAATTGGCAATTCAGTCATTGAATTCAATTCAAGTCGTTGAATGCAATTCAAGGGAGATAAAGGTGGGTGCTTATCAACCTTATCCCGAAAGACTGTGGCTGACTTCTGTTGGACTATTCATAAACTGTTTGGGACTCACTGCGGGCTGTGAATGCATATAATTCACAGCCGTTGAAATAAAAAAAAAAGGTTTTTAGGAACAGCGTGTGATTGTTACTGTCTCAGGAAGCCTTGGTCAAAACAATAAGTCTAAATGCTATTTAGACGTATTTGGGACCTCCTGCCAAGTAAAGTCAATGGGGAAGCCAGATTCATTCTACAGCCATGTTACTAACTTAAATTAACAACTGTAGTGATTCACTTTATTTATTTATTTATTTATTAATGGGACTTATATGCCGCCCCATCTCAAGACTCAAGGCTTACAATAAAACAGACACAATAAATATTTAAAAAGAATTAAATTAATGGTCCCAATTAATACAAAACTAAAAGTCAAAATCTAAAACACCCCACCCATAGGTCACAGCCCGGCTTGGTCAAATAACCAGGTCTTCAAGTCATGGCGGAAGGTGGGAGGTCAGGGGCTGCGGAGCCCCAGGGAAGTTGGTTCCAGAGTTCAGGGACGCGACAGAGTAGGCACGTCGTCGGGGACCGCCAGCCGGCATTGCCCGCTGATGGGACTCAAGGAGTCCCTGTGACTTCGTACAGGGCGGTTAGTATTCGATGTCGGCAGCAGTCTCTCCCTTAAATAATAAGGACCCATGTCATGTAGGACTTTGTATGTTAAAGTTAAAACCTTGAATCTCACCGAGGGCAACCGGCAACCAATGCAGGCAGCGAGGAGGGGCTAACATGGGAGAACCGAAACTCCCATCACGCCAGCCATTTTGCACCAGCTGCAATCTCGGATGGTATGCAAGGGCAGTCCTAAATAGAGAGCGCTGCAATAGTCGAATGCGAGGTAACAAGGGCATGAGTGATCGCGCAGGGCATCCGGTCCAGGAACGGGCGAAGCTGGCGAACCAGCCGACCTGGGCAAAGGCCCCCGGCTCCCACCTGCTCCTCCCCGAGCCGGCATCCAGGAGGACCCCAGGTTCTCGCCCTGTCCACAGGGGCAACACCACTCCCTATGGTCAACAATGGACATTCTAAGCTGGAACGGGATGCCGGTATGTACAACCACTCAGTCTTGGCCGGGTTGAGTGAAGCATGTTGCCGCCCATCCAGATCCGCATCGCATCCAGACAACGAGTCATCACGGAGGGCATCACTGATCTGGTTTGGGGTGGAGATATAAAGTTGAGTATCATCCATATTGATGATACCTCACCCCAAAACCACGGATGATCTCACCCAGCGGTTTCATGTAGATGTTAAATAAGAGGGGAGAGGACCGACCCTGAGGGACCCCACAAGTGAGCCCCTTGGGGCGACCTCTGCCCCCCAACACCGACATGGCCTGAGGTAGGAGGAGAGCCACCGAAGAACAGTGCCCCCCACCCCCAGCCCCACAAGGCGTCGCAAAAGGATACCATGGTCGGGTAATGGAAAGGTCATAAAAGGTCGGGTTGGAGTAGGTCCCTCCCAACTCTGTTAATCTTAATCTAATCTCTTATCTCACAATCTTTGTCAACAAGAGGTATGCAAGATGTTAACATCATCTTATTTTCTGGCTTCCCTTTTGCAGCCAACAGAAAAATCACCCCTGATGACCACCAGAAGTTCGCCAAACTGGTGTCCAAGAAATGGAAACAGGTGGGCCGGTCCCTCTGCCTACAGACCAAATGCCGAGCCCTCCGGGACCCCTTCATCGATAACCTAGCCGTTGAATACGAACGTGAAGGCCTGTATGAACAAGCGTATCAGTTGCTTCGCAGGTTTATTGACTCGGAGGGCAAGAAGGCCACCATTCAGTGCCTGGTGGCTGCCTTGGAAGACAATAACCTCATCAGCTTAGCCGAAGAACTTTTGGGTCTCCACCAGAGTGACTTGTGAAGAAGTAGGGAAAAAAAGAGTCTTTTTTTGGAGACTGTTAGCTTTACAGTGTGATTGATCCTCCCATACTGGTCCTTCTTGTGCATCGGATTCAACGATGGCTTCTCCCTACGATTGTTTCCCCACAAGAATCAAGTCCAAAATCTTGAAGTCAAACTGGAAGATCAAGCATGGTTTCCACAAGAAATTGCAAGCCTGCTCTAGAAAGGAGGTCCCCAAACTTGGCGGCGTTAAGACTGGAAGAATGTTGGGAGTTGATGTCCACAAGTCTTAAAGTGGCCAAGTTTGGAGACCTCTGCCCCAGAAAGAGCGGTGGGCCTTCTAACTGGAAAGGAAAAAGATGACCTGCCCAGGCACTGTCAGATTTAGGAGATCCCTAGCACAGGACAGAGTGGGTAGAATAAGAAGGAATGGGTCTTTCTCAGAGGGAGATCCAATCTGGAAAGAAGGAGAAATTTCCTAGCAGTGAGAACAATTAATAACGGAACTTTCTGGAGTTGTGGGTGCTCCATCATCGAAGGTTTCCAAGAAAAGATTGGACAGTCTTCCTTCCTGGGTGGTATATGTGGTCTCCTGGCCTTGGGTTAGTTTCAGCCCTATGGTTCTATGATTCTCCCTCCCCTCCATCATGATCAAACGGCAGATTTAACCTTGGTGTTCTGCTGGTCTTCAAGAGGCCTTCTGAGTAACTAAGGAGACCATTAGTTCAATAAAGAATAGCCCAGATATATTTTCATTTTCAACTCATGAGAATCCATTCTTTGTATGTGTGTGATTCAGTCAACTACAGATCAGTCATCTCTGTCAACGTTGGGAAATTTGTGAATCCTCCAGATATTAGCCAAGCAACTGATGAGATCCCTGTTTTCTAAATAGATTTTTTTATATTACAAAAATACCTCAGGGGAGCCATTTCAAGGAGACCTTGAGCTACAAGTTCTGGATTGATACGAACTTGGTCTACTTGCTGTTGAAGGACTTAAATCAGGGATGTCCAATCTGGCAACTTTAAGACTGGTGGACCAGTCTTCTACCAACTTCTTTCAGAGCTGGCTGGGGAATTCTGGGAGTTGAAGTCCACAAGTCTTAAAGTTGGACATCCTGCCTTGGATGTTCACATTGAAAGCCAACAGATAGGGAAGACTGATAAAGATGAATTATTCCTTCATAAACACAATTACGAGTTGTGTAGGCAAGTCTGGCCCATCCCTGGGTCACATTTACACTAACAGATTTTTCTACGCTGATATATTCAATCTCTTGAGTTATTCAAGAGGATGCTTCTATACCAGTGTTTCTCAGCAATTTTAAGAAATTTGGAGTTCAATTCTGGGAGTTGAACTCCATCCCCCTTAAAAGTTACCAAGATTAAGGAACTAAATCTTCTAGATTCTAAACATTTTTCTCTGATTTTGGAAAATTGTCAGCACATTTCCTTGAAACAAGATGAGTCTCAGGTATTTTGTATAGAACTGTCGTATTTTCTTCAAATTCAATTTTTTTAAAGGAGAAATTTGATATATATTTTTGGTTTGAAACAAAACTTGATCTGCATGAGAATGATTTGATGCTTTTTTAAAAGTTGAGCAGGGAAATTGAGCACATGTTCACTTTAATCTTTATAGTTGCTGTGCTTAATTGCTTGCTTCTCATAGTCTTTTAATTAGTGCTAAAACATGGAGCTACATTTAACATATTAGCACTACAATACTGTAATGCTAGATCAAATACTAACAGTTATAATTTGACAATGATGAAAACCTCATCTCTTTTACTTTAAAATAAAAACCAAGAGGATATAATACTATAGTGCTATTTCTTTTAAATCTAGGAGTAAACTTTCTGTAGCACTGCTTCTGTTTTGCTGAAAGGTTTTGGCTAAGGCTTTTAAAATCTTATTGTAAATGACTGTTAACTTTTAGAATTGCACTCATTTTAGTGATATTTCACTAATATTTCGCTATATGTTCTTTTTAATCAGAGCTGTACATTTGTTTTAATTCAAAGCAAGTAAAAAGGCAACAATCTCAATATCCTAGTTGCCTACCAGAGATTTTAATAAAGATGTGATAATATTCAAAATATATTTTTGTTTCCCATCAAACCATGAACAGAATACCAGAAGGAAGAGCATGAAAATAATGAGCCGTCGTGGCATTTTTTTAAAAAAACATTTATAATTCTGCTTATAGCTGAACAGCAGAAAAACTATTGCTTAGACTTATTTTTCTAAGCTACTACAGGTATTCCTGAGAGTGGTGCAGTAGCCTGGAGGTGGAGCCCTCGCCTCACAATCAGGAGGCTGTGAATTCGATCCTAAATAGAGGCAGATATTTCTCTTGCCGCACTGAGAATATATTTGCTGAATAAAACTCCACACTGGCGACAGGAAGGGCATCCGGCCAGTAAACACTCAGCTGCATTCAGCTGCCCAGACTCCACCCTGCAAGGGATTATGGGGTCATTAAAGGAGGACGAAGATGACTACAGGTAATCCTGACTTACATTCGTTTAGTGACCATTCAAAGTTACAACGCCACTGGGGAGAAATAGCTGATGGCCGATGTTTCACACAACCACCGCAACATCCCTATGATCACATGAACAAAATTTGGAAGCTTGACAACCGGGATATATTTATGACGGATGCTGTATTCCAGGGTCACGTGATCTCCTTCTGAGACCTTCTGACAAGCCAAGTCAGCGGGGAAACCAGATCCACTTGACAACCGTGTGACTAACTTAATGACTGCAGTGATTCACTTAACGGTGGCAAGAAGGGTCATAAACGGAGGCAAAACTCAACTCTCGCTTAGGAAGAGAAATTTTGGGCTCAACTGTAAATCAAAGACTTACTAATTTTGTACTAATGTTTAATTTTCATCCTTTGAACTGTTTTGCTGTGTGTCAGTCCTTCTAATGCAACTAGTGGATAGAATTGGATTTGTTTCCTTTTTAGCACTCAGTGTGGAAACTGTTGGTTTTTAAATCAACATAATCAAACTAATGCTCTGTTCAGCATTCAAAACGAGTGAACTGAACTATAATCAGGAGATTATAGCTATTGCAGATTATATAGAAATCTGTCAATTTCACTCAACATTCCTTCATGATAATAGGTTGCGTCTTAATCTCTCCACCGAAGCCCCGTTTTCAAGATCTAATAATTTCCCTTTGGACAATGAGCTGCATCTACTATGATTCTTTCTTTTTTTTAAGTTTAACGTTTTTATTGGGTCATAAAATAAAAAAATAAGACATAAAATACGAAAGTAAATGGGAAAACAGATCTATCAAGCATATCGGTAAAACCCACAATCAAAGTTTCATTCTTTTCCACATCAAGCCCCAGAAGCAGTCTCCATGGACTGACATTTCTTTAATCAAAATAGTCAAAGCTTCCCCCTATCCCATATGTGTGTGTGTGTGTGTGTGCATGCATGCGTGCGTTGGCTTAAAAAGCACTCTAAGCCAGGGGTCTCCAAGCTTGTTTGAGTGCAATGAGGTACAATGACAATAAAGTAAACTAAACTAAAGCTAAACTAAACTGGGCAACTTTACAACTTTGTGGGCTTCAGAATTCTGGGAGTTGGAGCCCACGAGTCCTAAAGTTGCCAAGGTTGGAGACCCCTGCTCTAAGCCTTGAACTTGGGGGCGGGGTGTGTGTCCCCTTCCTTCAAAAGTGGAAGTTCTGCCAGAAGTGTACCATGACGATAATTTTAAAAAAAAAAAAACAAATAGCTGAATTAGTAATCTGTCCAGTTCTGGCAAGGCAATCCAGCAGAGGTTCTGTGTACCGAACAACCCCCATCTGTGCGCGGATCCTGCCAATTTTTATTATTATTATTTCTGCTGCTGGCAAACATCTGTATGGGGCAGGCGACCAAGCAGATAGACAAGCCTTTTGACCCAAAACATCTGCTAGAGGTCACGTGAGCAGGACCAGGGGAAGATCTGCCTTTTTTCTCAGGCAAAAGAGCTGAGGTTTTCTTTCACCAGAGGCGCGCACCGCGGGGAAGCAGTCCTTGGAAGGCGAGGAGTGGAGGAGGCAAGGCAAGCCATGTTCCCATGTCATCCTCTTTAGAGAAAGCAGATCCTTGGTGAAATGCACCAGAAAGGGGAAAAAACAGAAGTGCTCTTGCTGCAGCTCAGCTACGTTTTCCAAGCTATACATCGAGAGGAACGCCAGAAGTAACACGATCCAGATGTGCCAACTTGGCAACCGTGGGGCAGAGCCTTAACGGAGCAGAGGCAGGCGGGCGTTGGGAATGCTGTAGAGGTAAGAGTTGAGGCTTTGCAACGGATTGGGAGGATTTGCTTCGACTTGGGGAGGATCCCGCTTTTTTTCTCTTGGCGTTCTGCAGTACTTCAGGGTGGGGTGTTGTTTCCCCCATCGGCAAAGGGGCGTAAAGATCCCCTACTATCCCCAAAAAACGCCTTCCCCGTTTCTTGGGGCAGGACTGAGCTGATCTCCCAGGGAGTCAAGAAAAAAGGGTTTGTTTTCCAAGCGTTTCCAAATTTTAGGGACGCATCTGCTCAAGGGGCCACCCCCTTCCCCACAATAGGCCTGTCTCCCCTGCATCACGGATTTAAGAACGTTGCCTTCCTAGAGAGTACAAAACGTAAAATAAATAAAGTGAAACAAAAAGGCATACATTCAACCCTAACAACAAGAATGTAATATAAAAGTATAAATGTATATAAACATATACATTTAAATGTAATTTAAAAAAACTGTACAAAAAAGGAGAGGAAAAAGTGGTCAATTAAATTTAACATTGAAATCTATGATAAAACAATAAAAAAAAAATTTTTTTTTTAAAAGAACTTTGCATTCCAAATAGCAAAACTGCAGAAGAAGCTATTTTTGTAATTCGCTCGTAACTTCAGCCAGGCTAATGACCCTGGAAATTGATGCATGCATATGCATGCAACGGGAAAGCTGAAAAAAGATCGAAAATGCAATTGCGGTTTTTAAGAGCAATATTTTCTCCACGTTATCTCTTCCCACACTCTTTTTCCAGTTTCCGCAGGAAAGCAATGAGGCAAGAATCCTTGATTTGTAAAAAAATATCAGATGTAACCACCTTAAATGAAGGAGAGAAGCAACCTAGAATTAACGAGAAATTTCCTAATAATGAGAACAATTAACCAGTGGAAGTCTAATGAAAAAAAAATGATTAAGGTTGACATGCACGATTGCTTCTCTTCCAATACTTGAGAGGCTTGTGATGGGGAAGAGTGGGTTGACTTATTTTCCAAAGCACCAGAAGGTAAGATAAGTAATGGATGGAAACTGAACAAGGAGAGATTCAACCTAGAACTAAGGAGAAACTTTCTAACAGTGAGAACAATTAACCAGTGGAACAGCTTTGCCTTCAGAAGTTGTGGGTGCTCCATCACTGGAGACTTTTAAATCCAGTTTTGGTCACCACACTATAAAAAAGATGTTGAGACTCTAGAAAAAGTACAGAGAAGAGCAACCAGGATGATTAGAGGACTGGAGACTAAAATATGAAGAACGGTTGCAGGAACTGGGCCTGGCTGGTCTAGGGAAGAGAAGGACCAGGGGAGGCAGGAGAGCAGTCTTCCAATATTTGAGGGGATGCACAGAGAGGATGGGGTCAAGCTATTCTCCAAGGCACCTGAAGGCCAGACAAGGAATAATGGATGGAAAATGAACAAGGGGCGATTCAACCTAGAAATAAGGAGAAATTTTCTGACAGGGACAGCAATCAACCAATGGAACAGAAGTTGCCTTCGGAAGTTGTGGGAGCTTCATCACTGGAGGCTTTCCAGAAGAGACTGGACTGCCATCTGTCAGAAATAGTATAGGGTCTCCTGATTGGGCAGGGGGTTGGACTAGATGACCTACCCTTCCAACTCTGATTATCTGTTATCTGTTAAGAAAAGCCATTTGTCTGAGATGGAATAGAGTTTTCCACTTGAGCCAGGGGCTGGACTAGAAGACCTCCAGAGTCCCGTCCACCTCTTAAATTTTCAAGAAAGCCAACTCTGGGTTGAGCTGCTGCCCAGGGAGAATAGAGTTAGGCAGGCACATTGTAATTTAAAATGCAGGCAGTCCTTGACTTACAACCTTCCTTTAGCAACTATTAAAAGGTTCTGGCTACAGTGATTAGATCTGCATGGGCTCAAACAGAATGTGAGACGCAATAAGATCCTTCCTGACTTGCAACCATTCCTTTTGCGACTAGTCAAAAAGTTACAACAGCCCTGAGCAAAAGTGACTTATGACCAGTCCTCGCATTTATGACCATTGCAGCAGCCTCATTGTCACATGATCAGAATTGGGGCACTTGGCAATTCAGTATATGCATCCGCAGTGTCTCCAGGTCGCGTGATCGCCATTGGAAACGTTGTGCTGGAATTTCTGCTGAATTCCTTGCTTCCCTCCGCAGCACGCTAAGCAGAGTCTTCTGGAAGCATGTGCTGAATGTATTTACCGAGTTCCTATCATGCTCATAATCAGTTTCTTAAATTGACTTAACGGCCACAATTCAGCCAAACGTTTTTGTGGCTAAGCAAGTTCAGCTGTTTTAAGTGAATTTTGCCTCAATTTTATGACCTTCCTTGCCACCGTTATTAAGTGAATCACAGCAGTTGTTTCAGATAGTAACACAGTTGTTAAATGAATCTGGCTTCCCTGTTGACTTTTGCTTATCAAGAGGTTGCAAAAACACATGCTAAGTGTCCAAATCTTGATTGTATGACCATGTTGCAATGGTCGTAAATGTGAAAAACAGTCATAAGTCACTTTTTTCCGTTCTATTGCAGGGGTGGGTTTCAGCCGGTTTGCACCGGTTCAGCCTTTTTTCGGTCCCAGAGTGGTGCAGGAGGCCGACTAGGCTATGCCCACCATGGCCACACCCACCCAGCAACTGGGCAGAGAACTGGTTGTTAAATTATTTGGAGCCCACCCCTGTTCTATTGTAACTTCAAACGCTCACCAAACAAATGGTTGTAAGGTTAGGATTACCTGTATTTGACTTATTTCTGAGTTTGTGCAACAGTTGGACCATGCATTAACCTCCTAGATAGGACAGCAAACAAACTACGATGCGAGTGCAACTCACTTGGTCTTTAACTAACTGGGTTTGAGTGTTTTATGCCAACAGAGCCGCTGAATAAGTGCCAATCCTTCAAGAAATGCGAAATAAGGGGATATTAGAGGGTCTCTTTGAAGAGAATGCACACATTTTAACTTTTCCTGGGATGAATACCAATGCTTCAAACAGCAAAACCCTTGTTGTGCAGAATTTAAACAACTCTCCCCCCACCTCTTTGTAATATATAGACAAGTTGCAGAGAACATCGGGCTGGCATAGCATTCCAGGAAATGTGGAAAAATAAAATAGTCAGGCCCTTATATGCCTAGAGATTTTTTTCCCCCAACTCATCTTACTTTTTATTTTGGCTGGTGAATAGGGAAAGACAGTAAATCAGTCTGTGTCTGAAGTGGGTTTTTTTGCACTGGGTTTTTTCCCCATGGAGGCAGTAAACAAAAT
The DNA here is from genome assembly GCA_009733165.1 of Naja naja. Taxonomy (NCBI): domain Eukaryota; kingdom Metazoa; phylum Chordata; class Lepidosauria; order Squamata; family Elapidae; genus Naja; species Naja naja. Next base: position 4,985,140 of record CM019161.1, read on the forward strand.
GGCATCTCCTAAGCATGCCTATTCAGCAGAATCTGGTTCCCTCCCAAGCAAAACATCAGAAGGAATTTGCTTTGCATGGCTAAACATGGAGAAACAAACAATAGACTCCAGCCTTAGAGCCAAGAACCTCTGATACAGATCTCCAGCTTGAGGGAAGCATCTCCATTACGGTGGTAGCCACCAAGCCCGGGTTACAGAGGACAATCCTACATTGCAAGACTGCCTCGGCTTAGCAGTGGGTAACCCTTGGAGCAGGTGGCAGCCAGCTTTGGGATTTCAAAAGTGGGCGCCGCAATAATTTGTTACAAGATGTTCACAAGCATCTTGGAATAGAAGGGAATAGAAGGGGAACTTACCAAGTTTGCAGATGACGCTAAGCTGGCAGGAATAGCCAACACCCTAGAAGAAAGGCTCCAGATCCAGATGGATCTTGACAGACTAGAACACTGGGCCGTATCCAACAAAATGAAACTCAGTGTAGAGAAATGTAAAGTCCTATACTTTGGCAAGAAAAACCAAAAGGACACATATAGACTGGGTGAAACCAGGCTCAATAGCAGTAACTGGGAGAGGGATCTTGGAGTCTTAGTGGACAACCAGCTAAATAGGAGCCAGCAGTGTGCAGCAGCAGCCAAAAAAGGCAATGCAATCCCAAGTTGCATTAACAGAGGAATACAATAAAGATCAAGTGAGGTACTAATACCACTCCATAAAGCCCTAGTAAGACCACACCTAGAGTTCTGCATCCAGTTTTGGTCACCACACTATAAAAACGACATTGAGACTCTAGAAAGAGGGCAGAGAAGAACAACAATGACTATTAGATATAACATATGAAGAACGGTTGCAGGAACTGGGCATGTCTAGTCTGGTGAAGAGAAGGACCAGGGGAGACAGGATAGCAGGGTTCCAATATTTGAGGGGCTGCCACAGAGAGGAGGAGGGGATCAAGCTATTTTCCAAGGCACCTGAAGGCCAGACAAGGAATAATGAACAAGGAGAGATTCAACCTGGAAATAAGGAGGAATTTCCTGACAGTGAGAACAACCAACCAATGGAACAGAAGTTGCCTTCGGAAGTTGTGGGAGCTTCATCACTGGAGGCTTTGAAGAAGAGACTGGACTGCCATTTGTCAGAAATGGTGTAGGGTCTCTTGCTTGGCCAGGGGGCTGGACTAGATGACCTACAAGGTCCCTTCCAACTCTGTTACTCTGTAAAATGCCTGCGCAACACGATGGGGGGAGAAAGGAAGGACAAGGCATGAGTCCAACTACATGGCACACCCGGCCATATATCAAAATCTTTTCAGAAGCAGCAGAAGGCAACTTCTGAGATTTGCAAGTGGGCATCGCACACCACCCAGAGGCTAACATATACACTGTAAAGATCGCTTGGATACTTCCAATGTAATCTACCGCAGGGGGCCCCAAACCCTGATCAGTGGACTGGCATCAGTCCACAGCACACCAGAAATAGATGCGCGCAAACACATGTAGCCTCATCCAGGCAGTACGTGAAAGCTCGCCCCACCTCTGGCCTATGGAAAAACCTTTCCCTATGGAACCAATCCCTGCAGGGGTGGGATTCTACCGGTTTGGACTGGTATGGGCGAACCGGATGTTAAAGTTACAGCTGGTTCGCCAAACCGGTATTTCAACCAAACAGCTGGCCCTGCCCCTCCCTGGAGTCTCCATGAAGCCTATTTTCGATGGGGGAAAGTGCAGGGTCCACACAGAGGCTCTGGGACGGGGGGGAAATGGACCTTCTGGAAGGCCTCCAGAACCTGGGGAAGGCTGTTTTCACCCTCCCAGGGGCCTTGGTAAAATGGCCTCCCCCAGGCTCTGCAGGCCCGCCGGAAGTTCTGGTAGTCCCCGCCCACCATGGCCCCGCCCACCTAACAACTGGGCAGCGAACCGGTTGCTGGGATTTTTGAATCCCACCCCTGAATCCCTGGATGCCTAAAAGATTTGGAGGGACTGATCTACTGGATCCCCTGCATGGATTGCCCCTGTAGGATAGACAAGGAGGAAGGTAGCCACCAGACTGCAAGAATGCAAGTGAGCAGTCAGACGAGGAGAGCCAAACTCATTGGTAACCTCTCATTGCGATAAACAAGGACATATACATTCAGTTTTGCAGCTACTAAGATTTTGGGACGAGCAGGCACAAAAACAGCCAGAAGTGCTGACTTACCCTCAGCTTATCAAGTACTTAGGGCTTGGCAGCACAAGCAAACAACAGCCAACGACTTAATAGCCGACTTAATACACACAACAGGCACCCTATAAATACCACACAGAGAACAGTCCAAAGCACACAGAGAAGTTTCTTGACAATGGGCTCCAGAACAAGTCCGAAACATCTGGTCCCGGGGACCGACCCAGATTGAGTCTTTCCTAGCTTTGTGGTTCAGTTTTTGTGGCAGTTCTAGTTTTATGCAGGGTTTTTCTTCTTTTTGCTGTTTGTGGATATCATTTTGGAAACTATTCGTGTTTGGAAACTTAAGGCAGAATTCCAACTGAAGACATTCGGAACCAGCCCTGGCTCTCTTCTCTATTATCCCTTCCTTAATCAGCTTTGATTGAAAACAGTCAGAAAATTGGGGGGGGGGGATGGGCACAGATTGTTTTTCAAACTCTGCCTGAACTTGGCTTCCTGTTTTGCATAATCAGCCCAGATCCAGATCACTTTAAAAGTTGCATCAGATGCTCGGCAACCCAGCCTGCCATATGCTAGATGGGCTGTCCCTTCCTTGGCTATTTTAATATGCAGCAGGAAAGTTTGCCCTCCCTTTGCTCATTCTTCTCCTTTTAAAAAGAAAAAAGAAAAAAAGGCTTTCGGGGAAGGCGCCAGTTGCAAAATGTGTTGGAGAACATCCCTGCAGCACTCATCGAATTTGCAGATGACACTAACCTTGCAGGAACAGCCAACAGCCCAGATGATAAGCTCAGGATCCAGAAGGATCTCGACAGAACTTGAACATGGGGCCCTGTCTAACAAAATGGAAATTTCAAGCAGTAAGAAAAGTAAGGTTGTACACTTAGGCCCAGGAGACCCGACTGAGATGAGCTACAAAACAGGAAACAAATGTACAGGTATGAACTAGGTGGAACCTGGCTCAAACACGGTAACTGTGAGAGGGACTTTGGAGCCCTAGTGGACAATCCCTGAAATATGAGCCAGCCGTGTGCGGCAGCATCCCAAAAAAGCCAATAACAGTCCTTGGTTGCATAAACAGGGGCAGAGTCAAGATCGTGCGAAGTGTTAGTGTCGCTTTATAATGCCTTGGTAAGACCATACTTGGAATACTGCATCCAGTTTTGGTCACCGCATTACAAAAAAGACATTGAGAATCTAGATAGGAAATCTTTTGCAGAGAAGAGCAACTAAAATGATTAGGGGACTGGAGACTAAAAGAGAAATTGGGTATGTCTAGTCTGGTAAAAAGAAGGGTTAAGGGAGACATGATAGCAGTGTTCCAATACTTGAGGGACTGCCACAAAGAAGAGGGGGGCTCAACCAATTTTCCAAAGCACCAAATGGCAAGACGAGAAACAGTGGATGGAAACTGATCAAGGATTGATCCAACTTAGAACTAAGGAGAATTTTCCTGACAGTGAGAACAATCAACCCATGGAACGGAAATTGCCTTCCGAAGTTGTGGGTGCTCCATCACTAGAGGATTTTAAGAAGAGACTGGACAGTCTTTTTTTTTTAATTACATTTATATGCCACCCTTCTCCGGAGGGCCTTACAATTTTTGGGATACAACCCAGTGTGCTCAGCAATAGCCTTCATTCCATTGTATATGCCTGCTTATTACTAAGCGGCATTTTTACAAGATCAGCTAATTGCTCCCAACAATCTTGGGTCCTCAATTTACCTACCCCGAGAGGATGGAAGGCTGAGTCAACCTTGAGCCTGGTGGGATTCGAGCCTACAGCAGTTGTAGGCAGCTGGAACTTAAGTGCAGGCAATTAACAGCCTGAGCCACCATTTGTCTGGAATGGTGTAGATTCTCCTGCCATGGGCAGGGGGCTGGACTAGAAGACCTCCAAGGTCCCTTCCAACTCTTACTCTGTTATTGGTATTTTCTTCCAATGGTGATTAAAACACATTGTGGCTTAGGATCTGGTTTCAACCAAATCTACGATGTATCAAGAAAATCTTTCCTGCTGTGCTTTCCTAAAAAGATTTCTACTTAGAAATGTCTCCTCTTTCTGTCTGTTGGCCTTTTCTCTGATACTTTTATAGGTGGTCCTGGCCGTGGGAGAGACCTTCGTTGCTGAAAGCACTAGAGGTTGGCCTGCTTTCTATGGTGTCCAAGATATTGGCCAGCAAAATCTGTTCAATCATGGAAACATTGGCATGCCTTCTCACAAGAGTGGGTTCCAAGGCCTGAGTTTATTGACTTACGCCGTGGAGAGGGCCAAGAATCACATCCAAAGTTGTCATTTGCATCCTGAATCTTAAGTCAAGCCAGCTCCACACTAAATCCTCTTTAATCCAGGGTTCAACATCACCGGCCTCTCCATCAGCTGAACAAATCTTGTATCGTGCATTAGATTCTCTGCCTGGACTGGAAAAAAGTTCTATGATCATATTCAGAATATTTTCTCTTTCATAAAACAGCACAACTCAAATTTGTTGCGTGGACTCAGAAGATACTAAAGAAATGAGCAAGTAAAGTTTTTACACGTCCTCCAAAAGTCAAGACGTTAAGTCATGCTTGTCTTTGCTAACCTCAAATTCAAGGCCACACTTGGAATCCAGTTTTGGTCACCACACTATAAAAAAGATGTTGAGACTCTGGAAAGAGTGCAAAGAGCAACGAAGACGATTGGGGATTGGTGTTGTGGTTAGCCGGCAGCAGGTGCGGACGGCTGAGGAGAGCGAGGACTCAGATGAGGGACCAGGACCATCAGGGAGTGGACTGCTGCCTTCAGAGATTATGGGGGCTGGCAGCAGCGATGAGGAGGTTCCCGAGGAGCCTGTGCCAAGTGCGCATGTGCGCAGGGTTGCTCGCAGGAAAGAGCAGCTACAACAGCACGGGCGACTTGGGAGTAAGGCTGCAAGGTAATGGCTCCTCCCTCAAGAGGATAAAAGCCAACTGTGAATCGGACGTTCTTTGCAGGAAGCAAAGACGTTTTGAAACTCAGCCTCGTGGACATTACAGTATCTGAAGTTGGTATTTGAAGACTCTTGTGTTGTGAAATACATCTTATCTGTGATTCATGGCAGCCTCGCACAGTTTTGGCGAGGTTTGTGCTTATCAAAGTTAATTAGTTTGCAGCAGCCTTTTAACTGGGGATTTGTAAGACTCATTAAAAGGTTTCTGTTCCCTTTGGTTTGTGTTTGTTTTATTAGACAAGGGTTTGAGTCAGAACAATTGGAGGCTAAAACATATGAATAACAATTGCAGGAATTGGGTATGTCTAGTTTAGTGAAAAGAAGGACCAGGAGTGACCTGATAGCAGTCTTCCAATATCTCAAGGGCTGCCACAAAGAAGAGGGAGCCAAGCTATTCTCCAAAGCAGGAGTCTCCAACATTGGCAGCTTTAAGCCTGGAGGATTTCAATTCCCAGAATTTCCCCGCCAGTTTTGCCAACGTTGGAGACCCCTGCTCCAAAGCCCCCAAAGGCAAGACAAGAAAAAAAATGGAAGGACATTATGGTAATCAAGGAGAGAAGCAACCTGCAATTAAGGAGAAATTTCCTAACAGTGAGAACAATTAACCAGTGGAACAGCTTGACTCCAGAAGTGGTGCGTGATCCATTACTGGAGGCTTTTAAGAAAAGACTAGACAGCCACTCGTCAGGGATGGCATGGCTACTATTTTCCCAGTTTTAACTCCAACTTAACTTCTGTGGACCTCATCCTATTTTTAAGAGGTTCCTAAGGGGGTGTTCATAAGTGCACTAACTTGCTTACGTATCATCCCTGTCACACATTTTAGTTTTTTTTCATTTTGTTAGTTTGAATTTGTAATTTTTGTTTGATGAATAAATAAATAAATAAAGGTATAGGGTCTCCTGCTTGAGAAGGGGATTGAACTAGAAGGTCCCTTTCAATTCTGTTATTCATCCACATGTTTTCCTAACATCAGCAGTTTGCATTTCTGTAGGATGTTCTTTGACACCATTTGACCCTACGGCTCTGAGAATTTTTGGTGACTGCCCTCCGAATATTAACCAGGTCTAAACTTACTTAGCTTTTCAGAGCTGCTATTTGCTGCCACCTTCCTAAGAACACGCAATTTATTTTACCAGAATGGGAAGTAGAAAGAACAGATACGTAGCTTTTGCTAGGAGGTTTGGGATGTGGGTACTTAAGAGTTAGGTTGCAGAAATCCAGCCAAGCAACAGAGGGCGGCAAAGAGAGAAGAAATCTACAATCTTTTGCTGCCCCCTAGTGGTTGTTCAGCATCTTGCAACCCTGAATTGGTAATTTAAAATAAAGATTAAAATTGAGTTCTGTTGAGTATGCCAGAGACCACAAAGAAAAAGAAACAAAGGCCAGAATAAAATTTATTCTTTGTTTTTCTAAAGTGTTTCCAGTTTCTAAAAGCCTAAGCTTGATCAAATTTAAATGATATTTATTTTGGTAAACTGACATGATTATTCAACAGCTGGCAAGTCATTATTTCTCCCTCTTCTGTCACATTAAAAATTACAATTTGGCACAGGATAGTGATCAGCCCTACAGGATCCAGAATTAAAATCTATGAAGGGTGAAAAACACTCTACCCTCTTCCAATTTTATGATATAGCTACACACCCCTTTAAAAAAAACAACACTGGTTTTTGAAGAAAGAAAAAACATGGTAGTAGGAACATCCACTATTTTAAAAAAAGTCAAGATAGCAGCTGCAACCCCATGCATCTTTTTTATGCCCTCCTGATGTATTTTAGAAAGAACAGGACTTCCAACTGCACAGTCCTAACCTCCATCTTCACTTCTTTTGCCCCCATGTGGAAATCCCAGTCAATCCAAATAAATGCTTTCTTGAAACGGGAATGTGAAACCCCTCAAGGCCAGTGTTTCTCAAACTTGCAACTTTAAGATGTGGGGACTTCAACTCCACCAAGACACCCAGAGATAAATGAGGTTTGAGGAAGAATAGCTGCCCAAACCAGCTCAAGACAAAGCCAATTCTGAATTTCCTCTTTTGGCTTCTGAGTCCTGGGATAGTGATGGCATCAACCAGGATAGGATAGGATAGGAATAGATAAGAATAGGAATAGGAAAAGGATCTAATAGGGACCTTGGAGGTCTTCTAGTCCAACCCCCTGCTTAGGCAGGAAACCTGGTATCATTTCAGACAAATGCTTGCCCAATCTCTTCTTAAAAACTTCCAGTGTTGGAGCATTCACAGCTTCTGGTGGCAATCTGTTTCACTTATTAGTTGTTCTCACTGTCAGGAAATTTCTCCTTAGTTCTAAGTTGCTTCTCTCCTTGATTAGTTTCCATTCACTGCTTCTTGTCCTGCCTTCAGGTGCTTTGGAGAATAGCTTGACTCCCTCTTCTTTGGGGCAGCCCCTGAGATCTTGGAAGACTGCTATCATGTCTCCCCTGGTCCTTCTTTTCATTAAACTAGACATACCCAGTTCCTGCAACCGTTCTTTACATGTTTCAGCCTCCAGTCCCCCAATCATCTTTGTTACGCTTCTCAGTAGTTCAGGGCCATCTTCTACTGAGAAACCTCCCAGAGCAGGGGATGTCAAACTCACAGCATCACAATGGCATCACATGATGTATCGGGACTTTTCCCCTTTGCTAAACCGAGCATGGGCGTGGCTAGCGCATGGCACATCTGGCCCACAAGTTTGAGAGCCCTGTTCTACAGTCATGAAGTGAAAGCTGCCCCCCTCTTGAAGATTGTTCTTAAAGTAACCACAATGGAATGTAGATATTAAGGTACAGAAGAGGCTCTGTACTCTATTTGGTTTCAATTATACACTCACACACAAAAATTGCAATGGAAATTAGCAGTTTACTCAAGGTCAAGGAAATTGCTGCCAACAGGGAATGCTAAGAAAAACAGAGTCCCTGAAAGAAGCTTGCCTGAATGACTTGCTTTTAACAGGAGTGTGCAGAAGAACAGTCCAAATTGAATCCAGAGCTCCAAGATCCAGATCAGGGACTGTCAACAGTCCAGCAGTCAAAATTTCCCAAGCAGAATCTCATGAACATCATGCAAGAAGCAGAAAATCAGACAGTTGATCCCAGCAAAGGATCCATGGGTCAGGGCCATCTTTTATATCAGGCTGCAGCCAGCTGTCTTTAATTGAGGGACCTACTCTCTTGCTTGGCAAGGAACCTCATAAAATGCCTTTGCTCTTTGCATCATACTACTCACAGGATGCACTGGGTTTGCTTAACTACTGCAGTGTTTGCATTTATGACATGTTCACACTGCCGCATTTGCTTAATGACTGTCACAAAAAAGACTGTAAAAACGGGCCAGTCAGGTGTTAAAAGAGTTTGATCCTAGGTAGAGGCAGATGTCCCTCTCTTTCTGGGCATAATGAGAATGTATCTGCTGGGGAAAAAACTCCGCATCGGTGACAGGAAGGGCATCCGACCAGTAAACATTCAGCTCCATTCAGTTGCCCAGACTCCACCCCGCAAAGGATTATGGGGTCATTAAAAGAAAGATGATGATTTCCTGTATCTCTCTGTTTTGTTGAGGCTCTTTCTCCTGTTCCTCCAGACACTTTTCTACATCACTCTGATGTCATGTATTTATTGCTGTGGACAATTATCCTGCTCCCCAATGATCAGACAGTGGTAGTAACCATTGGATGAGTTTGGTCTAGCTTGTTTTCCCTACTATCTATTGAATGTTCAGAGAGGTAAATGAAGATAGAGGAACTTTCTAACTGAAACACGAACTTGAACTGTGATTGTTACAACGAAACAGGCTTTATTAAGTTATTAGCTCTATATCCGTGCTTCGCTATGAAACTATGTGGTTGGGCTTCATTTTTGGGGAGGAAAGTAAGGGGGGGGGGAATTCTGTCTCTGCCTACCGGCATCCATCAGTATTCATCTGGCTAGTGCCCTGTCAGTGTGTGAGAGTTGAGGGCTGTTTGGAAAAGGAAACAGTATATGCTGTGTGAGCAAGGAAACAGCAAGGAACCTGGGCGTGGCTTAGCTCAACTGTTCTGTACTAAAGCTGCTTGGTGCTGTGAAACTAAAACTGAAGCTGAAACTCCTCTCCTCTGCTTGTGTTTTGCATTTGGAACAGATTTCTTTTCAGGTGGGGAGGGGGAGTAGAACTCCTTAGCATCAGAGCATGTTAATAATAATAATATAGGAAATACTATTGCTCTGATGGTCATTTCAAAAAATCCTTTCTTAGTGAGCACCTAGAAGCCAAGAGGAACATAGGTGCCAAATGTCAAGTTTGTAGGCTTTACAGTTTTGGAGATTTTGTGATGATGCATGAGCGGTATTTCACTTTTATATATATATATAGAACAAGAAGATAGATTGCTGCTAACTTAGCTCAAAGTCCCTGGGAATTGGACAGCAAATACAGCATATATTTAATGAATTATTATGAAGTTATGATTAACATCCCTCTCCTGAGTGGAGGACATTTTTGAGATTCTGAATGATGTGGCAAAGCTTGTACTGACCCTACAGTGTCTGTATTTGCAGATGGACCTCGCCAGCAAAGATTTCCCCTAGTGCTACTGTGGATATTTCTTTGAAGTTCCTGGAAATGATGAGAGTTCAACTCAGGAGCGATGCTATCTGCACACTTTGCCTGGTGATAGCACTATTCACCATGCTCTATTCCCAACTGGGCCACACGTCTCACAGAGAAGAAAAAACAGAAGGCCAGAAGAAGACATCAGAAGGCCAGAAGACATCGGAAGGCCAGAAGAAGACACCAATCGCAACTTACAGGGATTTCCACGCTCCCGTTTTCCAGAAGGGGTCCAACATAGAGAGTCGCGCGTCAGAGCCTAGAATTATCTCTCCTATGAAAGATGCCAAGTTAGAAAGCCAGGAGCACCAAGTCACCCCTCCGGCCCTCCCGACTCATTCCACCTTTGATTTTAGACTTTACCTAAGGAACAAGGACAACCGGAAATTCAACCTTCTCATTAATCAGCCGAAGAAGTGCACGAGGAGCTCAGAAAGGCCTTTTCTGCTCGTGGCCATAAAATCGCTGGTTGAGGAGTTCGACCACCGTGAGATTGTACGCAAAACATGGGGGAGAGAAGGTCTGGTGAACGGGATGCAGGTCCAAAGAGTTTTCCTCCTAGGAGTTCCAAAGAACAAGACGGCGCTGCCAACCTGGGAAACTCTGGTCCGTCAGGAGAGCCAGTTGTACCGGGACATTTTGCTGTGGGACTTCCTGGATACTTTCTTCAACTTGACTTTGAAAGAGATACACTTCTTAAGCTGGGCTGATGAATTTTGTTCCAGGACCAAGTTCATATTCAAAGGGGATGCTGACGTTTTTGTCAACATGGAGAACATCGTCAGCTTCCTGGAAAGTTGCAATCCTTCCGAGGACCTCTTCGTTGGGGACATCATCTACAATGCACAACCGATCCGAATCCGAAAAAGCAAATACTATATTCCAGAAACAATGTACGGGCTAGGTATGTACCCAGCCTATGCCGGAGGCGGTGGGTTCTTGTTGTCCATCAGCACCTTGAAGAAACTTGCTCAAGCTTGCACCCAAGTGGAACTCTTCCCAATTGACGATGTCTTCTTGGGCATGTGCTTGCAACGGATCAACCTGAAGCCCGTCTTGCACGAAGGGTTCAAGACTTTTGGAATACCCAAACCTTCTGCAGCTCCCAACCTGCAGACTTTTGATCCTTGTTTCTACAAAGACCTCATGGTGGTCCATGGTCTGAAGATCGCTGAAATCTGGCTAATGTGGAGTCTCCTCCACAACCCACGGCTCTCTTGCACCCAGAACAAGCAAATCAGGAAAGCTTTCCGATGGCAGAAGATGACTAAAGACCCCGCAAGAAATTATGGTGCCTAAGGGCTGGTGGACACCGTGGCTGGGTTTACACACAAGGATGTCGAATTGTTTGGGTTTTTTGGGGGTCCAGCCAATACAGTGAACCAGAAGCAGAAACCATGTGCTAACCCACAAACCAATGTGCTAACCTGCAAAACCATCAACCCAGGTTAACTCTGATCAAGCTTACCGTGTTGCGTGGAGGCAGGTGTTATAGGTCTCCTAACTGACCTGGTTCAGTTCTGTTGAAGGTGACCTTGTGGGCTGTCTAGTGCAGGGGTCTCCAGCCTTGGCAACTTTAAGACTTGTGGACTTCAACTCCCAGAATTCCTCAGCCAGCAAAACTCTGGTAGTTGAAGTCCACGTCTTAAAAGTTGTCAAGGTTGGAGACCCCTGTTCTAGTGTAGCTTTCGTAGGGTGAGATATTTAAACACAACCATCTTAGTTCATCTTTTATAGCCAATGCCAGACAGGGAGTCACCTAGTAATTTGAACTCCTCTAAGCGATTCTCCCAGAGGTGGTATTCAGCAGGTTCTGGCCAGCTCTGGAGAACTGGTAGTGGAAATTTTGCATAGTTTGGAGAACTGGCAAATCCCACCTCTGACTGGCCCTGCCAACCCCATCTCTTCTCTGCCTCCCAATGAGTCCCAGCTGGTTGGCTGGGTCTTCTTTGGTTGCCCTGCACAGGAGAACAGAGCTGGAAAGCAGGTTAGTGGGGTGGGGAGGGAATGGGGATTTTGCAGTAACCTTCCCCTGCCAGGGCCATCAAGCCACGCCCACAGAACCGGTAGTAAAAAAATTTTGAATCCCACCACTGGATTCTTCCCTAACTACTTTACCTAATAGGAAGTCCTTCTGGCAACACTTTTAAAGCCATAACCATTGCAGGAAAATTCCCAGAATTGGATATCCACAAAATGCATTTGTTTGACGTCATTTTTTAACCCAACACTGGTTTTGTGTTCAATGGGGCTGCTGCTGCTGTACAGGTAGTCCTCGAAATATGGCCACAATTAAGCCCAACGTTTGTGTTGCTAAGTGAGGTAGTTGCTAAGTCGTCACAAAAAGGGATCGCATTGGGACACTGCAACTGTCATAAATGTGGGTCAATTGACCACACTGAAATTTCATCATGGGACCCTGGGGATTCTGCCATGGTCATGTGAAAAATGGTCATAGGTATATTTTTTTTCAATGCCATAGTAACTTTGAATGGTCATTAAACAAACTGTTGTAAGTCAAGGATTTTCTGTAGTACTCCGTAGTGTCCAATGTAATTTATTTGGTAAGCTTGCAAGGCTCTGCTTGGGGAAAAGACCCAAGGGTTACACAGGCCTCTTTTGACAATGGGAAGGAGGGAGGGAAGGAAAGAATTGAAGGAAAGAAGGAAGGCAGGAAGAAGAAAAAGATTATATGGAGGAAGGGAGGGTGGGTGAGGGAAGGAGGAAGGAAAACTTGGAGTGAGGGAAGCGAGGGAGGAAAATTTGGGTAGATGGATGGATGGATGGATGGATGGATAGATAGAATATTTTATTGGCCAAGTGTGATTAGACACACAAGGAATTTGGTGCAAATGCTCTCAAGTGTACATAAAAGAAAAGATACATTCATCAAGAGTCGAGAATCGTAAGGTGCCACACTTAATGATAGTCATGGGTACAATAAGCAATCAAATCAGATAGACAGACAGACAGACAGATAGACAGACAGACAGATAGACAGATAGATAGAATAGAATCCTTTATTAGCCAAGTGTGATTGGACACACAAGGAATTTGTCTTGGTGCAAATGCTCTCACTATACATAAAAGAAAAAATATATTCATCAAGAGTCGAGAATCATAAGGTGCCACACTTAATGATAGTCATAGGGTACAATAAGCAATCAAATCAGATAGACAGATAGACAGATAGACAGACAGACAGACAGACAGACAGACAGATAGATAGATCAGAATAATTTATTGGCCAAGTGTGATTGGACACACAAGGAATTTATCTTTGGTGCAAATGCTCTCAGTGTACATAAAAGAAAAGATACATTCATCAAGAGTCGAGAATCATAAGGTGCCACACTTAATGATAGTCATAGGGTACAATAAGCAATCAAATCAGATAGATAAGACAGATAGACAGACAGACAGATAGATAGATAGATTAGAATTATTTATTGGCCAAGGGTGATTGGACACACAAGGAATTTATCTTTGGTGCAAATGCTCTCATGTGTACATAAAAGAAAAGATGCATTCATCAAGAGTCGAGAATCATCAGGTCCAACACTGTTCCACTGGTTAATTGTCCTCACCGTCGGGAAGTTTCTCCTTAATTCCAGCTTGCTTTTCTCTTTGTTGAGTTTCCATTGATTGTTTCTTGTCCTGCCCTCTGGTGCTTTGGAGAATAATTTGACCCGCTCTTCTTTCTGGCAGCCCCTCAAATACTGAAACACTGCTAACATGTCACCCCTAATTCTTCTTTTCCTTAGACTAGCCAAACAAATAAAATCACATTTAACTTTTTTTATTGCCATTTTAATGTATTGTGGTTTCCTTTTCTTCTTTTTTATAGATTATTTTAAATTTATGATGAGGTTGTTGGTTGGCAGCATGCAACTAAAGAAAACTTATCATCTTCCTTCCTTCCTGAATTTGCTCCTGAAAATGGGAGCTTTTTAAAAATGATCTAATACAAAACACTGTTCAAATTTACTGTTTCTGTCTTTGTGAGTCAGAAAAAAAAAACCTTGGGAGAATTAAATTACAGTGGAAGAAATTATTGTGCTCCGTTTATTTTCCAGATCCCTTTGATCAGATTCCTTCAAGGAATATGATTTTTGCTTTGATTTGCATGTAACGAAAAGGGAAACTTTAACAGAAGTTTCCAAGTTAGCCTTAGGGCCTGGAAAACCTGATTTCACCAGTGTTTTGTGGGGAAAGAGGTCAGAAAGTTAAAATCAACATTTGCAAGTCAGATCACATCATATGATGATTTTACCGCAGGGGGAAAATCTGTTTCAAATTAAGAACGAACAGACAAGATTATTGTTACGTAGTGCTGATAGAGAGCATTTGCCCAGAGAAATAAATATTTCATTAGAGAGAGAAAAACATTTTCCTCTTTTTGTGGCTAACCTATCCAACTACTGTACTTCAGCAGAGAGAGAAAAATGGCAGAATGTGCAAGAAAGCAACAATTTTATAATCTTTACGACTCTAAATACTTATATCCAGTTCACACAACCTGGTTGTTATGAATCTGTGCACCAAAACAAACATGGGATTTGGTGTATGGCGATAACTTAGGAAGGTATGGTAAGAATGCAGAATCATAGGGATGGAAGGGAGTTTGGAGGTCAGTGTGTGTGTGTGTGTGTGTGTGTGTGTATGTGTATGTCTGAGAGACAGACAGACAGACAGTCAGACAGACAGACAGACAGAGAAACAGAGACAGAAAGACAGACATAGAGACACAAAGAGAGACAGAGAGAAAAACAGAGAGAGACAGACAGACACAGAGAGAGAAACAGAGAGAGAGAAAGAGAAAGATAGAAAGACAGAGACACAGAGAGAGAAACAGGAGAGAAAGACAGAGAGACAGAGAGACAGACAGAGAGAGAGACAGACACACAGAGAAACAGAGAGAGAGAGGAGAGAGAAAGAGAAAGACAGAGAGACAGAGAGACAGACAGAAAGAAACAGAGAGAGAGAGAGAGGAGAAAGAGAAAGACAGAGAGAGAGAGAGAGAGAGAGACAGACAGAGACACAGAGAGAGAGAAGAGAGAAAGAGAAAGACAGAGACACACAGAAAGACCGACAGAGAGACAGACAGACTGAGACAGACTGGAATATTGGAATTGTGATTTACTTGGTAGGCTAAATGAAAGGTTGTGAATCAAGGACTACTTGTAGAGCACATGCACGAGCTCACAGAATGTATTAAAGTAATCCCTGGCCTTAAAGAAACTTACCTTTAAGCACTGCACAAAGATTACTCACCCAAAATCTCTTACAACCTAATCTACTTTACAAGGTAACTCTGAAAGGATTCACCACCTTCTGCAGGATCTAGATGGGAAGATAAATCCAAGACCGACTCATTTGTTGCAAAGTACATATATACTCAGCCACTGTAGCTAAACCCAGCAACCGAGTCTTGTTTATTTGTCCTTTGAAGGTACATGCTAGATGTTAACGCATTTCAGAGAATTTACAGGAGAATTATGAAAACACAAATTCGTGGGATAAGAAAAGAAAAGAAAAAAAATTCTCAGCAAGCAACTGTCCAAGGAAAAACAGGATTTGGAGAAACATTTAAGAATAAAGGTATATCTTAAACCATTTCTTCCTGTTGGCCCAATGGGGCTTCCTTGATTTATTTATTTATTAGTCCAACAGTGTATAGAGGACTCAATGACAAAAAGGAGGGACACAAACACACGCACACACACAAATTTACAGCAAACTCACACAACATTTATCCTGCTACCGGTCCAGGATTCATAACTTTTTAACACTCTGAAATTCCCTATTCCTCATTTGTGGATAAATTTATACACGCTTTAGCTGTACACAGAATTAAAATTACAAAATGGTGGGTTTTTTTTTTTTTTGTATTTACAAAAATCTGTATTTACACACAGTTTTAAAACTCACAAAAATCATCTATAATTTATATCACAAGTTGCTACACCAAAATATTAAAAAATGGGATAAAATTATAAACTCTCTCTCTATGCAGTCTTTTTTTATATATATATCCTCTCCGCTGTTGTAAAAGGGGTTACGATCGAAAGAAAAGCGAGACCATTTATTATTTACTTTTTTTTTAAAGATAAAAAGCAGCAAAAGAGTCACATGCATCCCTTAAAATCTTCTTGAAATAACAAGCTTTTAAATAACTTTTCCTTAACTAGAAGTCACTGAATTATTATTATTTTAGTCCCTGCTACAGATGGAGGAGCTGCCAAACACTTATCTCTATTTCTTTCTATTCCTATCTATACACGTAGAAATGTTGAAAACTTAAGATTAAGGATCTCTTTGGCTAAAATTTTGGCATTAAATTTAAAAAAAGAGAGAGCCCATTCTGCTGGGCTGCAAAATAAGACAACCCAGAAATTTCACCTCCAGGGTTAGATCTCCTAGAAAAGTCCTCAGTAAAATTCCTTAAGGCGACATGTTTTCTATTTCATCTCAGCAGGATGGATATAGGTGAGAGAGAAAAAGGAACCTGGGACAGAACAATCCCAATTATCCCCCCCTGCTAACCTCATTTACGGAACAAGGAAGAGGAACTCAAAGACGTTCTAAATCAGATCTCATGTCACATCTTAAGCCGCATCTTAACCCTTCCAAGAATGCATATTAGTTATCTGTTTTGCATACAAAGAAAAAAAATTGATATATCCAAACTCTTCCTAAAAGCATCATAATTCGTAGGAGTCATCTAACTCGAGTTTTTTTTTTTATCTTTCCCTCCAACCCCCGGAAGAAACCGGGGTTTAGTTCACCGAACGTGGCAGGAGACAAAATTGTTTCATTGCATCAAGTAAACATTTAGTGCAGAAAAATTGCATCGGATTATTTCCCCCATATTTTAGGTGTGGCAAAAAAAACAACACTTAAACCCAGCCTCCACTCACGCCCAGCACTCAGTAAAATTCAAAAGGTCTTATCAAGTAATTAAAGTGTATGTAGTGCAAATATATATATATACATATACACATATATATGACCAACGAGTCTTTAGGTTGCTTTGTGCCTCGTTTCTAACATCGGGTGCCTGAAATTATGGACATGTTGAGCCTGGTGGGCTATCCCAAGCCAACCAAAAATCCATGTACTTTATTTTATATATACATCTATACATGAGCTCTGTGTGAGTCTGTGTCCACCCATATCCTTGCCTCCTCCCCCCCCCTTTTTTTTTTGTCCCCCAGAAGCAAAATAAAACACAGGAACGCAACTCTCAATACGTGGAACGCAGAGACAGATGGGAAAGAAAGGGAAAAAAAATACGTATACACACACACATATATATAGGTATATATATAGGTATGTATATATAGAGAGAGCCCTGCTTTCAGATGCCCAAAGATGAGAAACTTGTGCTTCTAAGATGTGCAGTTCCTGCTGAGCTTTTCGAAAGCTCTTTCTCTGTCCAGCTCTGCAAAGCCAAACCGTTTGCATTTATATCGTAACTTCCAAGGCCAAGCAAGAAGAGAGGACTAATGCTAGTGCCGCCTAGGTGTGTGTGTATGTGTGTGTCTGTGTGTGTGTAGTTGTGTTTGTGCCTCTGCCACTGGCTCCAAGTCCTGCAAGGTTCAGCTCCAGAGGATTTCCAGCCTGTGCCATCCACAGATGGTGAGGGCCAAGTTTTCTTGTACCCCCTCTCTGTCCTTCCCCGCCCCCGCTTTCTCTCTCTCCCTCACACACACACACACAACCATATACACGCACATTCACACACGCTCTCCACCATTTCGTGCTTTTCCATCATGATAAGCGGCAGCAACTCAAGGCACGCTGAGCGGATTGTGTAGCCTTATGTTCAGTGGGTATTGCTCACTGGGGGAGGTCCAAGGTCTTGGTCTGAAGGGTGGGCCGGGCCGGGCCGTAGAGCGTGACGGATGCGATGTGGTTATTCTGCATCACCTGCAGAGGAGAGATGGCCAACAGATTCAAAACGGCAGCCAAAGGGGATCGGGAGCAAGAGATGGCACCACCCGCAGGTCCGCCCGGAAGGCCCCAGGGAAGGGCTGGCTCAGCCCATCCCACGGAAAGCGGGGCCGTCAGTCCTGTGAGGTCGTCCAGACAGGAAGTGCACCCGAATGAACTGCAGGTAGTCCTCATTTCACGTTCATTCGTTCAGGGACTGATTGAAGTTTCAATGGGGCTGGACAAGTGTGTCTGACACGGCTCCCCAAACACAACAACCCCTCTGAAGTTCAGTAATTGATTCCTTTAATTAGGAGACCCAGCAGCCCCAGCAAAAGTTTCTCTCTCACTGCAGGCTAACTAGTTAGGGGCTTCACTAGCAGCGGTGGCTCTTCCGTCCCAAGGACCGGCCCATAGATTTCCACTGCTCTCCTCTCCTCTGCCTTCTGTGCATCCGCACGTCAGGCACTGAACCCAGCTGTTCCTCCTCTTCCTCATCAGCCAGCTCCAGACCTGGGGCTGTTGACTCTCCATCTGAGGGCTGATGGACAGCCCAGGCTCCATCTCTCTCTCTCTCTCTCCTTCCCTCCCTCTCTCTCTCTGCCAGCTCCATTCCCTCTTCCTCTTCGATGCTCCAGGTTGCCCTAATGCTGACCCTGACTCCCATACCTCCTCCTCCTCCGATTCGGCTGCTAAAGGGCTGGCAGCCAACAGGCCACGACAAAGTGGCACTTATATCAGATCCTTAAAGTTCTGGCTGTCCCAGCATCCCTGAGACCACATGATCACAATCTGGATGCTTGACAACCAGCTCATAATGGTCCTATGGTCATGTGAATGTTCCAATAAAGGAGAACATTTGTAGCTCAGGGTTGAACTGAGGGCTCCTTGGTGCTCTCTGCGCTTGCTTGTTTTCTCGTGTATGTTGTTTGCAGCCTTCCCTGCTGTCTTCTCACAAGCAACTCAGAAGGAAAGACAGCAGGGAAGGTTGCAAATTGATCCACTAAATTGCTCCAGGTCTTCATCTGCCGTCAGCAGTAGCTACCCTCAGCCCCAGCAACTACCCCTCGTAGGCCACCCAGACACTTTCTCCAACCCAATAGCAGCCACTCACCTGCCTGCTGGGCTGCTTCCAAGCTTGTGAGAAGATGGCAGGGATGGCTGCAAATGAATGTTCATATGACCTGCGACTTTCTCAATGACCCATAATCCTTGTTTAGCGAATGCCATCTCTTAACAATGGGAATTACCAATTACCACTGTTAACCAAAGACTACCTGTAATTCTACTTTATTTTAACATTATATTAACAAACTTTTGCAAGTCTGAGAATAAGTTTCTCCCATTGCCTTTACAGACCTGGAAACTAGGGAGGGTCCTTCCCCAGATATTTACCCACCCCCATTCATCCACATTACTCCTTAGGGTTTAGCTGCCTCTTATCTGACCATTCCCCTGGCTGTGACTCTTCCCTGTCTCCCAAGGCCATTCGCACATACCACCATAGAACAAGTCATCATAGAACAACTTTAGCCCTGGGCAGTGGGATAAGAAAGCAAAATATTTCAACACAATAATAGCATATTAAATGCTTATGGAATTGGGAACTCTCTCCATGGAATAAGCAAGCAAAACAAAACAACATACATGGAAATATATCCAATATACATCCTGGTCCTTCTTATCTCCAAAATAACAATAATAATAATAATATCCATTTTTAAAGAAGGTATAGCAATATTTCAACCCAACCCAACTCCAACTGACTGTTGCTCTCCTCACCTCAAAGATCATCCGTTGTAACCCGAAACAAAAAGTTGACCCAAATGGATTTGTATTGTTCGGAGAGGACGATCTGTAGAAATGAAAGGAGATCTGTTTGCTGGCTGCATGAAAGCAAACTTCAGCTCGAATTAAAAATCACCCTTGTAGGAATGTTAATTTTTCCAACATGCGGTGCTATTTCGCAATGTATATTTTGCTGGCCTCGAAGTGATGTTATGAACTTCCCCAATGCTTCACATTCTTTGCTATGCTACGCATTATTCAGGAAGTCATAAATTCTGTCGTGAGGCACATTATTCAACAAGCAAAATATTGGTGAAGATGGGTTTCCAAAAGTACAGGTAGTCCGCGACTTATAACCATTCATTTAGTGATCATTTGAAATTACACTGGTTAAAATGCAGTTGTCACGCCCTTGTTAGAGTCAGACTCTGAGGGAGAGGAGGAACAGCCGACAGGGAGTGGAGGTGTGGCTCCGGAGGTTGTGGAGGAGGCTGGGGAAGGGCAGAGGCTGGCTAGGCAGTCAGAGGAAGAACCCGGCCCATCCCCTCTTCATCCTAGGACACTCAGGGAGGAACGGAGAAGGCAACAACTTGGCTTACGAGAGAGGAAGCGGCCATGAGCCCCCTCATTGGCTGCAGCTGGGGAGAATAAGTATATAAGAGAGACAGTTAAAACACAGCGTTGCCAGAAGCAAAGCGTGTTTTATTTTGGGCTGAAGTTATCTTGGTTGGCGTCCTTCCAACAGACTGTGCCTTGTTATCTCCTTGAATTTGGTAATTACTTATCCTGGTCTGTTGTGGAAATTCCCTCATTGTAGTTTGTTTTGGTTTTTTATTTCACCTCTATCTGCTCATTAAGTTCAGACTGTATTGCTTTCTTTTGAAGACTATTTTTGAATGCGTGTTATCTCCAACTGAGAATTATTGAACAGTGGGGCCAAGTTGGAGGCATTAAAGGACATTTATTTATGTTTTGGATTTTGTTACATTTGTGTTACAGTCTGGGTCATCACAGCAGTATTGCAGGCTAATTCTGCCCACTGCCAGCAGTTTGATCCTGACCAGCTCAACACTGACTCAGCCTTCCATCCTTCCGAGGTCGGTAAAATGAGGACCAGGATTGTTGAGGGCAATAGGCTGACTCTGTAAACTGCTTAGAGAGGGTTGGAAAGCACTGTGAAGCAGTATATAAGTGCTATTGCTAGTTATGACTGTGGTGGGCAGGTTCCATTACAATAGGAATTCAAGGACCACCTGTACTTGAGAGTTTTCTCCGTAACACCTGCCAACCAACAATGGTTGCAGAAGGTTGAAGAACAGTTGCAGGAATTAGATATGGACAGTGTGATGACCCAGGGTGGAATACAAAATAAACACAGTCACAGAAAACAGGTGAAGCCCCTTTTATTCCTTCACTTTGCTTCCAAGCTCCAAATATCCTTGACTGGAGACAAAAAAACTCTCACACAAGCAGTTACAAGAAGGAGGAAATGCCATTTAAACTAAAAATGCCTATAAAGTATAAAGAGTAAAAAGCAACACAAACCAGGCAAGATAAGGGCTGCAGGACGTCCACGGATAACACACACTGGGAAGGACGCCAAACTCAGACAGGAACCATCAGCTAGAGATATTTCCACACTTCGTTTCCAGTGTTCGCCCATACGCATGTCCGTCCTCTTATCCAGTTGTCACAGCTGGAGCCCATGAAGAGGATCAAGGCCCTCTCCTCCCCCATAGACCATGTCTCTCCCTTATCCTCTCCTCCCTGCGTGCCCTAGGATTGAGAGGGGATGGCCCTGGGTCCTCCTCTGACTGCTCAGCCAGCCTCTGTCTTTCCCCAGCCTCCTCCACAACCTCTGGAGCCACACTTCCACTCTCTGTTGGCTGTTCCTCCTCTCCCTCAGAGTCAGTCTCCACCAGGAGCAGGACAGATAGTCTACTCTAGACTCTAGAGAAAAGAAGGACTAGGGGCAACATCATAGCAGTCTTCCAATATTTGAGGGGCTGCCACAAAGAAGAGGGAGTCAAGCTGTTCTCCAAAGCACCTGAAGGCAGGACATCAGTGGAAGATTTTAAGAAGAGACTGGACATCCATTTGTCTGGAACAGTATAGGGTCTCTCAAGGTCCCTCCCAGTTCTATTCTGTATTTTATTCTGACAATGAGTTTTGCATGACCCAAATGAATACTGAGCAGAATTCTGCAGCAGCACTAAATAATCTAGAATCTATCCCCTTTCAGCTCCTCAGTATCGTTATTGGATCCGCAGTTGTTGTTTTTTTCATATCTTGGTAGCAAGGTAGGCTATTTCTTCCTAAAGGAAAGCATTTCTTTTTTTTTACCTGTGAAGAACTACGGGTTTTTCCACAGGATGTCCAAGAAGTTCTTGAATATTATCCCACTACAAGAAAAAGGAAATCAAGAAAATGAAGCCCGCTGTGAATAGCCTTATTTAAAAACCAACAGAAAAAGGTTCTGTATGCATCTCATTTCCAGAATTCAGGTGCCATTTTGGAAGAACTGCAAACATCTCTCAGTGGTGACCCAAGAGCTGTCTTCCTTGCAGGGGCCTCGTTGCTGGCTAAGCCTGCTCTTTTTTCTTGGACCTTCCTGGAAACTTAAAACTGTAAATATCTCAAAATAAGCTGTGTTCTGGTATGAATCCATCCACCCCAGATTTTTCTGAGACCCCATGGAAAACGGTCTTTTGCAGCACCCCTCCTAGTAACCTGGACAAAAAAAACCAGGTAAAACACCTGTAAAGGTCAGGACTGTTCTAAGGATCTCCTCTTTTGTGATTTACCTTGCTGTACGTTGTGCAGGTTTCCATCTGTGACTCAGTGCTTTCTAGTTTAGGGGAGAAAAAATTTAAAATAATATAAGTTTACATGTCAATGGCACATTCCTCCTATCGAATGCTTAATAAAACATCAATCAGGTAGGTTTGGCCTAGAGCAGAAAAGGAAAGTCTATGGAGATTCTCAGTCATCCAGAGGCTTACCCTCAACTTTGATTAAAACTTTTTTTAGAACACATTAAAAAAAGGTCCTAGAATCATAGGCACCCATAATTCATTCATCGTAGGTGTTTCCATTCACATATATCTTTTGCCAAATATTCTTTCTTCCTTACCTCGTTTAATAACGAGTGGGATCTTGAATTCACAACGATGATAACTGCAAGAGTGGAATCAGCAGTTAGGGGAAAGTACAATCATAAACAAGAATTTAATTTTAAAAAATAATACTTGACTCTAAATCAGGGGTGTCCAACCATGACAACTTTAAGACCTATGGACCAACTCCCAGAATTCCCCAGCCAGCATGGGCTGGCTAGGGAATTCTGGGAGTTGAAGTCCACAGATCTTAAAAGTTGCCAAGGCTGGACACTCCTGCTCTAAATGAATTATGTTTAAGTCGAACTGTTTTGAATTGATAGCACCTTGTTTTGAATTCAAAACGTGGTTTCTAAGCTCCTTCCAAGATGATCAAAACAGCCCATTTCAACAGAATGACTGTTTCAGGCTTGAAAGCCTCTGTGTGTGTGTGTGTGTGTGTGTGTGTGTGTGATGACACTTGAAATATGTTACAAATTCAAAATGATTCAAAGGTGAAATGTTATGCACATTTTATACTCTGCAGTCTTGCATGGGTCTCACTATGAATGTCAGCATCCATTTTCCAAATAATCTCACAATCATGTGATTTTCAATGTTTCTGGCAAAAATAGCCATTCGGAAAAAAATGGATTTGCTTAGCGACCACCTGATTTGCTGAATGACTGCAGCGACTTGCTTTACGACTGTCATAAAGAAATGGTATAAAATCGAATCAAATTATATGGTGGGCCATTTAAAGACCAGAACAATTTACACTCAATATTCCAGGCTGAATTTTGGCCCTTAAGGGAGGACTTGCGTCTATTTCGTGGAATAAGAAGATAAACATCTTTGACTGTCTTGAGAAAAATTTTGGAAAGTTTAGACTCCTGCCTCAAACGTTCGATGAAGATTTAGAAATAATACATTAGGCCAAGGGTCTTCAAACTTGGCAAGTTTAAAACTTGTGGACTTCATTTAATGTAATTGACATTCTTATCGTAGTCCCATCTTTACATATATTCCAGTTAATTTAACAATGATTCTCAAAAAATAGTCAAACATAGTTAAAATGAACTATGAGAATTGTAATACAAAGACAAATATCAGTTTCTACAATTAGGTGAAAAGATTAACGTATTAGAAAAGATAAATGTCTTAGAATAAAGAAAAGAATACCATGTGGAATCTAACCTAAAATGTATATGTGATATGTAGTAGTTAGGGGATAACTAAAAATGATTATATTATGGTAATTTTTAATATGAGTTAAAGGGGAGTAAACTGAATGATGTATAAGACAAAAGGATGGTTCACTCAAATGGGTAATTAAGGGGGAAATGTTTGGAATTATTAAAACTAAGATGGAATTTATTGAATAATGAAACAAGAATATGAGATGAAATTGCAAATATGACAGATAAAAGTATAAAAGTATAATGAATACAGATTAAGAAATATGAGTTTTAAGATATATAAAGGAGATAAGAATATAATTAAAGAAAAACAGAATAAGTTAAGATATGAATTAAAAATGGATAAAATAAATGTGAAAAATGTAAGAATGTTTGTGAAAATTTATAGAAAATGATACGATAAGAAACTGAATATGTAAGATAGATATGTAATTATGGTCATGTTTGTATGGAAATATAAAAACCTGGAACCACACTTCACCAAAAGAGATGTTTGTAAAAGATAAAAATGAAAAACTTTTTGGAAAAAAGAAGACTTGTGTACTTCAACTCCCAGAGTTCCTGAGCTAACTAGAGGAGGAATTCTGGGAGTTGAAGTCCACAAGTCTTCAAGCTGCCAAGTTTGAAGACCCCTGCATTAGGCATTGTGTGTTTCCCCTGGTGGAAATCCAGCAAAGCACAACATTTCTAGGCCCTGGCATATCCACCCTCTAGCTCAGGCATCCCCTATTAATCGGGCCATGGTCTATCCAGAGCTGGGCCATGTGTGAGGTGGGCCAGTGTGCACATGCATGCACATGTGTGCACAGCTCAACTCGCCCGAGCGGAAGGCCAGTTCCTCTCTCTCCCACTCCCAACCCAGCCAGCAAGCTGCAAAGATTGTGGGCCACTGCTCTACCCCGTAACTTTTCAAACTGAAATAGAAAATAGAGCTTTTTACTCACATGTTAAAGTTATAATGACCAGGATAATTGGTATGCAAAACAAATTTCTTTACTCTATGAGTATTTGCATCAAAAAGGATATCCTGTGGGAGAAAACGACAACAGGGGAAAACACATACGGTTACTACACTTAAGGGATGAAAGAAGCCATCATAATCAATCAATTCATCATCCTCTTTTAATGACTCCATAATCCCATGCGGGGTGGAGTCTGGGCAACTGAATGGAGCTGTGTGATTACTGGCTGGATGCCCTTCCTGTCACCAATGAGGAGTTATTCAGCAGATATTTTCTCATCGTGCCCAGAGAGAGAAATATCTGCCTCTACCCAGGATTGAACTAACAGCCTCCTGATTGTGAGGCGACAGCTCCACCTCTACGCCACCGCACCAGTCATCATAATTAATCGACCTGTTTAAATTATTGTAACACTCTACATGTCAGTCAACAAGTACCTGGCTCAACGGTATTAACTGTAGGAGGGATCTAGCTGTCCTAGTAGACAACCACTTAAATATGAGCTGTACTGCAGCTGCCAAAAAAGCCAATGCAGTCCTAGCCTACATCAACAGAGGGGTAGTTTCAAGATCATTAAAGTGCTTTATATTGCATTAGTGAGGGCACACTTGGAATCCTGCATCCCCTTCTGGTCACCACGATACAAAAAATTATGTTGAGACTCTAGAAAGAGTGAGAAGAAGAGCAACAAAGACGATTAGGGGACTGGAGGCTAAAGCATACGGTGAATGGCTAAAGGAACTAGGTACGTCTACTTTAAACTGGAACGAAGGAGAAATTTCTTGACCGTCAGAACAATAAACCAGGGTAATGGCTTTCCTCCAAAAGTTGTGGCTGCTCCATAACTGGAGGTTTTTAAGAGGAGAATGGTCAGCCCATATCTGGACCGAGATGCCCTGCGCACGATCACTCAGGTGCTCGTTGTCTCCCGACTCAACTACCGTAACACTCTCTATTTAGGACTGCCCTTGCATACCACTCGGAGGCTTCAGCTGGTGCAGAATCGCGGCGCGGTAGTGCTGGGAGCTTCCCGATACTCCCATATTACACCCCTCCTGCGCGGCCTGCATTGGCTTCTGGTTGCCCTCCGGGTGAGATTCAAGGTCTTGGTGTTAACATTCAAAGTCCTACATGGCATAGGTCCAGGATATCTACGAGAACGACTCCTCCCAGCATCAAATGCCAACCGCCCTGTACGGGCGCATAGACTGGGTCTCCTCAGGGTGCCGTCCGTGACTCAATGACGCCTGGCGGTGACCCGGGGGAGGGCCTACTCTGTGGCGGCCCCCACTTTATGGAATCTTCTTCCACCAGAGCTCCGGCTGGCTCCTGATCTTCGCACCTTCCGCCACGAGTTAAAAACCTGGCTGTTTTTACAATCCAGGCTGTGCTGACCCTTTGGGGGGGTTGTTTATTTTGGGGTTTTAATTCTAATTCGGCTTACAACTGTTTAATATATTTTTAGGTAATTTATTGTTATTATTGTATTTTAGCTGTGAGCAGCTTGAGTCCTTTCGGAGAGGGGGCGGCATATAAGTCAAATAAATAAATAAATAAATAAATAAATTTGTGCAGGATGGCATAAGTTCTCATGCTTTGAGCAGGGTTGGACTAGAAAGGTGGGAAAATTTTGGTGGTTGAGAAATGTCCCCCCCAAAGCAATTAATCCAGGCTGCACGGGAACACAAGGCTGCACCGCCCACATGGCCCGCCCATCCGCTGGCCCCCACCCTCCAGCCAAGTGCAAACCTTACCTTGAGTAGACCCACACAAGCTGGAACTGGAAGGTAAGACCAACGGCGGGGGAGAGAATGCCGCCCTGGGGTGGCTTGCTGACTTGGTGGGAAAGTCGGTCCCACATTCCAGAGCTGCAATAGTCACAGGAATGGCCCTTTGGTCATCCCGGAGCAGCTGCTCCTCCATCCGGGTGCACCGGCCTGCCATGGACTGGAGGAGCAGCTGCTTCGGGGTGACTAAAGAGCCAGTCCTGTGACTTACTGCAGCTGTGGAATACGGAAGCGACTTTCCCACCAACATCAGCAAGCCACCGTCAGTCAAAATCCATATTAGTGGTCTGCAGGATTTAAAATTATGAGTTTGGTGGTCCCTGAGGTCCAAAAGATTGGCGACCCCTGGACTAGAAGACCTCCAAGGTCCCTTCCAACCCTGTTTATTCTATGGAGATTCTCAGTCCTCCAGGATCTGGTTGTCCCAAAGGTGCTTTTTTCAAGAGGCAACTGGACTTTCTGGTTTTTCTTTGAAGACATTTCACTTCTCCTCCAAGAAGCTTCTTCAGCTCTGACTGGATGGTGGGGGATGGAAGGATTTGTGCCCCTTGAAGACAGCTGGTCATTTGCATCCTTTTAGAGGGTCGTTGAGCCCACTTGGAGGTTTCTGTGTCCTCAAGGTCATCTGAGTAGTGCTAATGGTTCCTGTAGCCTGCAATTTTTCCTCTGGAGATCCACTCCTACTCCTACACCATTCCAAGGGTGTTCATCCCAAATTGTATAGCTAAAAAGTCTGTAGAGTTTCTCAGCCCTCCAGG
This sequence comes from Naja naja, assembly GCA_009733165.1. Taxonomy (NCBI): domain Eukaryota; kingdom Metazoa; phylum Chordata; class Lepidosauria; order Squamata; family Elapidae; genus Naja; species Naja naja. Next base: position 5,012,382 of record CM019161.1, read on the forward strand.
TCATGGTTGTCATCCAAGAGGGACAGAGCTGAAGAAGCTTCTAGGATGACAAGTGAAACATCTTCAACGAAAAAACCAGAAAGTCCAATTGCCTCTTGAAAAAAATAATAATAGCAGCACCTTTGGGACAACCATGACTGAGAATCTGCGTAGACATTCTACGTGTGAGCAGCTTGAAAAAATTAATTAATTCAAAAATGAGCAGCCAAACCATCTGCTACTTTTTCCAACAGCTGGCCTACAATTTGACATCATATCACGTGTGGCACCTCCATACCTGTCATGCCCCTGTTGGAATCTGATTCCAAGGGAGAGGTGGAACAGCTGACAGGGAGTGGGAGTGTGGCTCCCATGTCTGGGGAGGAAACTGGGGAAGGGCACAGGCCGGCTTGGCATTCAGAGGAAGACCCAGGCCCACCCCCTCTTCATCCTAGGGCACGCAGGGAGGAACGGATAAGGGAGCAATGTGGGTTACGGGGGAGGAAAGGGCCCTGATTCCCTTCATTAGCTGCAACTGGGAAAAAAGGATAAAGAGGGTGTTTGCGCACAGCTCCTTGCTGGAAGCAAAGCGTGAATTATTTTGGTTTGTCTTATCTGAGTTCTGGCGTCCTCCCAACTGTGTTTGTTATCTTCTGAAGTCTGCAATTCCTTATCCTGCCCTGTCTCATTAATTGCTGCAAGGTGGTTTGTGTTGGTTTTTATTTATAATCTATATGTACTTTGGGTTCGGACTGAATTTCTTCCCTTTAAAAACTGTTCTTGGGAGTTTTTTCTCCAGGCGATGATAACTGGACATTGGGGACCAAGTTGGAGGTATTAAAGGGACTTTACCTATTTTTGTGACTTTGTTGCTTTTCTGCCACGCCCTTTTGGGTCATCACAATACCACTCTTCTTAAGCAAAAACGATGAAGTTCTTAAGAGGTTTTACTCTCTGATGGAAAGTCTGACTTCTCTCATTCATTTATGGAGTTTATGGAGGCCCTCAAGCGCCATCTAGTGGCCTTCCAGAATCCAGGAGCTGCCTTTTTGGCCCTGGGACTTCGACCAGACCAGCTCAGGTAATGCTAAAACTCAGGTAACGTAGCTCGGCATATTGGGGTGACCCTGGCCACTTGTGTTTATGGTTAAACAAACAGGGTTTAGTGGCGTGTACTAACCCCATCTTTAACTCACCACTCCAAGCGTGAAGTAGTTGAAGAAGAAATCGTTGCACTTCGAAGGGACTTGCTTATGAGGAGAAGGTGAGTGGATTTTCATCTGTTTGCAAAAAATAAACAACCTGTTAGATCCGTGTATCTACCATTCTTCAATGGAAGAAGAAGAAGAAAAAGGGGAAGAGGGTTTGGTACAAGTAATCCTTTTTAATGTAACCTGAATGTCTTAATTCTTGTATTACATCTGTATAACTTGCACATGATATACAACTGGAGGACTGGAGCCCAGATGCCTGGAAACTTGTTGCCTCTTGGAGAGATAGCAAGAGAAGAAGGGGCCATAAAAATTCCAGCACCAAAAGAAACTTCCTGGGAACCTCTTCTCAACTATGTTCCCAGAAAAAATAAAGGGGGGTAGAATGAACATTTGCAGAAAACCTTGTGAGGGGACCCCAAAGAGAACCAGAAGTTAGAATTTTAAAATTATAAGAGAAAGATTAATTTTATCATGATGGTTGATTACTGTAAGCTATTATTAATTTTAATTAGTATTAATAATTAATATGTATTAATATTATGAAGGAAAAGCACTGGTACTATAGGATTATTGCTAGAGAATTGTTGTGGCCTGCCGGCGGCTAGCGGAGCTGGCAGCAGAGTCGGACAGTGAGGAGGTTGGGGTGGAACATGGGCCAGTCCTGGAGGCTGAGGAAAGCTCGGATGAGGGCTCTGCGTCAGAGGCAGAGATGGGGCCAGGGCTGTCCGACAGTTATCAGCTGCCTTCGGAGTTGGAGATCAGTGGGGCAGAAGAACAGCTGGAGCCTGTTCCCTATGTGCACATGCACAGTGCTGCCAGGAGAAGGGAACAGTTAAAGAACAAGGGCCGACTAGGGAGTAAAGCCACAGGTGGATGGTGAATGGACCCTCCCATGGGGATTAAAAGAGGAGCAAAAGGGGAGGGGGCTTTTGCAGGAAGCAATTCGTTTGTTGCAGCAGTGTCAAGATCTATCTGTGCATCTCAGAGACTCTGTGCTGAGTCCTTCCTTGTCAGCACTGCATTTGAAAATATTTACTTGGCAGCTCTCCAAGCTAGATAAGGTCCGTGCTCCTAATCGCACCCTTGAAAGACTGTTTGCCAGGCCTTTGGCTGAAAGTGAATGCAAGAAATTCACCTTCGTTTAATAAAAGAGGTTTTGCCGGGACAAAAAATCTGCTTAGTGCTTTTTGTGGAAGTCTAGGCCAGAACAAGAATATCATCACTGTTATGATGCTATTGTTCAAAGGAATTGTAACCAGACAACACCCTGTCTATATGGATATTGAATATGTTGCTCTTTCTATTTTTAATAAAAATATTTTTTTTAAAAATGATCTGCATGGATTTTGCCTAACCTTATCTTCAGATTTGTAGAAAACCTTGTGAGGGGACCCCAAAGTGCTGAGGACATCTTGGCACGAATCACCGAAATACACACAACGCTCGGATACCCGTATTTTGGCATCAGCTAACACACCTGGACTGCAGCCTAGAAAGGAGAAATAAAGGAGAAGAAGATATGAGCACTTACAGAGTAATTCTGAAGCACCTGCACTGATCCCGGCAGTCTTAGAAAACAGAATTATGTGAACGTGAGTGGTCAGAGAAACAAAAAGTTCTTTTGAAAAACTAGAACCCTCATGTAAAACCTTTTGCTGAAAGAAAGAAATGAAATTACAGTTTATGGACTCGTTCTTTAAATTAGGCCATTTGGTGTATGTGTCAGATCCGTGTATCTGCCATTCTTCAATGGAAGAAGGAGAGGGGGAAGTTGGTACAAGTAATCCTTTTTGATGTAACCTGAATATCTTAAATCTTATATTGAATCTGTATAACTTGCACATGATATACAACTGGAGGACTGGAGCCAGATGTCTAGAAACTTGTCACCTCTTGGAGAGATAGCAAGAGGACAAGGGACCATAAAAATTCCAGCTCTGAAAGATACTCCCTGGGAAACTCTTCTAACATACGTTCCCAGAAAAGGGGGGTGGAATTAACATGTTGGTTCTTTGTTTGACTAAATCCACATCAGAATAAGGGGAGGGGTTCTAATGCCCTTTATCTATTACTGTATGCCTGGAAGCAACTTACAGTCTGCTTTGACTAGTACCTGGATCACTTCCTTTCAATAAAGAATTCCTTTTGAAGTACCTAGCTTTTGGAAGTTCATTCTTTTTGGTTGAAGGGGGAAAGTCCAGTGCTTACAGTATGGTACATTGATTTAAAAATGGTTGCCTATGATGCACCCCATTGAAAATTACCAACAGACACAAGAGTTTTAGTAATAGGCAGAGAGTTGTTTTTGTCGCAATCTGATCTAGTATTGGGTGGTTTACTTCTGACCAGGTGAGTGGACTAGAAAAGCTGGAAGGGACCAACCTCACCAACTGGCCCACATTAACTTTCCTGTTTTTACTGAGAAAGTCAAGAACAAATATTTTCACCTGGAATTAGAATAACAGAGTTGGAAGGGAGCTGGGAGATCTTCTAGTATAACCCCTTGTTCAAGCAGGAGACCCTATACCATATTCCAGACAAATGGCTGTCCAATCTCTTGTTGAAAACCTCCAGTGATGAGAGAACTCACTACTTCTGAAAGCAAGCCATCCCACTGATTAACTGTTCTCAATGTCAAGAAAATTTCTCCTTAGTTCTAGGTTGCATCTCCCTTTGATAAGCTTCCATCTGTCCTGCCTTCAGATGCTTTGGAGAATAAGTCAGCCCCCTCTTCTCTGTGAGAGCCCCTCAGATATTGGAAGACTGCTATCATCACCCATGGTTCTTCTTGTTAGAGTAGATATACCTAGAACCCTCCATCGTTCATCATGCGGTTTAGCCTCTAGGCCCCTAATCATCTTTGTTGCTCTTCTCTGCACTCTTTCTAGGGTCTCAACCAACTTCGGTGACCAGAATTGGACATAGTATGATACCTGCAGTGAGTAAGCGCAGTCGTAAACCTGAGGGTCCAGCCCCATCTCGGAGAACATCAATGTATTCTGCGTACACGTTTCCCAGGAAACAGCTGAGTGGCATCATAGGTGCCCTAAAAGCATAAAACAATGTAAACAATTTAAAATATGATACATTCCTTTACCAATCTTGAAGGTTCCATACCCCAAACTTCTCAAACTCAAAATAGACACCACAATGGGACCGTTCAGCAACGGAGATATCGACGGCGATCTTAGCGGGTTAAGATCGCACATCGTTCCGCCGCGACACCAGCTCCGCCCTCTAACTCCTGAAGCTGACTGGAGGATGATGGGAACTGTAGTCCAATAGAGAAAAAAGGGAAGCCTCTGCTGAAGAAGGGCTGGATTGATAAATCACGGTTTGAAGCTTGCCAACCAATAAAAGTTAGATGTATCTCCAGAGGCCATCCGTTTGGGGGGGGGGGGAGGCAGAATTTTGAGAGATGTCCCAAAAATGCTTTTTTCAAGAGGCAACTGGACTTTCTGGTTTTTCCTTGAAGACGTTTCGCTTCCCATCCAAGAAGCTTCTTCAGCTCTGACTGGATGGTGGAGAACAGAAGAATGGAAATCCAGTCAGAGCTGAAGAAGCTTCTTGGATGAGAAGTGAAATGTCTTCAAAGAAAAATCAGACAGTCCAGTTGCCTCCTGAAAAAAGCACCTTTGGAACAACCGTGACCTGGATGATGGAGAATCTCCGTAGAAATTTTGAGAGATGGTTTGCACGCCAAGGAATATATGTTTGAAAGACCCAACTTCTCAGCCTGGAAACTGAAAAGAGTTTCCTGAACTGAACAGAGAGAGAGAAAAAGAGTTTAAGCACAAAAGAGAAGATGAAATACATCTCAGTGAAAGACTAACACAAAATATTCACTCAGTACAGGTAAGTCCTCAACTTAGAACAACAATTGGGACCAGTATTCATGTTGCTAAGCAAGATGGTGGTGAAGTGAATTACATCCTTGGTGGCTCAGGCTGTTAAATGCCTAGCACTTAAGATCCAGCTGTCTACAATTACTGTAGGCTCGAATCCCACCAGGCTCAAGGTTGACTCAGCCTTCCATCCTCTCGGGGTAGGTAAATTGAGGACCCAAGATTGTTGGGGGCAATAAGCTGACTTTGTAAAAATGCCGCTTAGTAATAAGCAGGCAAATGCAATGGAAGGAAGGCTATTGCTGAGCGCATTGGGTTGTATCCCAAAAAATTGTAAGCCGCCCTGAGTCTTCAGAGAAGGGCGGCATATAAATGTAATTAAAACAAAACAAACAAACATCCAACTGTATGACCTTTTCTGCCATCATCATTAAGAGAATCACTGCAGTTGTTTAAGTGAATCACTTGGTCCATAACTGAGCCCACCTTGTTTCACTGACGTGGGTGTTTTTTGCCACAAAACAGCCAAAAAATGTCCCAAAACACAATCATATAATTGGAAGGTGCTGCATTTGTCATAAATGACAAATACTACCTGAGACTTCTCAGGAAACAACTGAATGAAAAACTGCTGGTGACCTTCTACCGCTGCACCATAGAGAGTATCTTAACTTACTGCACCTCTGTATGGTTTGCCAATTGCACAGTGGCAGATAGGAAAGCCCTCCAGAGGGTGAATGTCATTGCCCAGAGGATCAATGGTTGCCCTCTCCCCACTTTGGAAGAGCTTTATAGCTCCCGTTGCTTTAAGAAAGTTCAAAACATTCTCATCCTGGGAACCCTTTTTCTGAACTATTACCATCTGGCAGACGGTACAGGACAATAAAAAAAAACAAGGACAAATAGGCTGAAAAACAGCTTCTATCCCAGGGCAGTAGCTCTGTTGAATTCTACTGTCTAGTGCAATATTAATGCAATATCAGGGGTTTTCAATTCAATGTATAGAATGCAAAGGATGTGTGTTTGTGTTTTATTTTTATATTTATAATGTACACTGAAGATGGCATTTGATTTTGTTGTATGAGGTGCAGTGACAATAAACTTTTTCTTTTATGTACATTGAGAGCATTTGTACCAAGACAAATTCCTTGTGTGTCCAATCACACTTGGCCAATAAAGAATTCTAATTCTATTCTATTCTATTCTGTGCTGTGCTGTGCTGTGCTGTGCTGTGCTGTGCTGTGCTGTGCTGTGCTAAACTAAACTAAACTAAACTAAACTAAACTAAACTAAACTAAACGCAGTTACTAAAGGCCCAAAATGCGATGATGCGAACGATGTGTGTATGTGTGTTAGTTGTATATTTGAGGGCAGGTCATAAATAACTTTTTCTGAGTCCATCCTAACCTCAAATGGTTATTAAGCAATCAGTTATGAATTAAGGACTATGTATTATATAGCCACCGTGCCGGGTAGAATTTATAATCATACAATTTATAATTGAGGAAAGGCACAGGGGAAAAAATGAATACATTCTTTCTATTTTTCAACAAGACAGACGACATAAAATATTTACATTTTATATGCCCAGATTATTAAATTATCAATCTAGTTGATTAATTAATCAATTAGCAATCAGTTTAATGAATCATTGAGTACAGGGGGCCTCCTGCTTGAGCAGGGGGTTGGACTAGATGACCTCTAAACTCCCTTCCAACTATGTGACTCCACAACATCAGAGCGACGTACTTCGTATCCTGCAGGCTGTTTCCGCTGTAGATGTACATGCGTTTCACAGTTGCACCGTGTGGGATTTGCAGAGAGGCTAAGCCATGGGCAAAGTTTGGCTGTGGAAATCGAAATGAAAAATTATTGTGAATACAATAACTGGCAGGTCTTTACACTCCCAAAGCAGCACCTTCATCTTCTCTCTCTATATATATATAGATAAAAAAGCGAAATACCACTCATGCATCATCACAAAATCTCCAGAACCGTAAAGTCTACAAACTTGACATTTGGCACATAGGTTCCTCTTGGCTTCTAGGTGCTCGCTAAGAAAGGATTTTTCCAAATGACCATCAGAGCATTAGTATTTCATATATTATTATTATTATTATTAACACGCTCTGATGCTAAGGAGTTCTACTCCCCCTCCCCGCCTGAAAAGAAATCTCTTCCAAATACAAAACACAAGCAGAGGAGTTTCAGTTTCACAGCACCAAGCAGCTTTAGTACAGAACAGTTGAGCTAAGCCTCACCCAGGCTCCTTGCTGTCTCCTTCTTGCTCACACAGCAAATACTCTTTCAGTTTCCAAACAGCCCTCAACTCTCTCACACACTGACAGTATGCTGGCCAGATGAATACCGCTGGATGCTGGTAGGCAGAGGCAGAGTTTCCTTATTATTTTCTCCCAAAAAACCTAAGCCTGACCACATAGTTTCGTAGCAAAGCACGGGTATCGAGGTAGCCTCTTATAAAGTGCTTAGCGGAAAATTTAATCCCTCTCTTGCAAAACCCAGGATCTGCTTCACATATTTTAGTGAGTCATAAGGGGATTTGTTTGAGTTCCAGCAGGAGATCATAGCCACCAAGTCTCTAAAATCAAGGTTTATGGCTTAATGGATAGCGTTAACCTGGGCGATTGTGGTTTATTCAACAGAAGATGGATAAACATGGTGGCCACAGTTATAGCTTGGGGATGAAGCCTCCTGAATCAGGGGCATTTGCTGGAATGCTGCACCTGTCCATCCATTCGTGTGTGTATATGTGTAGTTCAAGATGATGTCTACCAGCCCAGCTCTTTTTACACGTGTCCTGAATTCGCATGGAAAGATCTGCGGTCTCCAATTGAGGCCTCCAAGCTGGGTATTTTTTATTTTTTGGACCTTTCTCTGAATTCACCCCTGCTGCGTAGTCTAAACCAGGGGTCTCCAACCTTGGCAACTTCAACTCCCAGAATTCCTCAGCCAGTGCATGCATGCGCTGGTTGAGGAATTCTGGGAGTTGAAGTCCACAAGTCGTAAAGTTCTCAAGGTTGTAGACCCCCTGGTCTAAAAACCACATATTTTACAACCAAAGAAAGGGAACACACAGGAAGAAACGAACACGTTATTTTCCTTTTGCATTTTTTTTTTAAATTTATTTTTTTAACCCGATAGCTGACCTCATACTTGGGAGTTTCAGTCCATGAGTCCAACTGAAAGGAAAAAGACAGGCCCCTGAAGTTGAGATGGAAAAGTTGCTCCGCAGAGTTGTAAACTGGGAGGGGAAAACACACACAACAGCAGCTTGTTAAAAACAGGAATTCTTTTTTAAAACCCGAACTCGGCATTAACACTGATGTGGCCAAACATCGCATTCACCACACAGGTAATCCTTGACTTAACAACTGTGACCGCTCAAAGTTACAACAGATCCCGAAAAACTGACCTACGACCCAGATTTGAAGTTCCAATGTCTGCTATCCCACCCCCAGAGTTACACCATCAACCAGCTGCTTGTAGCGTCACATGACCATGATATTTCCATAAACCAACATTTATTTCCCATTTCTGGTAAATGCCCCATAGCAAACAATGGATTTGCTGAACGACCGCTGCTAAAAAGATCATAAAATCAGGCGATCCACTTTATGTCCGTCACAGCTTACGGCTGAAATTGTGGGTTCAATTATAGTCATTCAGGACTGACTGTATAACAATCTAAACCTTGTCCTTCCGAACCTGTCCCAAGGTTGAGCTCTTCATTATAACATGTCTCAGTTTTTTCCAATCATGTGGTAAATTGTAGGAGATTTAAGATACTGTAGGAAAATTAAAAATACAGAATAAAAGAGTTGGAAGGGACTTCGGAGGCAGGAAACCCTATACCATGAGATTCAAGGTGCTGGTATTGACCTATAAAGCCCTTCATGGCTTAGGACCGGGGTATTTGCAGCAGACCCTGCTGCCAGTAACAGCTTCCCAACGTCCCATGCGCTCCCATAGGCAGGGCCTCCTTGGGGTGCCGTCGGCCAGACAATGTCGGCTGGCGACCCCTAGGGGTAGGGCCTTCTCTGTGGGAGCACCCACCCTATGGAACCAGCTGCCCCTGGAGCTTCGGGTGGCCCCTGACCTCCGATCCTTCCGTCGTGGCCTGAAAACATGGCTTTTCCAACTTGCCAACCTGGACTGATGGAGGGGATGGGGTTTTAGTGAATTGTTTTTATTAATTTTAATTGGTTAGTGGGATTTCAAATTTAATTGTTTTTAATATTTGTATTATATTATATTTTTTACTATTGTAAGCCACCCTGAGTCCTTCGGGAGATAGGGCAGCATAGAAATCCCATCAAATAAATAAATAAATAAATTATAGAAAAATGACTGTCCAATCTCTTCTTAAAAACTTCCAGTGTTGGAGCATTCCCAACTTCTGGAGGCAAGTCGTTCCGCTGGTTAATACACAGTGAAAAACCCAAGAGGGAGGGTAAAAAATGACATTTTTTTCATGGGATCCCAGTCGGTATTTTAAATCGGTTGAGAAATTAGAGGGCCCCTATTTCTGGATTCTTGGGGCCTTGTTTCCTGTGGTACGCAGCTCAAGCAGGATCTGCAAGTTTCTACAGTTCCAACACAACCTATCTAACCTGTTTGGCTAGATGTTATAATGGGGCTAAATAAATAAATAAATAAGTAAATAAATAAATAAAACAAGGAAGAGGCACAAGGAAGCATGCTGTGGAATATCAAGGGGCAACAAAATTAAGAAGCGAGATAGGAGGAATAAAGGGATAAAGACAGTAGTCCTTGACTTTTATTTATTTATTTATTTAATTGGACTTGTATGCCGCCCCCTCTCTGAAAGGACTTGGGGCAGCTCACAACTAAAATACAATGATAAATATATTAAAAAGAATTAAACTTAAACAAGCCCAATAGGTAAAACTAATTTAAAACTAATTTAAAATTTAAAACAATTTTAAACCCAGCCCCCAAGAGGTCAGTCCAGCCCGGCCTGCTCAAACAGCCAGGTTTTCAAATCGCGGTGGAAAGAGCGGAGATCTGGAGCCAAACGGAGCCCCAGGGTTAGTTGGTTCCACAAGGCGGGAGCCGCCACAGAGTAGGCCCTTCCCCGGGGCACCGCCAGCCGACACTGTCTCGTGGATGGCACCCCGAGGAGTCCCCGTCTGTGTGCGCGCACAGGGCGATCGGTATTCGTTATTGGCAGGAGACACTCCCGCAGATACCCCGGACCCAAGCCATGAAGGACTTTGAATGTTAATACCAACCCCTTGAATCTCACCCGGAGGGCAACCGGCAACCAGTGCAGCTCGCGCAGGAGGGGTGTAACTTTTGAACACAATGGAGCCTAAGATTTATGTTGCTAAGCGAGACATTTGTTAAGGGAGTTTTGCCCCATTTTACAACCTTTCCTGCATCCAAATTTTGATCATGTGACCATGAAGATACTGCAATGGTCATAAGTGTGAAAAACAGTCATAAATCACTTTTTTCATTGCAATTGTAACTTCAACTGGTCACTAAATGAGTGGTTGTAAGTCAAGGATTATCTGTGTAAGTTTCTGATCTGAACTCAAACATCTGTCTTGACTTCCTGCGTCCTACAAATGCTGAATTCTTGGAAGAAAAACACTTATTTGGATATGTTTTGTTTCATCCTGGCTTTTAAATCCTCTTTTGTTGATCAGCTTGAAACGTTATTATCTCGTTAGAAATGAGAATGGCAAATGTTTAAGAGGATTTTTTGCCTTTTCCGTTTGATATTTACACTGTTACTATTGCAAAGAACAGTATACAAATTTAGTAACTGCGCAATTTGGATGCTTCACCTTTTAGTAGAACCTTCGGCTTGGTGACTAAGGTAAACAAGCAATTAAGCAATTAAATGTTACTGACAGAGGAGAAAAAAAAACCCTGTAATACATGAACTACCATGCAAATTCCCTTCCAAACGACTTTGTGCTTTCCTGGTATGAATTATTTACAGTATTTTGAGGCATATAATAAAAGGCTAAAATAAATGGCAGAGGTTTTGGGTCTGGCTAGTCTAAAGAAAAGAAGAATTAGGGGTGGCATGATAGCAGTATTCCAGTATTTGAGAGGCTGCCAGAAAGAAGAGGGGGTCAAATTATTCTCCAAAGCACCAGAAGGCAGGATAAGAAACAATGGATGGAAACTAATCACAGAGAGAAGCAAGCTGGAATTAAGGAGAAACTTCCTGACAGTGAGGACAATTAACCAATGGAACAACTTGCCTTCGGAAGTTGTGAGTTCCCCATCACTGGAGGCTTTTAAGAAGAGACTGGACAGTCACTTGTCCGAGATGGTGTATGATCACCTGCTTAAGCAGGGGGCTCGACTAGAAGACCACCAAGGTCCCCTCCAGCTCTATTCTATTCTAATATTCTAAACTTGCCTGTTTGTGCTGTAACATCACGGAAAGAATAAAATCAGATCAAAGACCCCATCCTACATCCCAGAAAAAGACAACAAACAACCTTTCAGAAGAAGTATTTCACAGAAACTCTTTTTCAACTGTTAAAATAGCTGTTTGTCGTCCCCCGCCCCCCCCCCCCAGATTTACACAAATGCTTTGGATGTTGCTCCTGGTCATCCCATCATGGATCTCTTTGAAGGTTTTGCATAATCCTGACAGGCAGCACAAGAAAACCAACAAAGCAAACACAAGTATCTGCCATAGTTTCTCTCCTTGGTGTCGCTCAAATGTTTTGAGAGATACATGTACAGAATAGAATACAGAACAATAGAATTGGACCGTCTACGGAGATTCTCCGTCATCCAGTTGTCCCAAAGGGGCTTTTTCTTCCAAGTTTTGTTGGATTTTTATTTTTATGTATACATCAATATCAACACATGAACAGTGTGGCCTCTAGGCATAATTCATTTTGATACAAACAGCAATAACGATAATAATAACAGTTGTTATATTAATCAAACTTATATAATCCTAGTATTACTAGACATGGTTTTTTTTAGAGTAGTTATTCAATATTTAAATGTTCCACTTTACTGGCAATGATATAATAAGCATAGATGATAATACCATCTTTCAACCACTGATCAATTTATTACTTATATTCTGTTATATAAAAATTAAACCTGCTAATATAATAATACAATAATACAATTGTATTAATACAATCTGGGCACTGTTGACCCTTGGGGTTGTTTACGTAATTTTGGGGTTTTAATAATAATACTAATATTAATTCGGCTTTAATTTAATATATTTTTAAGTAACTTATTGTTGTATTCTATTTTAGTTGTGAGCCTCAGTCCCTTGGGAGAGGGGGCGGCATATAAGTCGAATAAATAAATAAATAAATAAATATCCCCCCCCCCTATTTCTTATTTTTACTTCTATTGTAGCTTCTAACCAGGTCACCATTGCTAATCCTAGTATTTTTATTTATTTTTATTTATTTTTATTCATATTTATATGCCGCCCTTCTCCGGAGACTCAGGGCGGCTTGCAATTTTTGGAGCACAACCCAATGCGCTCAGCAATAGCCTTCCTTCCATTGTATATGCCTGCTTATTACTAAGCGGCATTTTTACAAAGTCAGCTTATTGCCCCCAACAATCTTGGGTCCTCAGTTCACCTACCCCGAGAGGATGGAAGGCTGAGTCAACCTTGAGCCTGGTGTGATTCGAGCCTGTACTAATTGCAGGCAGCTGGAACTAAGTGCTAGGCGTTTAATAGCCTGCACCACCAAGGCTCTTTTAGTATCCTAGTAATACCCATGTTTATATTAAGACACAGTCCTCCATTATTTGGTTGTTGAAAGTCATAATGCGGCATCTAAGTCCCAGTCTTCCTATTATTTAAAAACACTGTCCATCAGAGCTGAAGAAGCTTCTTGGATGAGGAGCGAAATGTCTTCAAAGAAAAACCAGAATGTCCAGTTGCCTCTTGGAAAAAGCACCTTTGGGACAATAGGATTGGAAGGGACCCTGGAGAGCCTATACCATTGAGAAACCTGGCTGATATCATGGGATGAATTTATTCCCATTGCTAAGCTGTTTGTCAGGCCCCTGTCGGAATCTGATTCGAAGGGGGAGGGCAAACAGCTGACAGGGAGGGGGAGTGTGGCTCCATTGGCTGTGGAGGAAACTGAGGAAGGGCACAGCCGGCTGGGCAGAGCAGGGCAGAGGTAGAACAAGGGAGAGGGAGTTCAGAGGAAGACACAGGCCCACCCCCTCTTCATCTTAGGGCATGCAGAGAGGAACGGAGAAGGGAGCAACGTGGGTTGCGTGGCTTACGGGGAGGAAAGGGCCCTGATTCCCTTCATTAGCTGCAGCTGGGAACACAGTGTTTAAAAAGGAGTTTATGCAGCAACTTGTTGGAAGCAAATCGTGAGTTATCTTTTATTGTCAAGGCTTATCTGGATTCCAGGTGTCTTCCCAACTGTGTGTGTTTTGTTGGCCTTTGAAGTCTGCAATTCCTTATCCTGCCCTGTCCAGTTAATTGCTGCAGCGTGGTTTGTGTGGATTTTTATTTACAGTATGTTAAGTACTTTGTTTTCAGACTGAATTTCCTCCACTTAAAGACTGTTCTTGGGAGAGTTTTTTCTCTAGCCGAAGGTAACTGGACATTGCGGGCAAAGTTGGAGGTATTAAAGAGACTTTTCTTATTTATGTGACTCTGTTGCCTTTGTGCCACGCCCCTTTGGGTCATCACACTAATCCACGGATTAGTTGTTCTCACAGTCAGGAAATTTCTCCTTAGTTCTAGGCTGGATCTCTCCTTGATAAGTGATGGAGCACCACACCTTCCGGAGGTGAGTCGTTCCAGTGATTCATTGTCCTCATAGTCATGAAATTTCTTTGTAGTTCTAGTTCATGGATTTTCTTCAATCTGATGTCCCTCCTGACACCTTGGGATCTTCTCAACTGATGTTGGTTGAGCAATTCTGGTGCTCCACCAAATTGGAGAAGGTGGCACTAAGCCACCATATATTTCAACTCACTCGATACCTGTGCTTCACTATGAAACTCTGTGGTCGGGCTTAGATTTTGGGGAGGAAAATAAGTGTGTGTGTGTGGGGGGGAATTCTGCCTCTGCCTACCAGCATCTATCTGGCTAGCATTCTGTCAGCGTGTGAGAGAGTTGAGGGCTGTGTGAGCAAGGAGACAGCAAGGAGCTTGGGCGTGGCTTAGCTCAACTATTCTGTACTAAAGCTGCTTGGTGCTGTGAAACGGAAACTGAAACTCCTCTCCTCTGCTTGTGTTTTGCATTTGGAAGAGATTTCTTTTCAGGTGGGGAGGGGGAGTAGAACTCTTTAGCATCAGAGCGTGTTAATAATAATAATAATAATATAGGAAATACTAATGCTGTGATTTTCAAAAAATCCTTTCTTAGTGAGCACCTAGAAGCCAAGAGGAACTTACATCAAGTTTGTAGGCTTTACGGTTGTGGGGATTTTGTGATGATGCGTGAGTGGTATTTCGCTTTTATATATAAAATAAGATTTGGTTTTGGTTTAGCAGGAGGCACAAGTCCAGATGCTGCGGTTTGTAAACCATTCATTTCTTCAAATAATCTGGTCCACCCCAAAGTCACAAAAAAAAGACCACTACTATTGTTAGAAGGAACAGGCTGTCTCTTTCTCACCCTTTCCACTTTTATTGGGCTAAATTCACATTTTACTAAATTGCCACGTGTCTTCTCCAAAGTGCTCCTCGAAGCATGTTTTTCTCCTGTCCAAAGTCATCCCATGCAGAAACCAAGGGACTCTCCAAATGATAACTTATACAGGTAGACTTTGACTGACAACCACAATTGAGCCCAAAATTTTTGTGGCTAAGTGAGACAATTCCCGAGTGAGTTTTGCCCCATTCTATGACTTTCCTTGCCACAATTGTTAAGCGAATCACTGCAGTTAAGACAGTTGTGTGAATCTGGCTTCCTCATGAACTTTGCTTATCAAAAAGACACAAAAGGGGATCACATTAATCCAGGATATTGCAAGCATCATAAATATGAGTCAGTTGCAAGCGCCTGTATTTTGATCATGTCATCATGGAGATGCTGCAACAGTCGTAGGTGTGAAAACAATCATAAGTCACAACCATAAAAGTGTGTGTGTGTGTGTGTGGGGGAATCATGTCACTTTGTTCAGTGCCACTGCATCTTCGAATGGCCACAAAATGAACTATTGTAAGTCAAGGAAACCTACAGTATCAACATGAATCTGAAATTAAAAAGAAGAACAAACTCTCTTGGACTGCCATTTGTTGGAAATGGTGTAGGATCTCCTGCTTGGGCAGGGGGTTGGACTGGATGACCTACAAGGTCCCTTCCAACTCTTAATCTAATCTAATCTAATATGGCAAAAGGGTTCTTCTGGACATGAGCTGCCAAGCAAGATTTGCATCTTTCTAAATGCCCCAAACTCACCTCCTGGATGGGTGGCTCCAAAAGACTGATCAATTTGTTCAATGGTAGGAGGAATAGCTTGAGAGTTAAAATGAACACCACTAGGGAAAAAAAAGAAAGATTAATTAAAATCAATCAGTCAAATGCATTCACAAACTGCTTCAAAATCTTTTTATTTTCACGGTTTCTTTTGTTCCTGATTTCCACAACCTAAAAAACTAGAATGTTCCCATTTTTTTGCAGCATGGAGGAAACTTGCAATTGAGACCAACTACCTTGGCTCACAGCTTTTTGTGATCTGAGGCTTCAGGTTAAATATCCTATTTCTGCTTCTAACCAAATCTGCCAAATGAAATTCTAGGTCAGAGGTCTTTCAATCAAAAGTTCAAAAATTTATTTTAATGCACTTTCACGTCACGTACAAAACACTTTTGTTGCAACTACTGGTTTTAATGGGGTGAGAAAAACAGAATGCTTGTTCAAGCCAAGTCCATGCTTTCTTAATTTCATCAGATCTTCTGCAATTACAGCTCAAAATTTGTTTAAAAAAAAAAAGGTTTAGAAGACAAACCCCAAAGAATTAACATGCATTGTTTCTAGTTTCTCATCACAGATTTAAGAACCATTTTTGTCTCCATCATGCCAAATATCTTGCAAGAAATAATACAGGTAGTCCTCAACTTAGGACAATTGAAGCCAAAATTTTGGTTGCTAAGCGAGACATATGTTAAATGAGTTCTGCCGCAGTTTATGACATTTTTTGTTAGGTGAATCACTGCAGTTGCTGTTCCCTGGTTTCTTCCCATACATGTAACAATGCATCCCTGACCATATACCTTTGAAAGTACCCATGTGTTTTACCTCTCCTGTACCACAAACATGAATGCCAGCCCATTTGTAAGTCATGTCCTTCCAACGTTAATAACCTTTTATAGTATCTCCCAATTAGGTCATCCAAATCTTCCTCTAGTTCTGGCATCCTGTAACAGTTTAACATTAATTTGTGCTTTCTTCCCTTGCCATTGAATTAGACCAAGGCCATTTATTTCCTCCCCAAACCTAGATTCTTTTCTTGCAATGTTTTCCAAACAATCATCTCGGAGAGGTTGTGGCTCATGTGTGTCCCTCCCTCGCGCACTACCTCACACACGCACAGACGCACCCCTCCAGCAAGATCAACACAATGAGGTGTGGAGGATGGGATAGCATGTGGCGGAATTTACCTGCTTCATTCCTCCCTCAGAAGATCAACACAATCCTAGCCCAACAATTTGGCGGATTAAGATCAGTCGACTGTTCTAAGACACCAGGGGGGGGAATTTTGTGACACAGAATTTAACAATGAAGTTGTGGTAACCGGATTAGGTTACCAGCCAAGATTCCCAATGCCACATGGAGCTGAAGACCCCAATTTGCCCTAAAGGCTGTTTCAAACAGGCCATGTTTCATCCTGAAAATAACCATTGTTCTCCAGCAAACACGCAGTAAGAAACTGTCATTAAATAGACCTTTTTGGTTTGCTGGTTCACCCCATCAAGGATAGGCAAAAAAAAATCTACCTTTGTTTACTTATTAAGCTACAAAGGGACTGTTTGCACAAGGTCAGATTAAAAAAAGATGCTTGGTTTAATGGTTATTTCCCCCAGATGAATTAGGAAGGCAAGTAATCATACAGCAGCTATCCAATAGTTTGCAACCAAAGCTTCTATCTGAAAATATATATCACATTACCTGGCTTCCTCATCTGAGGTAACTCAAAATTCATCTGCACCGTGCTGGATCAGAGAGGATACAATCTGTAGACTCCGATCTCTTTTTTTCAATCTTTTCAATCTCCCTTTTGAGCATGTTTAAGCAAATCACGGCTCTTTTGAAACCCACCAGTTTTAACCATTTTCCTTCAAGAAGTATCTTAAGAAATTCGATGTCCTTGGGGTGAGTCCAAAATGTCAACTTGGTAGTCACAATTATCTGAATTTTTCTGGTGTATATCAGGAGTCTCCAAACTTGGCCAACTTTAAGACTTGCGGACTTCAACTCCCAGAATTCCTCAGCCAGCTGGCTGAGGAATTCTGGGAGTTGAAGTGCACAAGTCTTAAAGTTGGCCAAGTTTAAAGACTCCGATGTACATAAAAAAAGGCAGGAATTTGGTTGCATAATTGCAGCCACCATCCTTTCTCTTCTGACCCGCTCCTCTTGTAGACAGCCCAGCTGCTGCAGAATTGAAAATGTCTTAATAAAGTCTTTTTTCATGGCCATTGGAGAGGCCATCTAGCTACTTACCAGTACTTTAACTTCACTTTAGTCAAGTCATAAACTTCAATCACCTAAAAAAGAGAAACAAAAACTGTAAAAACTATGAAAAATTAATTAATCAATGTCCCCTGGAATTGTAGGGCATATTTGACTTCCATAAGGATGTTAGTCAAAGATAAACTTAAAAACGTACAATTACATGCGAATAAAACAAAGGGAGAGAAGGATATTTAGTTCTAGTTCTATTTTTAGTTTGAATTTGCTTCTTTAACATTAGTCCCTTGAAGAGATCTGGACTTCATCTCCCAGAATTCCCCAGCCAGCATTTATTTATTTATTTATTTATTTACTTACTTACTTACTTACTTACTTATTTACTTATTTATTTAGTCAAACGCTTACAATACAATAGAAATAAGAATAAACATAAGTTTAAATACATGAAATAGGAACTAATAATTGGGGACAATAGGACAGGGGCGGTAGGCACAATTGTGTGCTTATGCACGCCCCTTACAGACCTCTTAGGAATGGGGTGAGGTCAATAGAGGTCAGTTTGAGGGTAAAGGAGTGGGGGTTTGAGCAGGTGACAACAGAATCAGGCAGTGAGTTCCAGACATTGACCACTCTGTTGCTGAAATCGTACTTCCTGCAATCAAGTTTGGAGTGGTTTACATTGAGTTTATATCTGTTGTGTGCTCTTGTGTTGCGGTTAAACCTGAGATATTCATTAACTGGTAAGACGTTGTAACATATGATTTTATGTACTATGCTTAAGTCCAATCTTCATCTCAAGTCTGGTGGTGTAGGGTATTCTGTTGCGAACAGAGGAGTGTAGTACTCTTCTTGTAAAAGCATGTTGAAGTCCATGCCTCTTAAAGGGGCCAAGGTTGAAAAACAGTTTTAATGTCCGGAGCAATGGATCTGAAGATGTGTGTTATGGACAGCAGGAAGGATACGAGAAAAAGTAAGAGATGAGGGTGGGCTAGAATGGCAAAGAAGCAGAGGAGGAGATAGAGAAGAAATGAAAGCACAGCCATAGCAAAGGAACACAAACCTTTTAAGATACTTTTGGCCTGGATGATTGAATCTTCATTTACATATAACATCAGCAGAAGTGTGTCAACTCATAAAACTTTCCTATGCCTGTTTTTGAGTTGCCATAAATGGGGGAGGTGGGGAGAGGGACGAAAGGAAGGAAATCTGGAAGAGCAGTATAGCCATTTGAAATCAAAAGTACATTCCAACACTTATCTTTAAAAGATTGCAACTAAACTACCAGAGCTTTTGCCCTCAAATATATTTAATTGGAGAATGTGATTGATGACATCCAGCCTGTGAAGGTGCTTAATTGGAGAATCTGATTTATGACACACCCGGGGGGGAGGGCGGAAACAGGGTCACAGGGGACTGTAAATGATGTATGCCAGAGTTGGCTTCACACAGGTCATGCCAGTATGTCGCCTCTAATAAATCCTTTGAAGTTTTTTGAAGTTTGGCTTGAGACTCATGATTTAATTAGGGCGATCGCTGGAATCCTGACAGCAAGCCGACTCTCATAACAATGACTAGGTGGTCACTGCACAAGGCCAAAGCCAAATACCATCTATCAGTCTCAAAAACTGCAAAATCAATGTTCAGCTGCTGCTTTGCATATCATGGTCAACCATGGTTTGCTTTTCCCATGAATCAACTATGGTTCGCACATGATAAACCACATTCTGCCCAAATGCCACTGGAGAGAGTGACTTCACCAATGGCTTACTTCAAAAGCTTCCATAAACCTGGGCACCACTATGTTGCTTAAGAGAGATTGGCTGATCTACGAAAAATTAGTCCCCCACCACCAAATCCTGCCCCACATCTGGCAGGAGCTTCAACAGGGGGAGAAGCATGGCTCCCCTGGTTGAGAAGGAAGGCAAACCTTCTTAAAGACTCTACAATCCTTTGCCTACATGGCTGAAAAAAGGAGAGGAACAGAGAGTCTTCTAGTAACAATAAAGGGTAGGACTAGAAGACCTCCAAAGCCCCCTGCCAATTCTGTTACTCCGTTATGTTCCAATAAGGTAAAGGGAGGCCCATAGGTTCTCAAAGGTGCTGCCAAATAGCAAAATTGGATATGACCGATGAGAAAAGGATTAAAGGGGAATGGCACAATTGGGCCGGAGCAAGGAAGGAGCTGTCCATGGTAGATAAGAGATAGTGGGCAGCCTCCACCAGCCAAAATATGGAGGTGGGAAGCCAAACAGGGGCTCACCCATCAACTTCCTGATACAGGTAGTCCTCATGACCATAATCGAACCTAAAATTTCCACCGCTAAGCGAGATATAACGTTTGCCCCATTTTACGAGCTTTCTTGCCACAGCTGTTATGTGAACCGCTGCAGTTGTTAAGTCACACGGTCCTTAAGTGAATCTGGCTCCCCCATTGCCTTTGCTTCGCAAAAGGGGATCATGTGATCCCAGGATACTGCAACCAACATAAATATAAATCAGTTGCCAAGCACCCGAATCTTGATCTTGTGACCACGGGGACGCTACAAGGGTGAAAAATGGTCATAAGTCACTGTTTTAGTGTGATTGTAACTTCGAACAGCCACTAAATGAATAGTTGTAAGTCAAGGACTACAAATTAGGGAGGCTTCTTCTTTTGAAATCCAACCTCCCTACTGATCCAAAAGCTGTCAGGATATTCTAGCTAAAGCAACACGCGGATCTAAAATTAAGGCATTAAATCCAGACCGATAAAAGTGTCAGAATCAACATCACTGCAGCAGCAGCCAGACCAGTAAACACACGAGATGTAAATACTGGGGATAAGCAGTAGCCATGGAGACACAGTTGCACAGTTCTGGCTCAGAACATGGTGTCGGTTTTGTGACAACCTACATTGCCAAAAATGCATAGACTCTTTTGGTTAGATGTGCAGAAAGAGAGAAGTGTAACTTCTGGGCATGAGATTACCTTCAGTCTTTGATTGAAAGCATCGAATAGCAGTTTGATTCCGTCCTGAGTCAGGTTAAGGATGAGGTCATGGCTGAGGGGAGACTGGAAAACAAATCAAAGCAATTCATTTTTGAGTTGCTGGCAGAGAATTTCTGGAGCCATGTATGATGACCCAAAGGGGCATGGCACCAAGGCAACACAGTCAGATAATCAGTAGGAGTCCCTTTATTAGCTCCAACTTTGCCCCCAATGTCCTGGTTACCTTCTGGGCTGGAGAAAAACTCTCCCAGGAACAGCCTTTGGCTGCAGAGAATCAAGTCCAAAACAGGGTCAACAAAAACTGTAACTATAAATCCAATCAAGGCAAAATGAGGTAATTAGTCCAGCAGGGCAGGAGAAGGAATTCCAGACATGAAGGCACGGCAATAACTCCACACGGTTGGGAAGATACCAGGAACACAGGTCAGCAAAGTCAACACAAAATAAAGTCATGCTTGCTCCCAGCAGCTGCTGCACTCAGCATTCAGTTCTTTTAAACTCTCATTCCCAGGTGTGGCTAATGAAGGGAATCAGGGCCCTTTCCTCCCCCGTAAGCCATGCAACCCATGTTGCTCCCTTCTCCTTTCCTCCCTGCATGCCCTAGGATGAAGAGGGAGTGGGCCTGTGTCTTCCTCTGAATTCCCTCTCCCTTGCTCTGCCCAGCCGGATTTTGCCCTTCCCCAGTTTCCTCCACAGCCAATGGAGCCATACCCCCACTCCCTGTCAGCTGTTCATCTTCCTCCTTGGATTCAGACTCCGACAGGGGCATGACACCTAAGAAAGCCAAAAGAAAGAACTGTGGCAACGATTTCTCTCCATTGGCACCAGGAAAAGTTGCATGTTTTCTGGAGGCCGCCAGAGAACAGCCATGCCCCAAAACTGCAGTTGCCAGTTTCTTTTTCTCATATGATTGAAATGAAACATAGATTACACTTAAAATCTGCTTTTGCAGGAATGACAGCCAAATCACCTGTTTCTGGCTGACAAGGAACAACCAAAAGGCATCACCAGAGAGACACTGTCCAGCCCAACTGCAACGATTGCTTGGAGAAATAAAAAGCTAGAATTTGGCTCATTCACATCAACTTTGTGATTCCGTTTCAGATTTTAAATCTGATCTTTATTATTAATAAAAGGAGAATATTTGTAGCTCAGGGTTGACATGAGGAGCCCTTGGTGCTCTCTGAGCCTGCTTGTTCTAGGTAACATAATCAGGGCTATCTACTACCGATGGTATTACCTAGTTTGTCTGCAAGAAAACAAGCAAGCTCAGAGAACACCAAGGATCCCTTATGGTTAATAAACCATCCCTGGTTGCCATCCCTGTGGCCAATTCAAACGAGAGGGGAAAATTTTTTATCAAACTTCTTATCAGTTTCTGTAGGCAACAGACTGATGAATGGAGGATTGACACGTGCATGTTAATTGCTTGAAAATCAGAACAGCCTTCCAGAGGGTCTGCAGGGGAAATCTATATATATATATAAAAGCGAAAGACCCCTCACGCATCATCACAAAATCTCCAGAACCGTAAAGCCTACAAACGTGAAATTTGGCACATAGGTTCCCCTTG
This sequence comes from Naja naja, assembly GCA_009733165.1. Classification (NCBI taxonomy): domain Eukaryota; kingdom Metazoa; phylum Chordata; class Lepidosauria; order Squamata; family Elapidae; genus Naja; species Naja naja. Next base: position 5,034,639 of record CM019161.1, read on the forward strand.
GCTTCTAAGTGCTCACTAAGAAAGGATTTTTCGAAATGAACATCAGAGCATTCGTATTTCCTATATTATTATTATTATTATTATTATTATTATTATTATTATTATTATTAACATGCTCTGATGCTAAGGAGTTCTACTCCCTCTCCCCACCTGAAAAGAAATATCTTCCAAATACAAAACACAAGCAGAGGAGAGGAGTTTCAGTTTCCGTTTCACAGCACCAAGCAGCTTTAGTACAGAATAGTTGAGCTAAGCCACGCCCAAGCTCCTTGCTGTCTCCTTGCTCACACAGCAAATGCTGACTGCTGGCTGCTTGCTATTTGGCAGTTCAGATCCCACCAGGCTCCAGGTTGACTCAGCCTTTCCTCCTTCCAAGGTCGGTAAAATGAGGACCCAGATTCTTGGGGGCGATATGCTGACTCTGCAAACCGCTTAGAGAGGGCTGTAAAGCACTGTGAAGTGGTATATAAGTCTAAGTCCTATTGCTATTGCTATTGCTATTACTATTTCTCTTTCCTTCTTCCTTCCTTCCTTCCTTCCTTCCTTCCTTCCTCCCATCCATCCATCCATCCATCCATCCATCCATCCATCCATGATGTGCAGTGGTTAGAATGCAATGTTGCAGGCTAACTCTACCCACTCCCAGGAGTTCAATTCTGACCAGCTCAAGGTTGACTCAGCCTTCCACCTTTCCCAGGTCAGTAAAATGAGAAGCCAGATCGTTGTGGGCAAGAGGCTGATTCTGTAAACCACTTAGAGAGAGCTGTTAAAACACTGTGAAACGGTATACAAGTCTAAGCACTATTGCTATTGCTATGTCACTCTTTTTCAGTCCTGCTGTAACTTTGAAAGGCCACTAAACTAATGGTTGTGAGTCAAGGACTACCTGTCTTCAAAGGATTAAGTCCAGACACATGCTGGTCAGAAACAGTCGATCACTCATGACGACTCCTAAGATACATTAACTCCCATCTCTGAAATCACTTCCTACAACTCTTGGGCAAGCTGAAAGAGTGAGTAATAGGTTTTATGTACCTTGTAGTTCCCCATTCCACCTATTGCTTTGAAGAAACATCTGCTCCTCACAAGGAGTTAAGGACTTCACAGCTGGTTGCAGGCAGATTTCTAAGCTCATTTCCAGAAGCCAGCTGTTTTACACTGTATTTTTTTTTAAATGGCTTTTGACCTCCTCAACTGAGAAAAGCTAAGCTTAAAAGAATTAACAAGGGATATAAGTGCACGCAAGAACTTTGGACTAAATTTCTTCAAGAGAATCCTTTCCCACCCTCAATGATTTGCTTGGACAGAGCCAGTTGTATCTGCAAGCTGTATCTGAACAGCGCCTCCCAAAAGTTACTGCTTGCATTGATCAGGAAATTTCAAATTTTAGAATCAATTTCCTGAGCAGTGCAAGCAGTAACTTTTGGGAGGCGCTGTTCAGATACAGCTTGCAAATACGACTGGCTCTATGCAAGCCTTAAGCCCCATTCTATTTATTTTTTTATTTAATTTAATTTATAGTCTCTCAAAGCTCGTAAAACAGAGCACAATCAAAACAAGAGTTACGTTTTCCTTTCTCAAAAGCGAAGCAGAATAGCTTTTCTCCAAAAGACCCATGTTTTTCAACCTACTCAACTTTAAGATGTGTGGACTTCAACTCCCAAAATTCCTCAGTCAACGTACCGGCTGGGGAATTCTGGGAGTTGATGTCCACATATCTTAAAGTTGTCCCAGCAGACATGCACCAATATAGGAATACACCAAGCAATGCAAATATCGAAGCATTTGTTAGAACAGCTATAGAAATATTTAATCAAACTATATAAACAACATATGCTATTATTTAATTGCATATTGCTATTATTTATATAGGGCGTGCTTTGCAAAATCCACCTGCCTAGTGCTTGATCTGCATACAATTCTCTCTAAGCAAGAATGCCCATGATTAGATATTAGATTAGATTAAGAGAGTTGGAAAATAGACTTAGAGCAAGACCGGGCTGGGTATAGCACCAGGACTGTGATGGTTTGGGGGAATAACCTTGGGGCGGGGGGGGCATAGTATGTAGAATCACAGGGCTGGAAGGGACCTTCGGAGGTCTTCTAGTCCAACCCACTGCTTAAGGCAGGAGATCTTATACCATCCCAGTCAAGTGGTTGTCCAGCATATTTGTCAGAACTGCCATCCTTTGTTCCAGCCTTGCTTCACTAGATGTTAGCATGCTGTAAACTACGGGAGGAGGGAACTGGGGGAATGGAGAAACCAAAACTAAGCTTAGTGCCTTCCTGAGACATCGACTCAACATCCCAAGGTCCCAGGCCTGGGAAATGGAATATAAGGGCTCAAGATCTAGCCTGCCTTTGCAGGGACAGTTGCCAAAACAACTTCTTTGAATGTACCTGGAGAAACGGGAGATGGGGTCTGTGTGTGTGTGTGTGTGTGTGTGTGTGTGTGTGTTAGTGAGAAAGGGAAAGTTAATAGGGAAGCTTTCACATGCAAAACCTCAGTTCTGGCTTTGATCTGCTGTAACCACTTGGCTTTTTGTAGAAGTATTCTTTCACTACAGATACCTTACTTTCCTAGAAGACCAAGTTGGGACAGGGCTGATATTAAACCAGGGCCGATAGTATTTGTGAAACCCTCCAGTGATGGAGCAGCCACAACATGTTCTCACTGTCTGGAAATTTCTCCTTAGTTCTGTGTTCGATCTCTCTTAGATTTAAGCTTACTTCTTCTCCTGCCCTCTGAATGATTTCAGGGTCTCAGTTATAGCATTTGTCCCAACGTGAAAATGGAGAAAGGGATAAGTGTTGTGGTTCGCTGGAGGCCTGAGGAGATGGCAGCAGAGTCAGACAGTGGGGAGGAACATGGGCCAGTCCCGAGTGTGGGGAGGGCTCGGACGAGTGTCCTGCATCTGATACAGAGATGGGGCCAGGGACATCTGGGAGCTGTGTGCTGACTCCGGAGCCTCCAGAATCTGACATCGGTGCGGCAGAGGAACAGAGGGAGCCAGTTCCCAGTGTGCATATGCGCAGAGCTGCCAGAAAGCAAGAGCAGTTAAGACAAAAGGGGTGACTCAGGAGTAAGGCTTGGAGATGATTGGCCCTCCCATAAGACATAAAGGAGGAGCAAAGGGACAGGAGTCTTTGCAGGAAGCAACTTTGTTCGTACTGGTTGGTTTAAGCTCTGAAGCTCTGTGTTGACTTTGTTCTCCACTTGTACAGCTAATTGGCAATTTAGTCATTGGCAGCATTTCAAGGGAGATAAAGGTGGGTGCCTATCAGCCTTATCCCGAAAGACTGTGGCAGACTTCTGTTGGACTATTCATAAACTGTTTGGGACTCACTGTGGGCTGTGAATGCATATAATTCACAGCCGTTGAAATTTAAAAAAAGGTTTTTGGGAACAGCGTGTGATTGTTACTGTTTCAGGAAGCCTTGGTCAGAACAATAATAATCGGAGGTGGAACAAAGAGCCATAGTCTAAGCTATAGTCAAATAACAGGCATTAGGGCTATGCTCTTATCTGGCCACAGACAGGGCAACAATCAGATTTAAAGGTAGCCGAGCAATGGGGGAAATATTTGCAGATTTCTCCTATGAAACAAACTGGATATGTGTGATAAACACCCCTATAGGTTTTTCAAATTAACGGTTATGGATAGACATTGTTGATTAAATAGTACCTGTTTGGTGGAATAAAGGAAAATAATATTGATGAAGAGAGAATAAACAGAGCAAAAGATATATATATTGAAAGTTACAAAAGGCATGTCAACAACGGTATATATCTGAGGGTAAAACCAGCCAGATACTGAGCACTGACAAAAGCTGGGACTATTTGTGGATAAGAACATAAGCTCTTTTCAATTTCTTTCTTTCCAAGAGGCAAAATCCATGTCCAGTGAAAAATTATAACAGAATGCATTCCAGATGAATCATTGTGAAATCTGATTGCAATAATCCAGTTGAACAAGGTTTCTCTCTTTTAAAAAAAAATTATCCATCTTTTTGGTTAACAATCTGTTTTCAGAGATCTAACTGGGAAATTCAGGGATTGGATGCAACCGAATTACTAAATTGTTTTTGAGATATGCAAAACTCTCTTATTTCCAAATGAAATCAGTGATACCAATCAAAGAAACTGATTCAAAAACATACATTATTATCATTACGTGAAGAGTGTGGTACTGAGTGTCATCATTTTAATACAAAAGCAATAATAATATAGAAAAAAATGCACTAAATTAGTCCAGCTTATATAGTCTAATATACATAACTGTATCAGCACTTAGTCCTTCATTTTTCAATTGTTGATATTCTTCTAATACATTCTTCTGATAGTAATATATTTCATTTTGAGCATACCGAGTAACCTCCCTTTTCACATTCTAATCTTAACCTTTGATATTCACTTTATATCTATTAAATAAAAGTATGTATAACATTATTTCCCCATTTCTAAATTTATTTAAATAAAAAAAAACTTTACAAAAAAAAAGAAAAGAAACTGATTCAATTCAGCTTCCTGAATCCAATACATTTTCTGATTGTAAAAAGCTAAATATGTCACTGGTCCCTTGGAGTTTTGCCTGCCATGGTGTGTGGTCAAAAAAATACTCTTGATTAAAACTAATGATACATGCACTTATGCACACCTGACACTATGTGCAAGCTACCGTGTTGTTTAAAACCACATTCCTCGGGATGTGGCAACACCAAGAATGTTTAGACATTATATGGACCAACACACAAACACACACAATAATATCACGCAATACTGAGACACCTTCCTCTTCCTTGCGGGGTGTGCAATAAACACCAAAGGCAAAAGCCAACAAGCTGAAGATAGACTTACTTGTTCACTGTAGAGAACCTGTATATTTTTTATGATACGGCAGTGTTTCTGAACAATTGCTACAGCCTGAGCCAACGGCATTCCTGGAGGGAGGGGGAAAAAGAGGAGAATAAGAGTTAGAAAATTACCCCTATTTTAATTAGGCTGATGCAAAGGTGTTGGCTCAGCAGAGTACCTGTGGAGCAATATTTGTTCCTTTGGGGAAGGAACCAGTTGACCCACAAAAACATTTCAAGGCAGTGAGTAAACTCAGCTCCATGTCAAATCAGGAAAACCTGTGTTTTCAAAACAGCAACGAGCCATAAAATTAGGAACATTTCTCTTAAGTCAGATAAAACCAGCGAACTGAAATTGTCTGACTTAAAACAAACAAAAGAAAAGAAAAGATTGCATCTTCAGCCACCTCTAGGAGCTGCAATGTAAACATTCCTTCCATCGATGAAGTATTAAAGTTAAGAACACCGGGTATGTTGTGTTTTTCCTTTTGGTGGCACCCTTAATTTTGGTCTGCTAAGAGGATTTGTGAGCTCTAGAGCAGTGGTGGCTAACCTTTTTGGGCTCCTGTGCCAAAAATTGCGTGTGTGCTCGAGTGCCAGCACCCATAAGGCAATGCGCCCCCCTGCCTCCTGTGCATGTGCGCGTGCCACCCCCACCCCCTTACCTGCACTTCACTTGCCAGCTGATTTTCGGCCCGTTTGAGGCCTTTTTCAGCCTCCCAGAGGTTTGAGGGAAGCCCCTGGAGCCTTTGGAGGCCGAAAAATGGGCCTGTTTTGTCATTTCCGGTATTTCCAGAAGTACAGGAAGTGACAAAACGGGCCAATTTTTCCAACCTCCAAAGGCTGCAAAGGCTTCCCTCTGGGAGGCCAAAAAAGACCTCAAACGGGCCGAAAATCAGCTGGCACATGCACAGTAAATTTGTCTGGGGCTCACGTGCCAACACAAACGGCTCTGCGTGCCACCTGTGGCACGTGTGCCATAGGTTCAACAACACGGCTTTAGAGGCAAGGAAAGTTTTTGAGCCGGTGGACGTACTTGGAAATTGTGTACAGGCAGTCCTCAACTTACAACCATTGGTTTAATGATGGTTTGAAGTTACAATGGCACTGAAAAAAGTGACTTTTGACCATTTTTCACACTTACCAGCCGTTGCAACACCCCCAAGGTCACGTGATCAAAATCCAGCCACTTTGCAACTGACCCATATTTATGATGGTTGCAGTGTCCAGGGGTCGGTCACGTGATCACCTTTTGATAAGCAAAGTCAATTGAGAAGCCTGATTCACTTAATGACCATGTTACTAACTTACCAATTGCAGTGGTTCACTTAATAGCTGAGGTAAGAAAGGTCATAAAATGGGGCAAAACTCACTTAACAACTGCCTTTGCTTAGCAATGGAAATTTTGGGCTCAATTGTGGTCGAAAATCAAGGCCTACCTGTATTAGAGCCCCTCAGAAAATGGCTACTCCCATGGGAGCCATTTTGTGAAAGTTCCCACAATATATTCTCCAAACCTGTGAGCCAGGAAAGTTTTCTGTGCCTGCTTTAAAGCATTTGAAGTCAAAGCGGTATTTTGCCTAAATGTGCATTTATTAAACTGATTGACAGAATAGGGCTGTGATGGCAAACCTATGGCACATATGCCACAAGTGGCACATGGAGCCATTTGTGCTGACACGTGAGCTGCAGGCAAACTCACCTCACTGCACATGCACGCACCTCACAGCTGATTTTTTTCCCGGTTGGTTTGAGGCCTTTTTCGGCCTCCCAGAGACTTGGAGAAAGCCTCTGCAAGGCTTTTCAGGACGAATTATAGGCCCTTTCGTCACTTCCTGTAATACCAGAAGTGACGAAACGGGCCTATTATTCGTCCTGAAAAGCCTTGCAGAGGCTTTTTCCAAGCCTCTGGGAGGCCGAAAAATCAGCTGTGAGGCGCAGTGCAGATAAGGGATTGGGGATTGCGTGCGCATGTGCAGGGGGCATGGGGAGGGAGGGGGCCATTGCATTCTGGGTGCTGGCACACGAGTACGCGTGCTGGCGTGCGTGCAATTTTTGGCACAAGAGCCCAAAAAGGTGAGCCACCACTGGAATAGGGTATCTTCACCATAACACAAAACCTTCTAGGAACATTTCAACACACATTTAAATCTGGCAAATTATGCTGTGGTTTTGTATCTGCTATATTCCATGAAACTTTTAATTGCTCAACAGGGTTATCTTTATAATGCCAACTCTACAACTACTAGATTATCTATGCGATGCTAGACAAATTTGTTTTCACCAGCAACACAGGCCAGGCTGGGGAAATTCTGGGAGTTGATGTCCACACATCTTAAAGTTGCCAAGGTCCCAAAAGTGTTTTTGCAAAAGGCAACTGGACTTTTTGGGGGTTTTCCTTGAAGATATTTTGCTTCTCATCCAAGAAGCTTCTTCAGTTGTGGATGAGAAGCGAAACATCTTCAAGGGCAACAAAGAAAGTCCAGTTGCCTTTTGAAAAAAGCACTTTTGGGACAACCATGATCTGGATCTCCAGAGACATTTTGCCAAGGTTGGATAGCCTTGTTTTAAATAAATAATGAATAAGGAAGTAAAAAAAAAACTGCTTTCTCTGTTGCTTTTGGACTGCCATCTGGATTTAGGACTCTGCAAAAGTTTTGCTTTTTCAATCTGTTGTGCTTAGCAGCTGACAAGCCTCAGATTCAGACACACCATCCTTCTGATCAGAGTTGATGTGTTCACAACTTGAGGAAATCTTTGTTATGCTTGGATAATCCCACCATTCTCCACCTAGGCCCCACCTGAAAGTTAAACTATTTTTAAGCTATTTTTACCCCATTTTATTAAAACTGTCCCTAACTAGCATCTTTAAATATACCAGTGCTAGTCTGTTTCTTCTTTCTTAATATATTAGCAATTGCTTAATCAACCGGTTCAACCCACATGTAAGCCATGGCTCACCAACCCCATGTCCCGACACACTAAGCCAAAAATTCTGGTTATAAACTCAGACAGCTGGGCTCATAGAACACTAGAAGCCAAAATCTGTGCCTTACAAAACCACAAAGCCTGGGGTTCATACACAATGCCAAGCTGTGAATTGTGGCTTGTGAATTGAAGTGCTTGCTACTGCATGTACTTGCTCCTTCACTGCTACTGCATGTAAACCTGTAAAGGTACATAGCGCCTGTTCCTGAGTGCAACAGGTAAACCCAGACATGCTGTGGAATAAAATGCCCTCCCTCCAGCTTCCCCGATCCAAGGGAAAAAAACAAACAGGAAATAAGAATATCAACAGGATACTAACTGAAAAGAAGTAGGCAACCAGAAGGATAGTTTAATTCCACTGGTACAAGCAGCCTTTGGGCACATTATGTGCTAAAAGAGGCTCAAAAAGTCATATATCATTGTAATGTTGCATGCACATGTCTGTTTACATCTTACAGCTGAAAAGAGTGCCATATATCTAATGATTCAGCCTTCCCTAGGGCTGGCCAAATGCAACTATGGTTGTGTCTAGTCTAGGACAATGTTTTTCAACCTTAGCAACTTTAAGATATGTGGACTTCAACTCCCAGAATTTTCCCAGCCGGCCAGCCGACTCCCAATTTTGGGGAGCTGAAGTCCACATATCTAAAAGTTGCTAAGGGTGAGAAATATCACATTGAGGTCTTTAAGTTTAATGAAAAGAAGGACCAGGGCTGACATGATAGCAGTGTTCCAATATTTGAGGGGCTGCCACAAAGAAGAGGGGGTCAAGCTATCTTCCAAAGCTCCTGAAGGCAGGACAAGAAGCAATGGGTGGAAACTAATCAAGGAGAGAATCAACCTGGAATTAAAGGAGAAATTTCCTGATGATTCATCAGTGGAACGACTTGCCTCCAGAAGTTGTGAATGCTCCAACACTGGAGATTTTTAAGAAGAGACTGGACAACCCTTTGTCTGAAGTGGTGTAGGGTTTCCTGCCTAGGCAGCGGGTTAGACTAGAAGACCTCCAAGGTCCCTTGTAGATATTCGGTTAATCTGTTAGTACTGCAGGTTGGAGAATTCTGGGAGTTGAAGTCCACATATCTTAAAAGTTGCTAAGATTGAGAAACATCAGTCTATCATGAAGTCTATCCCAGGATCCTCAATTAGCACAAACTCTGCAAAAGCAACATGCCATCAATAGGTAGGGAGCAAGGCTATATTCTGATTTTTACAGAAGCAGTGGAAAATTTTAGCATCTCCCTGAAGGCTGAATGTTTTATAGCTTTGTCTTCCAAGACTGCCCTGCGGAACTGTTTATCACCCAAAGAAAAACAAATGCAGGCCGCAGAACTGATTATAGGCTGTGAATTTATTGCTGGGTTTACTGGGTAACTAATGAAATATAAATGAAGGAGAGCAAAAGAAAAAAGAAAAGAAATGGTGCAGGAATCAAGAATTTCTTTAGAAATGCCACACTGCATAAAAGCACAGGGAAAAATCTGTTTCTTTTGGTAATTTTATTGTGTAATTAGCTATGAGTCCATATAAAAAAAACAGAATACAAAACACAGAACATTACTAAGACCCTATGAAATGGAATAAAAGAAGCAGATTAAATAGAAAGAATGCAAATCATATTTTGGTATCACCCTTACCATTTTTATTTATATATGCTGCCCTTCTCCCTACGAAATGGCTTGTGAGTTACAAATCAAGTAGAGAAATAATTAAAGGCTAAAACTACAGAGATTACAATTTCCTCCAATCACACCCACATATGCAAAACTCAACTGCACCTGAAACTTATAGTAAAGAGAATATATCCTTAATTATTCATGTACTAACTGCAGCCAGAATTGTATTTGCTCAAAACTGGAAAAGTGAAGAGATTCCTACTGAGGAAAATGTGATTAGGAAAATATTAAGAATGTGCAGAAATGAACAGATTAACACTTGCAATTAAAAACGAAGAGCAATCTGAATATTATAAGATATGAGAACTATTTTATCGATAGAGAAAAAACATGAAGGCTAGAAATATCAAACAGATTAGTAAAATAAGGAAAATATCTTAATAGAATTAAACATGGTAAGAAGAGGAGTGTTATGATAGATATATTATATATACTAATAATAAGTGAAGATCTAAGTATGTTATTATTATAGTGTAAGAGATATTATGTATATTTATTATTTGAACTTTTATATTTATTTATATTTATATATAAATATATATTTATTATTTGAATATTAATAACAAGATAACAAGGGAGAACCAATATCAATGTAGTGAATATAGTAGTAATTTTTATTATTGTCGCACAAGATGTCTGTACCCAGACGATGCATTGTTAAGTGGAAGATGAATTGTTTGTACTTATAAAAAAATAAAAAACTTTTACTTAAAAAAAAACTGAACTCTTATTGAAATAAAAGCTGTGTTAGGTGCAATTTTCTATTTTTGATCACACATGAAATACGTTGTTTTAATATAAGGCTCCTAATAGGTTGTTCATCTAATGTGCAGTACAAGCAGCTTTCCACATAGAAAGTCTTCGGAGAAGCGCGGCATATAAATGTAATTAAAAATAAATAAATAACAGAGTTGGAAGGGACCTTGTAGATCATCTAGTCCAGTGGTCGCCAACCAGTGAGCCGGGGACCACTGGTGGTCCGCGAGAAAATTTTGGTGGTCCGCAGAGATATGTCACCCCCAAAGCAATTAGTCCAGGCTGCACAGGAACACAAGGCTGCGCCGCCCACATGGCCTGCGGGAACACAAGGCTCGCGTCGCTTGCATTGTGAACAACACGAGGTAGTGAGGGGAGGGGGAAAGGGTGGAGGGGAACTTGCCCCACTCACCCCACGCGCCTGGCCTGGCCACTGGGCTGCTTCTTTCCACTTCTTTCTTCTTCTGCTTTTGGCTGCACGCAAGAAAAGCAGCAAAAGTCTTTCTTTCTCTCCCCCAAACTCTGCCAGAATTGAGTCTTTGGGACCCTGCAAGGCCTCCTGCTCCAAGAGGCTGCATTGGCATGACAAGTCTCACAAAGACTCATTTCTGGCAGAGTTTGGGGGAGAGAAAGAAAGACTTCTGCTGCTTCTGCTGCTTTCCTTGCATAAAACCAAAAGTCTCTCTCTCCTCCTGAGAACGGCGCTGGAGATGGTATCCTGCGATTTCAACTAAAGAAGGATCGATCGGTAGGAAAACGGGGTGGGGGATTTTCCTGCAGACTTTTTTGGGGATTTTCCCAGGGTCCAAGGGATTTAAAATTATGAGTTTGGTGGTCCCTGAGGTCCAAAAGGTTGGCGACTCCTGGTCTAGTCCAACCCCCTGCTTAGGCAGGAAACCCTACACCACTTCAGACAAATGGTTATATCCAACATCTTCTTGAAAACGTCCAGTGTTGGAGCATTCACAATTTCTGGAGGAAAATTGTTCCACTGATTAATTGTAACCCTATCAGTAAATGTCTCCTTAGTTCTAAGCTGCTTCTCTCCTTGATTAGTTTCCACCCATTGCTTCTTGTCCTGCCCTCGTCTCTCTCTTTCTTAATCAATTGATGGGGGAAATCGATCTGTTTCCTCCCATCTTAGGCGAACCATTTGGAGCGAATTGTACCAGCTCAGACCTCAGATCTTATCAAGCACAAAGCAAGGACCATGCGGAGTTTTTAGGGAAAGAATTTGCTTTTCCAAACCCATCATATTCAAATCATTTTTCCAAGGAGGAAAAACAGGGATAGAATAGAAACTGTGGAGATTCTCAGTCATCCAGGCCATGGTTGTCCCAAGGTGCTTTTTCAAAAGGGCAACTGGACTTCGTTTTTGCTTGAAGACATTTCTCTTCTCATCCAAGAGGCTTCTTCGGTTCTTCCATTTCCTCACCATTCAGTCAGAACTGAAAAAGTCTCTTGGATGAGAAGAGAAATGTCTTCAAGCAAAAACAGAGAAAGTCCAGTTGCCCTTTGGAAAAAAAAAACACCTTTGAGACAGAATGGAGAGAGAAGGATAAGCCCCTGAAACTCTTTCGTGGAAATTTATTTATTTGTTACATTTATTTTCTTCCTATCTTGCTGATGGGCTACTGTGAGCAGATTGTAAAAAGTAAAAACAGAGAAATGAAAAGCAGGCGAAATGTAACAGTATTAATGAAGCAATAAAGCTAAAACACTCTAATAATTTGTCTTACAAATAGAGAGCTCCAGTAAATCATAATCTAAAACCACAAAGTTAAGAGAGACTATGAAATTCAAAATGGTTTTCCTTCTTTGGGGAAACAAGTGGACTATAATTCAACAAACAAACGTGAGAAAGTTATGATGTTTATGTAGTTACTTACCAAGCACATCTAAATTATATTCAAGTAACCAGACCAAGGCTGGTCACAACTTTTGAGCACCCCTAATGTTTGGAAATTGAAAGCTGGAAAAATTTGACACGCCCTAACAACAGCATCCTCGACTTACGACCACAACTGAAACCAGAATTTCCGTCGCTAAGTGAGGCAAGCGAGTCCTAGCTGAATGTCTATGAATGTCCTCTTGGATGAGAAGCGAAACGTCTTCAAAGAAAAACCAGACAGTCCAGTTGCCTCTGACACCTTTGAGTCCTGACTGATTTAATGATCGTTTGTGCCACAATTGTTAAATGAATCACGACAGTTGTTAAGTGAGTCATGTAGTCATTAAGCAAATTGACCTTCCCTACTGACTTTGTTTGTGGGAAGCTGCCTGGGAAGATCACCAAAACGTAATCTCACGACCCTGGGAAAGTGCAACCATCATAAACACATCCCAGATGCCAAGCGCCTGAGTTTGTATGAGATGTGTGGACTTCAACTCCCAGAATTCCCCAACATGGATAGCTGGAGAATTCTGGTCACTGAAGTCCAAACATCTTAAAGTTGCCAAAGTTAAGAAACACTGAATTAAGGTTTTTAACCTTATTACTCTACAAAGTTGTATTAGCATATATAATCATTTCAAAATAAAACAAAGCTATGTATAAGTACTACTACTGCTATATAGGTGGAGTAAACTTATGAAAGAACTTTCACATTTACAACGCTATAAAAAAACTCCCAAACATCCAACCTTAAAAAACAAATTGGGGGGGGGGGGATCTGGTAAACACAAAATGAGTATTTCTAATCAGTTAATTTCATTTTTAAATCATAAGTAGTGTATATTGAATTTAACACCTGGGCCCATTGATTCTCCAGAATTTGATATACTGGCTCTTAATTCCACAATTCACTAATATTAATCTTTATTTTACTTTTAATTCCTTATAAAGTAAGACAGTTGTTCAGTGCTTATGCACTGCATCTTTTAAGGATCTCAAAACAGCAGGTATCTTGGAGGCTGCTAAAGCACCTATACTGCACTATATAGTTAATATATTCTAGCTGTATATATTGTCAAAAAATGTTGTACAGAAATCAAATTCAAAAAGCATCTTTCAATGTCTTTAAAATAACCATTAACAGAATGGCTGATTTAAAGTATTGATTCCTTTTTGGCCCAAGCGATCGAGCAAAACATCTTCCCCACTATTTTCAAATTTGTGTTATCCTAATTTATGTGATTTGCAAATAAATTACAACTGCTTCTTTGTCAATGACCAAATATGACCAATGACCACATGACAACTTCATAACTGGACACCTTCAATATATTTTGAGCCAGGATTTCTCTCCAGAAGGGAACATTTGTCAAAGCATTTGTTCTAAAAGAATATTGATATTAAAATCCCAAGGATATTATTGAAAATCTGGTAAGTTAAACTCAACTTCATTATGAAGGTGGCTTTAGTTTGGCCAAAGCTATTTAAGGGTTTAGTTTACCCTAATAAATTTTCTCGTTAATGTTTTTACAGTATTTTCTTTGGATTAATACTTTAAAAGTTTGAAGGCATCTCTGCAGGTTATGCTCAAAAACATGAACCAGAGACATTGGAGAACAATTTCTGTTAAGAAGTGCTTGCACAGCGGATTTGTGGGAAACAAACAAGACACTTTAAGTCAAGTGTTGGCCAACGCATCTTAAACAAAACTTGCATGCAACCCTCAGTAGCCAAACCCAGTTCAAAGATTAAGAAAAGTATTTTTCCAAAGTTGACTAAGTCGCTCAGTCAGTTGCAACTTCCTGGTGTTTTGCCCCATTTCTCAATGAAGTTTCATTGTGATGTTTGCAAGGTGCGACTGTCACAATGACATACAGCAACCTGGTTGCATCAACAGAGGGATACAGTCAAGATCAGGTGAGGTACTAATACCACTCTATAAAGCCTTAGTAAGACCACACCTAGAGTACTGCATCCAGTTTTGGTCACCACACTATAGAAAAGATGTTGAGACTCTAGAAAAAGTGCAGAGAAGAACAACCAGGATTATTAGGGGACTGGAGTCTAAAACATAGATGAACAGTTGCAGGAACTGGGCCTGGCTAGTCTAGGGAAGAGAAGGACCAGGGGAGACAGGATAGCAGTGCTCCAATACTTGAGGGGCTGCCACAGAGAGGAGGAAGGGGTCAAGCTATTTTCCAAGGCACCTGAAGGCCAGACAAGGAATAATGGATGGAAACTGAACAAGGAGAGATTCAACCTGGAAATAAGGAGACATTTTCTGACGGGGAGAGCAATCAACCCATGGAACAGAAGTTGCCTTCAGAAGTTGTGGGAGCTTCATCACCGGAAGCTTTCAAGATGAGATTGGACTGACATCTGTCAGAAATGGTGTAGGGTCTCCTGCTTGGGCAGAGGGTTGGACTAGATGACCTACAAGGCCCCTTCCAATCTGTTAAATCTGTTAAATTGGTTGGCTCAGCTTTGTGTTAAGTCATGGTATACTAGAATAGTTTGTCAACTGATCCACAACCTGCCCCATATATATAAAACACATCAGGAAGTCCTTGACACCTATAACAACTATTTGTTTAATTACTGTTCAGAGTTATAGAAACACTGAAAAAAGTGACTTATGACCAGTTTTTCACTTTTATGACTGTTGCAGCATCCCCAACATCACATGATTAAACTTTGGGTGCTTGGCAATCGGCATCTATATATAGTCCTTGACTTACAACAGTTCACTTAGGGACTCTTCACAATTACAATGGAACTGAAAAAAGTGAAATGATCATTTTTCACATTTATGACTGTTGCATTGTGATGACTTGGACCGTGGCATAAAAATAACATAGGCACAAAAGTAGATAAATTCCCTTTAATGCCTCCAACTTGGCCCCCAATGTCCAGTTATCCTTGGCTGGATATCAAACTCTTCCAAAAACAGTCTACAAAGGGAAGAAATGCAGTCTGAACCCAAAGTAAAGATAATTAGAAATAAGAAAACCAACACAAAACACGCTGAAGTAATTAACATGACAGGCCAGGATGATGAATTGCAGACTTCCAAAAGATAACAAGGCACACACAGTTGGGGAGGATGCCAAAACCCAGATAAGCCTCGACAAAGATAATGCACGCTTTGCTTCCAGCAAGGTCCTGTGTGCAAACGCCCTTCTTATATCCTGTTTTCCCAGCTGCAACTAATGAAAGGGATCAGGGCCCTTTCCTCTCCCATAAGCCACGTTGCTCCCTTCTCCGTTCCTCCCTGCATGCCCTAGGATGAAGAGGGGATGGCCCTGGGTCTTCCTCTGAATGCCCAACTGGACTATGCCCTTCCCCAGTTTCTTCCACAACCACCAGAGCCACACTCCCACTCTCTGTCGCTCAATCTCCCCCTCAGAATCAGACTCCAACAAGGGCATGACATGCAGCATAAGTGGTGCGGTGGCCTAGAGGTGGAGTCCTCGCCTCACAATCAGGAGGCTGTGAGTTCCATCCTAGGTAGAGGCAGGTATTTCTCTCTCTGGGCACACTGAGAATATTACCTGCTGAACAAAACTCCACATTGGCAACAGGAAGGGCATCTGGCCAGTAAACACTCAGCTCCATCCAGTTGCCCAGACTCCACCCCGCAAGGGATTATGGGGTCGTTAAAAGAAGATAATGACCCCATGGCAGCATCCCCATGTCCATGTGATCAAAATTCAGACACTTTGCAACTGGCTCATATTTATGACGATTGCAATGTCCCGGGATCCCATGTCCCCTTTTGTGATCCTTTGACAAGCAAAGTGAACAGGGAAGCCAGATTCACTTAAAAACTGTGTTACTAAGCTAACAACTGCAGCAATTCACTTAACAACGGTGGCAAGAAAGGCCGTAAAATGGGGCAAAACTCAATTAACGAATGCCTCACTTAGCAACATCAATTCTGGGCTCAATTGCAGTCATAAATCAAGGACCACCTGTAGGAGGATCGGTGATAAATCACTTTTTTCAGTGCCATCATAATGTCAAACGGTCACTAAATAAATGGTTGTAAATTGAGGACCATCTGTAGTTTGCAGTAGAGAAACTTTTCATTTGATCTTTTAAAAAAATTAAAAACATCAGATGGGACATAGAACTGAGCAAATGTGAAAGAAGCACAGGTAAGATTCAGACTCTGTTTTTCAAGAAGTAAAACCTGGAAATGCTACTCTCTCTGCATGCCACTCAGAACCCATGGGCCATTTTCTATCATGTTGCACTCTCTGGAAGAACATCTAGGCCTATTACATAAACCCATTAACAGTTAATTTTCCAGGACAACTCCCTTCGATCCTCTGCGCCGACTGTCAGATCGGACAGACTGAATTTCTCTAAATGTCTCTAAATTGAAGCATAATGCCAGCAGAATTTATACCAGGGTCGGTGGGCCGCTAGAATGAACATTTTCCGTAGGCTTTAGTAACTATATTAAAGGTAAAAGTTCCCCCTCGCGCATATGTGCCCAAAGACATCTCTGTGGTCATGTGGCCGGCAGGACTCAACACCTTCGAAGGCACATGGAATGCTGTTCCCTTCCCACCAAAGTGGCCCCTATTTTTCTACTTACATTTTTTTTACATGCTTTCGAACTGCTAAGTTGGCAGAAGCTGGGACAAGGAACGGGAGCTCACTCCATTACGCGGCGCTAGGGATTCGAACCGCCAAACAGCCGACCTTTCTGATCGACAAGCTCAGCATCTTAGCCACTGAGCCACCGCGTCCTTTTTACAATGGCACAATAATTTCTGGATCATGTGGTTCAAGAAATTTGTAAAAAGATTCTCCAGTGTTCTGGAGCACCTGGTTGCCTTTGAACCCAAAACACAGCATAGTAAGGGTAGTCTTCACCTTATGTCCATAACTGAGCCCAGAATTGTGGTTGTAAGTCATGCTGGTCATTACTTGGCTCATCACTCCTTTCTAAAGTCATGCTGGTCATTAACTGGAACGTCACTCCTTTTTTAACTAGTCCTGCCGGCCACGTGATCATGGAGATGTTTTTGGACAGTGCTGGCTGTAGCACGTATGCACAAGGGGAACCTTGCAACCCCAGGAAAAGACACATATCCAGACACCACATCCAACAGGTGCCTCTTGCGTGCTGCGTGTTGCTGAACCATCTCTTTTGCCTGGAAACCGCAATGTTGCACAGCCCTAAACGACAACCTATTGCCGTGGTTCACGTTCCTCAAACTGCTTTTCTTGAGAAATATTTAGCAAAAAGGAAAAACAAAAACAAATATTTCAACAGTAAAATCTTTCTACACCTTGTTTCCCTATCCTTGAGATTATTCAAGGCCTTCTATAACTCCAATACAGGTAGTCCTCAACTTACGACCACAATGCAGCCTTAAAAAAACCATTTGACATGGTTATAAAAGTGAATTTTGCCCCATTTTTACGACCTTGCTTGCCACCATGTTAAGCGAGTCACTTCAGTTGTTAAGTTAGTAACACAGTGGTTAAGTGGATCTGGTTTCCTGGTTGATTTTGGTTGACTGAAGGTCGTAAAAAGAGGATCACATGACCCCGGGGATCCTACTACGACCGTCAGAAGTACGTTCCAGTTGCCAAGCATCTGAATTTTAATCATGTGACCAGGGGGATGTTGCAATGGTCATGAGAAAAATAGTCATGAGTCACTTTTTTTCAGTTTGTTATAACTTCAGACATTAAACAAGGGTTTTCTGCAGATTCTGGGACAGCTTCGTTCCCTAGGCCCCTGATGGCGAACTAATTCACTGCGCATGTGTGCGCACCTCCTGCCAGCCAGCTGATTGTCGGGTATCTATCACGCATGCGCAGGGGTGGGGCGTGCACAGGAGACATGTGCACATGCGTGGGGTGTGGAGGGGGCGTGCGCGCATTCACAGAGACATGCAGTGCACACAGGGGAGCGCCTGCATGTGCGCGTGATCACCCCCGTGCCCCATTCATCTGCACATGCGCATGCAATCCCTCCACGTGCCATGCATCCATGCGCATGTGCCCACAACCCCCTGCGCTCACTGCGTATCTCCTGCACACCCCATGCATGAGCGCCAGATATCTGACAACCAGCTGTCGGGCAGCTGCGGCACGTGTGCATGCGCAGTGGGGCTCTTCCGGGTGAGCTCTCGCGTGCCGCATAGGTTCACCACCACGGTTATAAGGTTACAATTTAAAAAATGACCTTCATTGCACATGTCTTGGAATAAGTACAGGTAATCCTTGATTTACAACAGTTAATTTAGCGACTGTTCGAAGTTAGAACGGCGTTGGAAAAAGTGACTTGTGACCATTTTTCACACTGATGATGGTTGCAGCATACCCCATGGTCACGTGATCTACATTCAGATGCTTGACAACTGACTCACAGTTGCAGTTTCCCAGTGTCCAATGATTACCTTTTGCAAATTTCTGATGAGCAAAGTCAATGGAGAAATCAGATCCACTTAACATCCGTGTTACTGACTTCACAACTGCAGTGATTCACTTAACACTGGTTAAGCAAGTTCATAAAATGGAGCAAATTTCACTTAACTGTTTTGTTTAGCAACAGAAATTTTGGGCTCCATTGTGATCATTAAGTTGAAGACCAGCTGTAGAATAACTAGAAAAAGTTCACCGAAGTCTGGCCAGTTTAGAACCATGAGAAAACCACAATCGAGGCATGGGGTTTTACAACTGTCTTGCCAAGGGATAATAAAACCCCAAATCAGCTTCTTTTATTCACAGCGCATCAGTGCTGATCACTGCAGAAGCAGAGGAGCAAGCAGTGATTAAAATGCAGACAGAAATAGAACAATGCGTATGAAATTAAAATAGGATGCTAAGCAAATAAAATGTCTTTTTTTCCTGGAGCTCAAGACACAAGTGAGTAGGAAGCAGAAAATTACCCCATTCTGACATTTGAAGAAAAGCTTCAAGGTAGATAAATATGGGAGAAGATGGTCCATTAATAATTCTGGGAGTTGAAGACCACCCATCTTGGAGAACTTAGGCAAGAAAAACACATATAGATTGGGGGAAACCAGGCTTAATAGCAGTAACTATGACAGGGATCTCGGAGTCTTAGTGAACAACCAGTTCAATAGGAGCCAGCAGTGTGCAGCAGCAGCCAAAAAAGCCAATGCAATCCTATTAAGTTGAATTAACAGATGGATACAATCAAGATCAAGGGAGGTACTAATACCATTCTATAAAGCCTTAGTAAGACCACACCTAGAATCCTGCATCCAGTTTTGGTCACCACACAATAAAAAAGACGTTGAGACTCTAGAAAGAGTGCAGAGAAGAGCAACCAGGATGATTAGGGGACTGGAGGCTAAAACACACAATGAACAGTTGCAGGAACTGGGCCTGGCTAGTCTATGGAAGGGGAGACAGGAGAGCAGTCTTCCAATATTTGAGGGGCTGCCCCAGAGAGGAAGGGGTCAAGCTATTTTCCAAGGCACCAGACAAGGAATAATGGATGGAAACTGAACAAGGAGAGATTCAACCTGGAAACAAGGAGCAATTTTCTGACAGTGAGAACAATCAACAAATGGAACAAAAGTTGCCTTCAGAAGTTGTGGGAGCTTCATCCCTGGAGGCTTTCAAGGAGAGACTGGACTGCCCTCTGTCAGAACTGGTGTAGGGTCTCCTACTAGGGCTGGGGGCTTGGACTAGATGACCTACAAGGTCCCTTCCAACTCTGTTAATCTAATCTAAACCAAGTTGTCAAGGTGGAGAAACACTGCCCTGATGCAATTCATCGTGAATAAACCCAAAAGTTACAACTGGGTGGGAGTATTTCACTCAACTGTGTAACACTCCCTCCGCCTTTGGCTGACAAAGTGAAGAAATCTAGGGATTTAAGGTAGCCTTCATTAGCTATGTAATACGTAAGAATAATATGCAAGAAGAACATTCCGTTTAACCCATGCATCTAACCCATAGACTAACTTTTAAAAGCAGCTAGAGTGTGGGAACAGAGTGCAGGTAGTCCTCATTTAGCGACTGTAATTGGGGCTGGCCATTTGGTCATTAAGTGAAGGGGTCGCTCAATAAAAGCACAACCGTGTTTTCTGATCTGACCAGGTTTCCTTCGTCTGACGGCCCTGCGAAGGCCATAAACGTGAAGACCAGCCGGAAAGTTACGTTTTCCAATACCACTTGTGAAATGGCCAATTCAATCCGCCTGCCAGCAAAATCAGGTTGTCTCCCACTTTTCCCTTCTTTCTTTGTTTTTCACTCCTTCCTTCCCCGATTTTTCCCTTTTAAATTTCTCTTTGTGTTTTAGGACTTGCAAACATCCAGCGACCATTGTTACAACAGCACTGGAAAAAGTGACTTGTGACTGTTTTTCATGCTTACGACCGTTTTTCACGCTTACGATCCCCATGGTCACATGATCAAAATCCAGACATGTGGCAACTGGTTCGTACTTACGACGGTCGCCGTGTGTCGGGGTCACATGATCCCCTTTTGCGACCTTCTGACAATATCAGGGCTCCGACAATCCACCCCATTCGAATCATGAGTCTCTAGCCACATCTCTCAGAGTTTGAAAAAAAAGATTTATTAGGAGTGAACATGCCAGCGTTACCTGGGTGCAGCCGACTCTGAGACACATCATTCATCTCATTCTTGACCCTAGTCTTCCCCCAACCCCTGGATGTATATTCTCCAATGGGACACATCCATAGCCAAGAGTCATCAATCGTGCTCTCCAGTAATAAACTTGCGCGCCAGAAGCTTCGGCCGCCTAGCAATTATCTATGAAAACATTTAAGGCATGCATTACTTCTCCCACTCCTTTTCTGAAACTCTAAAAGACAATTCTAAAAGACCAGAGAAATATTTTCGAGTTAACACCAGATTCATTGAACAACCGAGTTACTAACAACTGCAGTAGTTCACTTAGCAACTGTGGCAAGAAAGGTCTTAAAACGGGGCAAAACTCACTTAACAACTGTCTTGTTTAGCAATGGGAATTTGGGGCTCAGTTGTGGTAAGGTAAGGACTAACTAGATTTTATTCTTTGTTGAATCTCCAGAAAGTAGGAGAAGAAAAAGTAAATGCAAAGATCGGTCATTAAGTTGCTTTTCAATCACCGTTGTAACAGTAGTTGGTCACTAAACGAGGACTACCTGTATGTGATTAGCATTTCACTTCATTTCAGTCAAGTCCTCAGAAGATGCTCCGTGCATGAAAATAACCCAGGTTTCAAAGCCACCCAATAAGAAATTCTGGTAATGCAAACTCAATACTGAAACCAAGACAAAACTATATCCGATTCTTCCTTTCAGTCATGGGGTTTCTAAAATTATTTAGAAATATTTTTTCTGTTTTTCCCTCTAACAAACTGTGCATAAGGCTACAGATAGTCCTCAAGTTATGACTACAATTTAGCCCAACATTTCTGTTGCTGAGAACTTCGTTAAATGAGTTTTGCCCCATCGTATGACCGGTTTTTTTTGCCAGAGTTGTTAAGTGAATCAATGCCATTGTTAAATTAGTAACCCCGGTTGTTAAGGGAATCTGGCTTCCTCCGTTGTCTTTGCCTGTCAAAAGGTTGCAAAAGGGGGTCACGTGACCCCGGGGACACAGTAACAGTCATAAGTATGAACCAGTTGCCAAGCAGTCGAATTTTGATCACCTGATCATGGGGAGGCTACAAAGGTCGTGTGAAAATTGGTCCTAAGTCCCCTTTTTTCCAGTGCCATTGTAACTTTGAACGGTCACTAAGTGAACTATTGTAAGTCAAGGATTACCTGTATTCCATTTTCTGTTTTAAAGAGCCCTAAAAAGCTAAGGATATTGGCCGGGACAAGAATACTCAGCATGCAGAATCTTTTGCTTCTTTTCAAATTTTACATCCAGCGTTTTTTAACGTTCAAAACGATGCTATAGAGCCCTGCACACCAGAACAACCAGACACAAGGAGAGTTTTTTCTCGAATGCCATCACTCTGCTAAACAAATAATTCCCTCAACACTGTCCAACTATTTACAAAGTCTGCATTACTATCACTATTAATCTTCTCATCACTCATCACCCATCTCCTCCCACTTGTGACTGTGACTTTGTGGCTTGTATCCTTACGATTTACATTGACTGTTTCCTAGTATGATTGGATTGCTGATTGTACCCTATGACTATCATTAAATGATATACTTGATGATTCTAGACTCTTGACGAATGTATCTTTTCTTTTATGTACACTGAGAGCATTTGCACCAAGACAAATTCCTTGTGTGTCCAATCACACTTGGCCAATAAAGGATTCTATTCTATTCTATTCTATTCTATTTTCTATTCTATTCTATTCTCTATCCTGCTCCATCCAATCTCATCCTATTTATATTCTATTCCTATATCCTTCTACTCTATTGTACCTATGACTATTATTAAGTGTTGTACCTGATGGTTCTTGACTCTTGACGAATGTGTCTTTTCTTTTTATGTACACCAGACATCATTTGACCAAGACAAATTCCTTGTGTGTCCAATCACACTTGGCCAATAAAAAGAATTCTTTCTTCTATCTTAAGTTTCAATATTTTAATTTTTCTACCACCCTGCGAGGGGGACGGTCTGCTTCTAAATTTGATCAGCATCATGAAATAAAAACAACGGAGGATTTGAATTCACTTGGGTTCAAGTGAAAGGATCTTTCTTGCAGACTTTTTCAAAGTCAGGATCCGATCACTCCTTCCGCCTTGCCACCCTGAGAAGCCACCAAGAAAGCGGAGGACAAAGATTGAGTAAACTCAAACTTGCCCCTTCCCAGAGACCCAACAGCTGTTGACCAAATGCCTTCTGCTTCGCCACTCCTTCCTGTCCCTCCTTGGCATCCCAGCTGCCACCTTGCCAGCTTCTCTTCCAAAATACAGCACCCGGAGCAGGATGAAGAAAAACACCCCATCTCTTTTTAGCCCACAAGCTGCCCACAAGGCCACATGCCAGGTGAACTAAGCAACACCCATGTGATGCCTGATACATGTTGCTAAACACGCCGGAGTCCCAAAGCCAAAACAAAACAGAAGACGACCCCTTTTAAGGACATGCCAAGAGAATGCAGGAAGCCTTCTTAAAATACTTGAACAGAGTTTTGCAAAAGAGGACCCAAAAAATAATAATAATACCCTAGCAGCATAAGCTCTCAGTGAGGCGCTAATTTACCACATGCAGGCAGGAAAGCTGCCAAAATAGACCTCCAATCTCAGCTTTTCTTTCTTTTATTACTTTATACAGGTAGTCCTCCACATACAACAGTTCATTTAGTGACTGTTCGAAGTCACGGAAAAGGCGACTTGCAAATGTTTTTCATTCTTACGACCACTGCCACATCCCCATGGTCCCTTAGCAGCTGTGGCAATGTAGGTTGTAAAATGGGGCAAGATTCACTTAACCAATGTCCCACTTAGCAACAAAAAATTTGGGCTCAACTGTGGTGGTAAGTCGAGGATTTCCTGTCTTTCAAAGTTCATTTCAAACGTGTGTGTATGTGTATACACACACACACACATATATACATACATACACACACACATACATACCATACATACATACATAATGCATTTAAGCTTTAAAAAACCGTTGTGTTGGATCTCCACTTTGCAAAATGCTAAGAATGGGGACATTGAAAGCAGCTCTTCTCAAGCTTAGCTATTTTAAGCTGGATGGACTTCAACTCCCAGGATTCCCCCCACCAAGCCAGCTGTGCTATGAATTCTGGGAATGGAAATCCACCCAGCTTAAAATTGCTGAAACAGAGAAACGTTGCTTTAAAGGCTCCCAATCAATTACTTAAGCTTCTAAACAGCACCGGAGACAAATCTCCCCTATCTCCAAATAGATGGGTTGGTTGGGACTCCCTTTGCCCTGCGTTGGTGCTATGTTGGTAGTGGATGATGGGATTGAAGTCCAGCCCAGTAAAGTAGCATGATAACATTGGGTCCAGTGAATGCTTCTTCTAGCCTTTTTGTCCTGCCCCCACCATGGTAATTCTGGGAGGAAAATGAATGTTTCTTCCCACTGTTTCCCCCCCCCCTAATCTGAGAGGAAATCCCCGCAGAGCAGGCATCCGGTACTTACCCAGGGTGAATTCCCATTGTTCATTCCCAAGAGATCGTTCGGGAAGCACTTCTAAATCTAGCATTGGTTTGAGCAGAATGGCCTGGGTGCCCTTCGCTTGTTCCCGATGCGAACCGTAGTTTGTCCTGATAAGATGGAGAGAAAGGTTGGGTTATCCTCTCTTCTCATGGTCAGGTCTCGCCCCAAAGCCACGGGATGCTCTCCCCACCACCACTCGGAGAGGGACCCTTCACACACACACACACACACCCAAATTCCCATTTCTTCACAAGGACCTTCCTTCCCCGCCCCCCTTAAAATCCCTATTTAAAGAGCAGGAGGAAACCCCCAAACCCTTTCAAGATGCGGTATCTTGCAGCAGGCAGGCGAATCCCATAATATTCCTCTCCTTCCCGGATATTCAGACACAGGGGTTGCGTTCACAAGTGACAGGCAGATCATCTGGGTTTGTTTGTTCTCTCCTCTTCCTCCCTCCCCCCTTTTGTCCCTCTGCCAGGAGTAGAAGTGAGTCTAATCGATTCCTCGCCTGCCTGCCAAAGTTTGGGATGATCTTTTCCCCAGTCATGGACATGCCCTGAAACCAGAGAGGGGTTTCCCCGAGAGGCCAAAAAAACCCAAAACGTCACCCATGGGCCTAAAATGCTTGGCGGCGACGTTCGCACAACCGCCCGCTGGTCGTGTGAACCCACAAGTCCACGTCTTGCGCAAATGAAGGGAAAGGGGTGGATTCCACACCTGCTGGGGATGTTCAGGGCGAAGGGGTGTGAGGACCCTGGCCGTCTTCAAAAAGTTATGCAACGCCCTCCCCCACTCCTTAAAAAATTAGTGTTGGAATACTGCTGTGTCCCAGCAGCCTGGCAGAGAGGGAGAGATAAAGGGAGGGGGAGAAAGGGGGAGGGAGAGAGAGAGAAAGAGGGAGGGAGGGAGAAAGAGAGGGGGGAGAGAGAAGGGGAGGGAGAGAAGAGGATGCTGGGAATTGTAGTTCCCCACACCTGGAGGACCTCTCTTCTCTCCCCTGAGAAGGAGGGGGAGGGGGGATGCTCTCTGTGGGGGTAAATCCCCTCCTGGTCTCATTGTGTCTTAGCAGGGACAATAGCCCCCCCTTCCTCTCGCCCCCACAGTGGCCCAGGAAGGGCAACCCCACCCCTTGGTTTATGTCAGCATGGGGCTGCTTCACCCCAGGGGACCCCCGCCCCCAAAAGAGGGGTCTGCATAAGACATGCCCCCCCTTACTATGGGGAGGGGGCTGCCTTTCGATTCTTCTTCCCGGGAGGAGCTCCCCCCCCAAGCTCCGCTCCTCCGCCTAGCCTTCCCTCCCCTCCTCCCCCCGGCTGGCTTCCCCCAGCCTGGCGCCCTCCGGAGGCTCGGGGGCGGCTGGGAACGATGGGGAATGTAGTGCGGGGCGGGGGGGAGCCTCCTCCCCCTCCCCCCCTCCCGGAGCCCGCCCCCCCCGCCCCAAAGGCGCGCTTTCTTGGGGGGGGGGCTCCTCCTTGCAGCCCTGCAAAGGCGCCTGGGGAGCCAGGAGGGACCCCTCCCCGCCCTCGCGCCTCGGGCGGCGTCCTCCCCGCCCTCCCCGGGGGTCGCCGCTGCCCGGAGGGGGGGCGCGGGGCGGGGGAGGGGGCGGCGGGGCTGCGACTCACCTCACTTGCGGCTGCCGCAAAAAGCATGAAAATCGCCGCCGCCGCCAGCCCAGCAGGGGAGGGGAGGGGGGAGGGGAGGGGGGAGGAGGAGGAGGAAGAGGAGGGGAGGGAGGGGCCGCGCCTGCGCGCTGGGGGCCCGCCGCGGAAAGAGCCCCGCCCGAGCTCAAGGGCGCTCCACCTTCTCCCGCCCTCCCGGGAGGGGAACTCCGCGCATGCTCAGAGGCGTCCCCGTCTCTTTTTTTTTGTTTCCGATAGAAAGGAGGCTCCTTTTTTTTTCCTTCCAATCTCGAGTGGGGGAAAAGCCCTCTGCACGTGCTCAGGGACACCTCCTCCTCATCCCTCCTGGGGGAGAACTCTGCACGTGTCAGAACGGGACTCCTTTTCCTGCAATCTCGAGGAGGGGAAGCCCTCTGCACATGCCCAAGGACACCTCCGCCTCCTCCCTCCTTCCCTCCTGGGGAAGAACTCTGTACATGCTCAGAGGCCACCCCATCTGTTCTACCCAGTGGAAACGCGGCTGCTCTTTTCCTGCTGTCTGGGGGGGAGAGGGGAGAGAACGATCACTCTGTACGTGCTCAGAGGCGCCCCGTCTCTTCTCCCCTCCTGGAAAGGAAGCTTTCTCCCCCCCTACAGTCTCGAAGCAGGAGTGGGGGTGGGAGGGAGAAGCGCTCTGCACGTGCTCAGAAGCTTTCTCCTCGTTCCTCCCCTACTGAGGTGCTGGGGAGTCCGGGGGTGGGACTCGGGGGTCCCCTCCTTTTCTTGCTCCCCTGGAGGTGGATGGTGTGGCACGGGGTCTCCCTTTACTCGCAGAATAGGGCAAGTGGGTGGGGACTGGTGGGACTCTGTACTCTCTCAGAGGCCCCTTTGCTTGTGCCCTTCCGCCTTTGGGGGTGGGGGCTGGAAGTTGGCCCAGGAAGGAAGGAGAGAGGGAAGGAAGGGAGAGGCAAGGGGAGGAAAGAGGAAGGCAATGAAGGAGAGAAGAAGGGAGGGAGGGAGGGAGGAGAGTGGAAGGGAGGAAAGAGGAAGGAAGGCAGGGAAGAAGGGTAAGAGGGAGGAGGGAAGGAAAATATTAGAATGATAATGCAATAAGAATATTAAAGTAAAACGTGGAACCACTGAAGAGAACTAGATAACTTTGGATGTCTGGTCAGGTGAAGCTTCTGGAGATGCAATTCTGAATACTGAGTGAGAAACAGCAACATCAGAGTGAGAAAGACACAGGAATTGTGTCTGGAATTGTACCCATGCACAGCAGAAGGCATTCCTTACTGAGTGAGCCCGTGTGCAGAACCCCTAACCATCAATCATCCTGATTAAGGACATTGGTTTCTGAACTTGGCAACTTTAAGATGTGTGGACTTCAATCGGACCTCACGCTAGGTGGGGAATTCTGGAAATTGAAGCCGCCACATCTTGAAAATTGCCAGGTCCAATAAATACAAAAACGACCCGCTGCTGTACACTAAGAATGCAATGAAGCCACAAAAAATTGACTTAAGGTTGAAGCTTAGCGAGTTATATCAATCCTGACATTGTGCTGCAAAGGCCAGAAGGAAGGCAAACACAACTGTTACCAAGGTAGAATTTTGAAAAGTAAAAGACTGATGCCATCTAGTGGCCATTCAGAATCAGCATTTAAATAACAGAGTTGGAAGGGACCTTGGAGGTCATCTAGTCCAGTGGTCGCCAACCAGTGAGCCAGGGACCACTGATGGTCCGCAGAGAAACGTCACCCCCAAAGCAATTAATCCAGGCTGTGCGGGAACACAAGGTTGCGCCGCTTGCATTGCGAACAACACGAGGTAGTGAGAGGAGAGGGGAAAGGATGGAGTGGGGGAACTTGCCCCACTCGCCCCATGCGCCTCGCCTGGCCACCAGGCTGCTGCTTTTCGCTTCTTTCTTCTGCTTTTGGCTGCACGCAAGCAAAGCAGCCAAAGTCTTTCTTTCTCTCCCCCAAACT
Organism: Naja naja; assembly: GCA_009733165.1. Lineage (NCBI taxonomy): Eukaryota > Metazoa > Chordata > Lepidosauria > Squamata > Elapidae > Naja > Naja naja. The sequence goes on from CM019161.1 coordinate 5,062,506, forward strand.
CCACCAGAAATGAGTCTTTGGGACCCTGCAAGGCCTCCTGCTCCAAGAGGCTGCGCCAGTGTGAAAAGTCTCACAAAGACTCATTTCTGATGGATTTGGGGGGAGAGAAAGAAAGACTTCTGCTGCTTCTGCTGCTTTCCTTGCATGAAGCCAAAAGTCTCTCTCTCGCCCCCTGGAGACAGTATCCTGCAATCCCAAATAAAGAATGATCAATCGGTAGGAAAACGGGGTGGGGAATTTTCCCACAGACTTTTTGGGGGGGAATCTCTGGTCTGCAGGATTTAAAATTATGAGTTTGGTGGTCCCTGGGGTCCAAAAGGTTGGCGACCCCTGTTCTAGCTGGAGACTCTATACAAGGTATGTCCAACCTTGACAACTTGAAGATCTGTGGAATCCAACTCCCAGAATTCCCCAGCCAGCCATTGAAAAACAGCTGGATGACTTTGGGCCAGTTGTTCTCTCTCAGCCAAACCCACCTCACAGGGTTGTTGTAGGGATAATCTGCAAGTAATATATAAGGTACGTTTGCCATCCTGGGTTATAAAAATAATACAGGTGAGATCAAATCTAAATAAAATAATAATACATTTCTAAGTGTTCTTTTTCTGTGTTTTGAAAGATGCTGGAGGGTTGAATATGACAGATGTAGATAAGGAGCCAAGGGAGGAGTATGGGAGGCATGCTAACAAGAGAAGAAGTGGAACTTCCAAGAGAATGATACATGATGGATAGAAAGGATTTTTTTAAAAATAAGATTGGTTGTACTAAGAATTAGAATAGATTAAGAAATTAGAAATAGGGGGAACATTGTATGAATATTTTTGCCTAACACATTTAAAAGTTAATGTTAGAGGTTAAGATCAGATTTTGAAAAAAGATGTTATCAGGTATGCTCAAGGATAATGTTATTACTATTAGAAGGATGTAGCAAATACTGAATTATTGAAAAACAAAGGACTATGTGGGGATACACGTATGTATAATGACATTAGAACTACGTAAATTGGATTAATGCAGTAATTCTCATTTGTATCAATATTATTTTTGTATCAAAATGAATGACACTTGGACGCCACACTGTCCATGCAATGATATTGATGTATATTTAAAAACAAAAAACTTTGCCAGAAAGAAAGAAAGATAGATGCTGGAGGACATGTGAAGGGAGGAAAGAGGAAGGAGTGGAAGGGAGGAAGAAGAGGAAGGGAAGGAAGGAAGGAGAGAGTGAAGGGTGGAAAGAGGAGAAGGAAGGAGAGAGGAAGGGAGGCAAGAAAGGAGGCAGGGATGAAGGGAGGGAGGAGAGAGAAGAAGGCAGGGAAGAAGGGTGGGAGGGAGGGAGGAGGAAGGAAAATATTAGAATGATAATGCAATAAACATTAAAGTAAAATGTGGAACCACTGAAGAAAACCAGAGAACTTTGGTGATTCACAACATTTGAGTTCATCATCCCAACCTTTGGAGAACTGAGCCCGCCCTTGTCCGCCCTCTGCCTCTCTCAGCCCCTTCCTCCCTGGTGTTTTCCCACACTATGTCTGGGTTTAAAGTTGGATGGCCAAGCTGGGCTTGAAGGAACACATCATGTGTCGGGGGAAGAAAGCATGTTCTGGATGGAGAAATGAGAAGGAGCAGGTATCAGGCGTGAAAGTCTTCTTCTCAGGCATTTGAATATTTATCACTATTCAACTCGCCCACGAACTGCAAGGGGAGGGAAGGGCAAGAAAGAATGCAGACAATCCAAGAATAGATCCAAGAGGCCACCAAGGCCACTCCTGCAGGTGTCCAACAAAGAAAGGAACGGTTCTCAAAACAAGAGACTGGTTCTTAATTGGAAAGCGTGATCTCTATGGGTGTTCTCACCCACGCCCTTTTCCAACAAATCAAACGCAATCCAAAAGGAACAGAAACCTTGTAATGCTTTTACAAAATAATTAGCTGTGATAAGCACAAGCCTTGCCAAGCTGTGTGAGACTTGCCAAAAGATAACAGACAAGAAATAATTTGCAAAATGAGAATCTTCAACTACCAACTCAGGATACTGGAATGTCCATGAAGCTGGAGTTTCAAAACGTCTTTGCCTTCTGCAAAGTACGTTCGTTTCACGGCTGGTTTTTAATCTTCTTGAAGGAGGGGCCATTACCTTGCAGCCTTACCCCCGAGTCACCCATGCTGTTGTGACTGCTCTTTCCTGCGAGCAACCCTGCACGCACGGGCACTTGGCACAGGCTCCTTGGGAACCTCCTCACCGCTGCTGCCAGCCCCCACAATCTCTGAAGGCAGCAGCCCACTCCCCAATGGTCCTGGACCCTCCTCTGAGTCCTCGCTCTCCTCAGCCGTCCGCACCTGCTGCCGGCTAACCACAACAATGGGTGGGAAGAAAAGGAAACTAATGTTTAACTACTGTTGGAAGTTAAAACCCACCCCTCTCCTAGGAAAATGAAATATTTTAGAATATACTAAAAGGCAGAATATTTCCCCTAAAAGAGAAGTAGAAACTCAGAGAGGCAGAAACTCAGCCCTCCCACCTTTTCTTAACGGGCCATTAAAGCCTGGACCAGTCTATTCTACATAACAAAGATCTACCTCCTTCAGGCAGAGCCATATAATTGCCCTTCATTGCACCACCCACCAAATTTCAACCAAACTTAGCACGCAGACAACCTACAAAGCTAGCTGTGACCTCTAACAGCAACCTGTCAGGATACTCTTCCTGTGCACCAGGAAGTTCAAAGCCAGAGTAGGTATAAAACCCAGGGACGCTCAGCATTTCTTCCCTTTTCTGCCCAGGAACCCATCCTGTCCACCAATAAAGCATCTTTCCAAGCAGCTTCCATGTTTCCAGTGTCTTCCATCTTTCCAAGCAGCTTCCATGTTTCCCACTTGGAACTGAACCCAGAAGGATATTTCTTCCAACAGCGTGCAACATTGTGCGGCAAAAACGTCAGAGCTGGTTATCATTTTTCAGTACCGAAATGGTGTGTCCAATAAAGTTATTTTAAAAATAATAATTTTAAAAGGTTTTATTAAATGTAAAAAATTCAGCGTGTGCATAAACAGTGTTATTTGTCTGGGTACAATTAATTTTGAGAAATAGTCATCATCATAATATTCAAAGTAATATTCAAAGCAGTAATATTGCTCACATGATAATAATAGCAATTGCTTCTCCATTTTAACAAGCCTTCCTTGTGTAAATTAATCATTCTCTTATGCTTCCAAATTTCTAACTTCTGTCAAAGTTTTACTTTGGGGATTTGAAAATGCTGGAGAGCGCCTATTTTTCTTGGGTGCGCTAGTCGGAAGGTTGACACAGAACAGGGCGGGGGGGGGGGAGAACATCGTGCTAGAAGAAAAGTCACAATAAAGTTTCCCCCCCCCTCTGGCTCCATCTTGTGGACAATTCCAGCCAGCTGTGGAACATGGCTGTAGAGTTCATGTCAATGCAGCTTCTCAAAACTGGTCAATAAATACTATAGTTGGTTTTATCCATCTGGCTTTCTATGGGGTTATTTGTTTTGTCTGTGTCAGGAAATTTATCTTTAGTTCTAGGTGGTTTCTCTCCTTGATTAGTTTCCATCCACTGCTGCTTCTTTCTTCCCTCTCTCCTCCCCCCCTTCCATCTGTCCTCCTTCCTTTCCATCTGTCCTTCTTCCCTTCATCTACCTTCTTTTCTTCCCTCCTTTCTCCCATCTGTCCCCTTCCCCTTTTCCTCCCTCCATCCCTCCCTTCTTTCCGCCTATAACTTGTTTCATTCCTGGCAACTTCTGGCAATTTCCTCTTTTCAAAATCATTTTCTTTCTGAACCTTGCAATTGTTTGAATCGAAATGATTACCCTGTTTGGTTTTGCCAGGGTGTTGATTTTTCTTAAAATCAGTTGTTTGTGTTTTTAATCTGGAAGTGGATTTGAAACAGGATGGAGAAAGGAGGACAGCAGAACTTAAAACGAACCAGGCTGGGCAGAATCCTTCTCACTGAAAGCTGGGAAAGAAAAAGAAAACTACACACTTTGTGAGCAAGGAATTGACCATAAAATACAAGAAATGGGATACAAAGAGAAATAAAGGATGTATTCAGAATTCTGACTGAAGAGATTTAAAAGAAGCAAAGTGTTCTGGGAAAATAAGCAGATTTCTCTGCAACATAGGGTTTTTTTTTAAAAAAATCTGATTTGCTGAACCTTCCAGATGTGCAGGACTAAAGCTCCCATCATGCTTTTCCCATGCACCCAGTTTGTCTCCCTCTGGCTTTCTTCTTAGGATATCTGAAGCTGTGCCCTCTTAGGACAAGGCACTATGCCCCCAAGTCCTGCTGTCCACGCATGATCTACGCGGGCCAACCTTTACCCACATCTGGGCAATTCATCTGAGATTTTGATGATCCTCCTGCAGGAAGTCAGATGGGCTGAGGACGATGGGGCCTGTGGTTGAGCTGCGTTTGGGAGAAAGCTGCTCCAAATATTGAGGCATCTTCTTCCCTCCCTCTCTCCCTCCCTCCTTGCTTCATTCCTTCCTTACTCCAGCAAAGCAAAGTCTCTCTCATATTCCCAAACATAAATCCTGCTGGGAAGAGCCCACAATTTTGCCGAGCCCACCGCAAAGACCCAACTCTGCTCTGGGCCCCACGGCTCTTGGCTCCCCAACCCATTTCTGAATGAAGGGAAAGAGCAAAGCGGAATAGATCCCACTCCATTAAGTGATCCCTTTGAGTGGAGGGGAGCCCAGCACAGAGCGAGGAACCTAAGCTGAGAAATCAGACCGAATGGCCCTAAGTAGGCTGAGCATAGCTGCAGCTTCGCCAACCTGGTTTTCATTTCGGGTAGCCCCCTGTCCCACCCGCCAAGCCTGGAGCAGCCAGGCTGGGTGGGTGGGTAGGGGGCCCTCACTTAGCTGCTCCTGTGTCTGGTTTGCCAATTGCACACTGGCAGATAGGACAGCGCTCCAGAAGGTTAACGTCATTGCCCAGAGGATCATGGGTTGCCCTCTCCCTTCTTTGGAAGAGCTTTATAGCTCCCGCTGCCTTAAGAAAGTTCAAAACATCCTCAAAGATCCATCTCATCCTGGGCACCCTTTTTTTTGAACTATTACCATCTGGCAGATGGTACAGGATAATAATAAAAACAAGGGCAAATAGGCTGAAAAACAGCTATCCAGTGGTGCGTTTCAAAATTTTTTACCACCGGTTCAGTGGGCTTACTTTCTGTGCGCACACACACTTTGCGTGTGCGCGCCCACCAAACGCACACTTTGCGCAGGCGCAGAGCCTTTCCAACTTGCCTCCTGCAATCTTGCACTCTTCCTGTCGCTTCAGCCGCAATTTGCCGTGCCGCGCAAAGCAGCTGCACTTCAAAAGCAGGGCATAAAGGTTAGTATGGGCGCCTGGGCGGGCAGGCAGGCCCAACAGCAGAGCGTCGGAGAGAACCGGTTCAGTCTCCGCTGCTCGTCGGCACTACCAGCTCGGCCGAACCGGCCCGAACCGGTAGAATACCACCACTGCTTCTATCCCAGGGCAGTAACTCTATTGAATTCTACTGTCTAGTGCAACATGCATGCAATATCAGTACAGAAGGCAAAGGACGTGTGTTTGTGTTTTATTTTCATAGTCATAACGTACATTGAAGATGGCATTTAATTTCATTGTACGAGGTGCAATGACAATCAACTAAATGAAACTAAGCTGAGAAATCCGACGAACTAAGCTCTAGGCAGGCTGAGCGCAGCCGCAGCTTTGCCAACCTGGTTTTCATTTTGGGTAGCCCCCTGTCCCACCCGCCAAGCCTGTGGCAGCTGGGGTGGGTGGGTGGGGGCCCTCCCTTAGGCTGCTCAGTAGCTTTGACAGGCTGTTTGTGGCATTTCCAAACCCATCATTTCTTCCAGGGAGGGGGGCAGGTGGGGGCTTTCCAAAAGCCTTGCCCAGATGTGGCTGTGCTGAGAAAGAGGGGAGAACAGGCGCATGGCAGGAACATGAGGTCACTCCCCTAAGCCTGGGGCAAGGGGTGGGGTGCACGGGGGAGGCTGTAACCACAAAAAGTAGCAGTTGCTCTCAGCATCCACCTCCCCCCCCCATCAGCACCCCCGGATTCTCCTGACATGGTTTCCCCCATTTGGGCTCATTACAATGGCATCAACGTACGAAAACTTGGCCCGTGCCAGATACCGTGATTCATGACGAGTTAGGTCTAAATTTGTACCTCTCATTAGAAACAGATGCCCCCCCCCCAAGCTTCTACCCACCCCTGGCCTGGTTTTTTCAAGCTAACTTTACTGATAATACATCTTGCATGTCAGATCAGAGGCCCAAGGCCGGCTGCACCTAAAGGGAGTTTTTGCTCGGTTGATTCTCATCTCCAAGGTTCAGCCTTGGAAAAGGAGGTCAGCTTGGCTTTCTTCTTGGGGCAAGAGAAGGGGTGGGGGGAGACGGTGGGGCAGGGGGCTCTGCCACAGAAGGAGGAGGTCCAGAAAGTAAAGAGGATGTTGTTTGAAGCCCTGACCTGTTCTCTCTCTCTCCCTCCCTCTCTCTCTCTCTCGTTCTCTCTCTCTCACACACACAAACACACACACACACACGTCTCTCTCTCTCTCTCCCTCTCCCTCCCTCCCTCCTCTCTCTCTCTCTCTCTCTCTCTCTATATATATATATATATATATATATATGTTTTCATAGATTTTCACCGGTACAGGTATGCAGGTCTTGGCGTGTTTGGGTCTTTTCCCATGTAAGTTTTAGAGTATCTTGGCACGCCAAGACCTGTATATATATATATATATATATATATATATATATATATGTGTGTGTGTGTGTGTGTGTGTGTGTGTGTGTGTGTAGGTCTTGGTGTATTCGGGTCTTGTCCCGTGTAAGATTGAGAATACCTTGGCAACGTTTCTTCTGGGAGAAGAACGAAGCTGAAGACACCAGCCTGAAGATGACGGATGAGATTTCGTCGAAACATCGCCAAGGTATTCTCAATCTTACACGGGACAAGAACCGAATACACCAAGACCTACATACCTTTCCCCGTGAAAATCTACGAATATATATATATATATATATATGTAGGTCTTGGTGTATTCGGGTCTTGTCCCGTGTAAGATTGAGAATACCTTGGCGACAGGCTGGCACAAGCATGAAGCCAAAAGCACCAGCCTGAGGATGGCGAGTGGGATCTCGTCGAAACGTCGCCAAGGTACTCTCAATCTTACACGGGACAAGACCCGAATACACCAAGACCTACATCCATCTATCTATCTATCTATCTATCTATCTATCTATCTATCTATCTATCTATCTTTGTGTAATTTCCCAGGTCATAATAGTTGTGCTTTTAAAGTTGTAGCAACGTTTCAGCAGAATCTCATCTGCCATCATCAGGCTTGTGTATTGGATTCATCTGTGTGTCAGGCTTTCAACGAGATTCTGCCGAAATGTCACTACAACTTTAAAAGCACAACTATAAGGATGTGGGAAAATACCTGAACAAAGCTGAATACCATACAAATACCCGCAAAAACTTAAGAAAACACACACACACACACACACACACATATGTTTAGGTGACCTGATAGCAGTTTTCCAATATTTGAAGGGCTGCCACAAGAAAGAACTTATGCTCCAAAGAAAGATGTGATGACTTGGGGCATGGCACAAAAATACCATAGTCACCAAAGTAGAATAAATTCCCTTTAATGCCTCCAACTTGGCCCCCACTGTCCAATTATCCTTGGCTAGATAATAAACTCTTAAAAAAAACAGTCTACGAAGGGCAGAAATACAGCCCGAACCCAAAGTAAAGATAATTAGAAATAGAAAAAGCTAACCCAAACCACACTGAAGTAATTAACACAACAGGCCAGCATGATAAATTGCAGACTTTCAAAGGATAATGAAGCACCCACTGCTGGGAGGACGCCAAAACCCAGATAAGCCTCAACCAAGATAATGCACGCTTTGCTTCCAGCAAGGAGCTGTGTGCAAACACCCCACTTATATCCTGGTCTCCCAGTTGCAACTAATGAAAGGGATCAGGGCCCTTTTCTCCCCCATAAGCCATGTTGCTCCCTTCTCTGTTCCTCCCTGTGTGCCCTAGGATGAAGAGGGGGGTGGGCCTGGGTCTTCCTCTGAATGCCCAGCCAGATTGTGCCCTTCCCCAGTTTCTTCCATAGCCACCGAAGCCACATTCTCACTCCCTGTCAGCTGCCCAATCTCCCCCTCAGAATCAGACTCCAGCAAGGGCAGGACAAAAGATAAGAAACAATGGATGGAAACTAATCAAGGAGAGAAGCAAGCGGGAATCAAGGAGAAACTTCCCAACAGTGAGGACAATTAACCAGTGGAACGACTGGTCTTCAGAAGTTGTGAGTGCTCCATCATTGGAAGTTTTCAAGAAGTTGGGCATCCATTTGTCTGGAATGGTATATTATTTCCTGCTTCAGCAGAGGGTTGGACTAGAAGACCTCCAAGGTTCCTTTCAACTCTGTTAGTCTGTTAATCCCGCAGGGTGTCAAGTCTACCCTCTTCGGCTTGGCGCCTTGCTGGCATCCCTCCATCAAAGACTGGGAGGGGGTGGAGGGAGCATGGGAGGGATGAATAAAATGGGCAATAAACCTGTGTTAGTGTGTGATGGGAAATAAAGAGGGGGGGGAAATGACTGTTGAGGAAGACCAGGGATGCTTTGAACCCATTCGTGCCAGCCTTCAAGGACACCGAAATGCCGGAGATGCTGTTAGAGGAATGTCGATTGCACCAAACACCAGACATTCCCAAGGCCCCTCGATGGCATTGGGCTGGACAAGGAGTGGGATAGATCAACAGGAAAAGGTTGTATATTTTCGCATGGGAAATTCAGTTCTGGCCTGACTCTACAGCATCTTTCAGTAAAAGAACCTATCACTAAATGGAGTCAAGGCCAGGGGTGGGATTCAAATTAAAAAAAATAACTGGTTCTGTGGGCCTGGCTAGCTGGGCATGGCCATGTGACTGGGTGGGCATGATTTCTTCTATTTTTTTGGCAGCACCACCCCCCATTTTTATTTTTTGCCTTCTGGGCCTCAGGGAAGCCTCCTGGGCAGGGGTGGGAAGCTACTGGTTCCGTCTGGCTCTATAGAACCGGTACCTCTGAAGAGCAGCAGACAGACACCGAACCGGTTCAGTGTCTGCTGCTCTGTTTGGCCCACCCAACCACCCAGGCTCTTACCTGACCTTTATTTCCTGCTTTTTCAACCTCAGCTGCTTTGCGCGGCACAGCTGTGGTTGAAAAAGCAGGGAAATAGTGGCTTTCCAAATGCTGCGCACCCACGCGAAGCGCTTTTTAGCTGTCTGAGTGGCACAGCTTAAGGGGTTTTTTTTACATGTGCACACAGTGTATAAACGTAGTCACCAAACTGGAACACCAGTTGAATCCCACCACTGCTCCTGGCGGGGGGCATATTTGCTCCCAGAAGGCTTCCCTGGGACCCAGGAAGGCAAAACATGGACCTCGGGGTGTGTGTGTGCAGCACCCACCACCACCCATCCCCCCCACAGGCCCCTTTTTGCCTCCTGGGCCTCAGGGAAGTCAGTAAGGGGGATGCCGGCACAGCTGATTATTGGAACAGCTGATCGTCAGGAGGGGGAAAAAACATAAGGAGTGACTGGGCGGGGAGAATGCAGTCAGTGATGTTGCACATGCGCAATTAAGACTGACTGGGTGGGGAGGGGAGGGGGGAGAGGGGCAGGGCCAGCCAGGGGCACGATTTGCCGGTTCTCCAAACTGCGCAGAATCATAACAACCGGTTCTATAGAACCGGTCTGAACCGGTAGAATCCCACCCCTGGTCAAGGGCCTCTCTTTCCTAAGGGAGCAGACTGGGGCAGGTCTGACACAGGGCTTTGAGCCTTCCCTTCCTTCCAAAAGATGAACAGGAAAACTTCTGCTTAAGAAAGATTTGGGCACATCTGGATAAAATAAAAATCCATCAGCTCGGCTTTCTCCAGCTGAAAGAGTCTTTGAGATGCATTGATAATTCGATGGCAATTCCCGTCACTGTCCTAGGTTTCAGGGGGCTGTTCCTGGCCTTATACAGAGTTTGCAGCCTCATTGGTAGCTTGGCCAGGCTAAAATACTTCTAGGATTGAGTTCTTCTGCTGCCCGGAGATATTCTCAGCAAACGACGTCAGTTTAATACAAACGCAAGTGTCCTTCTGTGGGGCATCAAAGGAATCCTTCAGGAAATGGTCTGTGGAAAGTAAGGACTTGTGTGTGAAGAATGCATTTCCCCCCACATAGCATCGTTTATTCCTGGAACGATCTTTGGGACCACACCCAGCCTCACATGGTCATCTGACCGATCCCTGAAACTATCCTGACTTTAAAGGCTCTGTGGGAACTCCTTGAGGCGCTTTTAGCATGAAGGCCTTGGCTTCACGGATTACAATTTTATTTGCCTTTTTGCTAGTTTTAGGAAAACCTCTGGGTTGGAGGGAAAGGCATTTGCAGGCAGCAGGAACATTTTGAAAAAGTGTTTTCAAAATTCTACACAATACTAATTTGGTAGGGTTGTGCGAATCAACAATGTCTTTGACGCTGGGTGTGATGGGCTGGAAATCCTCCCATAAGCAACATAGTGTATATGGCCGTGATGGCGAACCTATGGCATGTGTGCCGGAAGTGGCACAGAGCCATTTCTGCCAGCATGCAGAGCCGTCGCCTGGAACTGACCCACTGCGCATGCCAGCTGATTGTCGGGTATCTGCCACGCATGCTTGCTTGGGAGATGCATGCGCATGGGGGCGGGGTGGTCAGGGGCGTGCATGCACAGAGGCGTGCAGTGCAGGGGAGTCATGTGTGCATGTGCAGTGGGAGCAAGGGTCATGCACACATTGCATTATGGGTGCAGGCACTTTCGGTATGCGATGACTTAAAGGTTAGCCATCACTGGTATATGGGTTTTCCTTGGTTTTCTTTTTATTGCTTAAGACTGATAATATTCTTTTAGCACGTATGCGTTGAGCTTTTTTGTAAGTGCAAACAGTCAAGACTTGGAAAGTAGAGTGGTAGAACATGCAAACAATAAATAAATAGTTTTGATTTGTAGAGAGAAGGAAAATAAATTACAGATTGGTTGGCGAGATTGCCGGTAATGTTTTTAGCGTGTTTTAAAAGAAAAGACGGGAATTCATTAAGTTGCATGGAGGTGTGGCTCCTGTCAGCCCTGAAACTTTATGAGCATTACCAGTAGTTCACAGCTATGACCATAATTGGCCCATAAAATTTCCATTGATAGTTGTTAAGTGAGCTTTGCCCCATTTTACGATGTTTCTCGTCAGAGTTGTGAATCACAGCAGTTAGTAACTCGGTTGTTAAGTGAATCTGGCTTCCCCGTTGCCTTTGTCAGGTCACAAAAGGTGATCATTTAACCCCGTTTGTGACTGCAGTTGTCACAAACACATTGGCAGTTGCTGCAATGGTTCTTAAGTGTGAAAAAAATGATAGTAAATCCCCTTTTTTTCAGTGCCGTTTTAAGTTTGAATGGCCGGTAAAGAAATGGCTGTAACTTGAGGACTGCCTAAGTTTCTGCCCCCCCCACAACTAAGCAGGTATTACGCCAGCAATACCCCTTCCGCTCCCCAAAGAGGAGGGGGGCGGCCCTAGAACATTTTTTCCCTGCAGTTCTGTGCAGATTAATAAAAGGTTGGTCCTTTGCTCTCGCTAAATGCATTTTTAAATACTCGCCTGCCTGCTCTCGGCTGGTTTTTGACAGTTACCACCATAAAAAGAAAAAAAAGAACAGCAGAGAGGACATGAAGTTTACATTATTGGGATGCGAACTGTATTATATTGCAAGGAAATAAGGGGGGGGAAGCAGCTGTGTGTACAATTCTCCATTCAAACCATTGCTGAGAGGTTTAAAAACTTTGCACCTGCTTCCTCTCTGCAATCCACCCCACCTGGTTTTATTGTTCTCGACGGATCATGGATTTCCCCCCCCCCAGCCAGCCATTTTGGGATGAAAGGGTGTCAGCGGGAGAGGCGCAAAAGCATTCAAACCACGAATCCAGCAAGGCAAAACTTCCACCTTTTGCTGCGCTGGAGGACCGACGCATATCTAGCATTGGATCACAACCCAGAAGAAAATCACAGGCGTATAATTAAAAAGAATTATTATTGCACCACGATCCTCAGACCACTGCAAGGTGGAACACAACCCGCCCCGAATCCGCGCGATCTTATCCGATAGATATTGACCAAATTCCTCAGCCCTTCCCCGGAGAGGGTCCACCGCCTCCCCCGGATGTAGGAGGGAGCGGGTGGCCCTAAACAGGGCGGCTGGTTATCTCTGGGGCGCTATGAGGGTGGAGAGATAGGACCTTCTCGCCACCCCCACAGCTACCAGGTAAGTCCTTATATGGGCTCTTAACTGGGCTCGATTGGTTTGGGAGCGGGTGGCCCTCCACCTGCTCTCTAAACCCCTCGATGGCGCTTCATCTCCCGGAGCTCCTCAGTGTACCAAGGAGCTACCCGGGATCCACGGCGTGCGAGGGGACGCATGGGGACAACCCTGTCAAGGGCAGCCTCAGCAGCCTGCTGCCAAGCAGCCGCCAGGTCCTCGGCAGAGTTGTGGGCAAGGAAAGTGGGGAAAAACCCCAGGTCCGCCTGGAACCTCTCAGGGTCCATTAGGCGTCTGGGGCGGAACCATCTAAGTGGCTCCTCATCCCAGCAGTGGGGGGCAGCCTGTTGGAAGACCAGCCGCAGGAGATAGTTATCAGACCATGGGACGGGCAATGTTGTACAACTCGCCTGCCCTATATCACTACACCACTGTTCCGAGACAAAAACCAGGTCGAGAGTGTTTCCCCCCTCGTGAGTCGGGCCTTGAATTAACTGGGTCAGGCCCATGGTCCCCGTGGAGGCCATGAATTCCTGGGCCAAACCCGATGCCCCCCCAAGGGAAGGCAGATTGAAATCACCCAGGACCATAAGCCCTGGGAGATCCACCGCCACCCCCGAGAGGACGCCGAGAAACCCAGGCTGGTTGCTGCCACACAGCTGGGGGAAAGGTATGTCAGCAGCAAACCCACCTGACCACCAGGCCCCCACCTCAGGAGGAGGGTCTCACTTCCGCCTATCTCAGGAACAGTGACCTCCCTTGGAATCAGGGTCTCCTGAATAACCACAGCCACTCCACCACCCCTCCCCTGAGCCCGTGACCGGTGCAAAATCCAGAAACCTGGGGGGCACAGATCAACCAGAGGGATTCCTCCCTCCGGCCCCAACCAGGTCTTGGTGATTCAAGCCAGGTCCACAGCCTCCTCCTCGATGACCTCATGGAGGAGGGAAGACTTATTAGCCACGGACCTGGCGTTAAAATACACCAGCTTGGGCCCAGGGGTCCCCGTTCCCCTGCTCCCAGGGGAGGTCATAGGGTCGGAGCGTGCCACCGCTCGAAGATAGCGAGTGCGCACTCCCAACACATGATCTGGCCCTATGCCTCGTCTCCCGCCGATCCCAACCACCCTGGGGATCGCGGTCCCCGCACTCTGGGGCCCCACTGGCCCCCAACCCCCACCCCCCCTGCCACAAGCCGGGCTGCAATCCACCCTGCCGGCATCATTTCCCACCCTCCTCCCTAACCTACTTAAAAATTTATTTAAAAATTTAATTAAAGGGGCCCTAGTGACCCTCTTTTTTGCTTTCCTGGAGCCCCGACCCCAACCCAGCTCCCTGCCATGCCATCTCTCCGGGTTCCATAACCCATCCTCGAGGTAGGCCGGTGATAGTATAGCAGGCCATGTCCTGGAGGGAGGGAGCCTCCTAAAGGCCTGGAGCTCTGCTGCTGTAAAAGTTCGAATGTTACAGATCCAAAGATGTCAAGGAACCGGCACAAGGGTCTGCAGATGGAAGTAATAAAGTCCGGAATATAGGAACTTGGTGAAGTCCTAGGTACTACCCATTTGGGGGATCCAGGAACCAGGCTACCCTCTCACAGCAGACCTGTGGTCGATGTTTGAGACTCTCCTCTGGATCAAGTGCCGCACTCTCACCGCGGGCATCCCCGATGGGCACCAGTTGGACAGTTGGCAAACAGATGTTAAATGGCTATCTAGAAAGAGAGTCCCCATTGCCGTTCTCTCACAACGGCAAGGGACACAACAAGATCTGACAGCCGCAAACCAAGTTCAAGGGTGTACAATCGGCACTGGGAGTCCGGGCCCAGGTCACTAGGGTGTCCAAGCCCACCCCTCCGTGGCCTGCGGTACGGTATAGATGATTCAGTCCCAGTAATTAGAGTACCTTGTAATTGGCGAAGATGGAACAGATGGTATAAGTGGAAGAAGTAACACAGATGAGGCAGAATGACCAAACACGATGGTCGGTGGAAAAGTCCAGAGTCAAGCCATAGGGAGCAGCAGGGGAAGGGTGTCACCACCATTGTCTCCAACGCCATAGATGAAAACAGCACAGCCCTTAACAGCCTTTGGACGGGACCGAGGCCTCCGCCCATAACAGCTAACCAAGGACCGGTCATGCTTCCTGCTGCACTCCAGGCCACGCCCGGGACAGCCACAGTGTCACATTGGCCCTCTGACCAAACTAAAGGCCAGGGGCTGGCCACAAACAGCGCCATCCTCACCACCATCGCCGCCATCGCTCCCGACGCCACCATCACTCCAGGTCTTCCTGGCGTCTTCAGGGCTAACTCCCCCGGATCAGCTGCAGCCTCAAGACCGCGCTCCAGCTGATTTAGAAGCGGGGGGGGGAAACATCGTCGGGCTCACACGTTGCACCCGGAGCCGCTGCTGCGCCACACCGGCACTCCGCAGGTTCTGACACACAAAACCGGGGGAAGATGCTACTGATCCCCAGCTCACCCCAGAGCCCAAAGAGTCCCAGGCCAAAGATCTCATCCGGCACCCCCAGGGAGAAAAACACCGTCGGGCTCGTCGTCGCTGTGTCCGGATCCGCTGCTGCGTCACGCCGACACCTCCACAAGCTCCGTACCTACAGGAACCGGGGGGTGGGAGATGACGCCAATCCCCACTCGCCCCAGAGCCCAGCGAATCCCCCGCCAAGGGTCTCGTTCGGCGCCCCAAGCCCACCAGCGATGATGCCAGGTATTGGGGTTACAAAAAGACCCCTCTAAACACCCTCTCGGACCGCTCGAACCTTCCACCTATACAATGGAATGAAGGCTATTGCTGAGCACACTGGGTTGTATCCCAAAAATTGTAAGCCGCCCTGAGTCTTGGAGAAGGCGGCATATAAATGTAATTTTAAAAAAAGTGAGTTTCACCCCATTTTACAACTTTTCGTGCTACATCTCTTAAGGGAATCCCTGAACAGATGTGGCAAGAAGTTGTAAAACGGGGCAAAACTCACTTAACAAATGTCTCACTTTTGCAACATCAATTCTGGGCTCAGCTGTGGTCATAAACCGAGGACTACCTGTAGTTCCATCATTGTTAGTTTGAACCCTCTCTGGAAGGATTTCAACAAGCTTGCAGCCTCTTCTGCTTGCAATTTTGCATATCCTGGGCCAAGGCAGAGGCACTGGAAGTGGGCTTTCTCAGTAGTTGTGTTACAGCTCTGGAAAACACTCAGTGTTATTATTCTCCGGTCTGCTTTAACAATAGCTTTCTATTGAGCTTGCAAGAGAAGCATTTTAATTAAACCTTAAGAGACCAAATAGTTTAAATTATATTAGATAAAAAAAATTTAAACAGTAGGTATTGCAAACTTTTCTGGGAAAACATGCATTGGAAAAGTTTCATTGAACTGATGTTTAGTTTTGGAAATGAATTTCAGAACTAATTTCTCTATGTTCCAGAAACCAATGGGAAAAAATACTATGATGTAATACGGATGACTTAAGCAAAAATTGACATTTCTAATTTTTCAACTTGATACTGAGAAATCTATTCAAAAAGAAACAAAATAATGATCACACTTCCGGAATATTGCTTAGAAAAGTAATAATTTGCCCAATATTTCTTTTTTTAAAAGTCAGTCCTTCTGTTCCCAAATCTTATTGACTGCCTGCATTGCTTCAGAATATGGTTACAAAGAAATAAACAGCCACTTGGTTTCACTACACAGAAGTTTATTATGAACATGACAGAGAAAAAGACAGCAAAAGCAATGTTGATGGTTTAAGGCAACTCTTAAGAGATGTTCTATGAAGATGATGCAACTTCTGTTTAAATAGAAATTATGAAAATATCAAATTGCATCAATAACTTAAAGTTTAAGTTCAATAGGCTTGCACAAAATAGCGAAGGAAAACACTTGTTGATCTTAATGCCAGCATTAAGACATAGCGGCCTCTTCTGACAATCATTCCTTGGTTTAATAAACCTTTGCATCACAAGGCATTAAATCAGAAAATTCCTAATTAACCATAGCTTCATGTGTAATCTGAATTAAAAAATGAACTTCAGGTCAAAGAGAAATTAGATTGCAAAATTGTGATGTTTTTCATAATTTGCTTTATTCTCTAAACAATTGGAAATTGAAAACTATGATCAATTTTAGGTGTCTTGATTTAATTGATTATATCATAAACTGCCTGAAAGTATGGCAAATCCCCTTTATATATCCCACCTTATTAAACCAATGTGATCAATGGAACTGACCATAAGTAGCATGGTTCTAAGGAACAGGATAAAAATATTTACATACAAAGGTTAATATGCAATAATATAGTTTGCATACTTAAGGTTTTTCCTCCCTCAAACCATATTGGAAACAACCAGGTAACATCATGCTATTTGCAAATAAACGGGAACAGAACATTATAGATGATAACAGCCGCTAGAAACTCTTTGAAGCATTATTTCTTAAGGAAAATATTTAAAAACACTGAAAAAAGTATCAAAATTAATAAAATGAAGTGTGATAATGATCTGTTTAGAGATCTATCTGGGAACAGTACCAACAATCAACCGTTAAAGATAAAATCCAGGATTGTCACATATGGGGAATTTCACCAGCTATTAACATAAATCTGTGGTTGTTTCTAATTCAGCTCCCATTATTAAAAAAAATAATGCATCTTATTCATTCTTCTGCGATCAGTAGAATATTTTGGGGAAGAGGATTATGTACAAAACAGTAGAAATATAAATGCAAACAAAAAAAATAACTGATAAGAAATAATTAGATGAGATGATTGCAGTTATATCATTATTAAAGTTAGTAAGTAGAACTTTAAAATCCTGAGGTTCAAATGATGTGTAGCCTTAACAACCAGCTTGGAGAAATCTGTCAGGGGGTGGTAATAGCTGCAAAGGCCATTTCTTTTGAGTTGATTCCTTTCCTTGCTGCAAAGGCCACCAGCCTTTCTGACTTGGGTCCTGCTCCCACCCATCCTGTGAGCTTATTTGGGCTCCACCTCCCTAGCCACCACCTCACCCTCCGAACCCTGTAAGAGATCTCAGAATGAGCGCCAAGTTTTTGTGGGTTTTTTTTGACATGACTCTTCTTGACTTTCCCCAGTAAGAGTAGCATTTGTATGCTGGGTTACTGGTTGAACCCATAGCTGGTCACAGCTTTCATCTGCCCCACCATCATACACAATTTGGAATGGTGCCATGTCAATTTTTAAAAAGCAGGAAGACCTGAAGTAGGAAGACCTCAGATTCCTAGTTTGTGGCCAATGGACATCTTGGCTAGCTTACCTTCTTGCCCGCTCATTCACGCTCTAAAGTCCTTAGAGGGTGTTTGATGTGGCTTCCTGAGGAGCGGGACAGGGTTCCAAAATTAACGAGAAACATCAACTGCTGCATTACCCAATTAGGAATAAAATAGGCCCTTTATTTGTTGACTAAAAATATTGAAAGACCAAGGAGGCATGTTAATTTTGCAAAATGTAAGCAGGCAGAATCCTGCCCTTGCATTTTGCCTCTTGCCTTGGCTTTTACATGGATGGCAGACTGAAAAAACTGAAAACCAGACAACCGTGATTCAACCTAAAAGGTGTATCCACTCTTCTGCCAATGACCATTATCTACTCACTCTAAAAGTCTAAATGAATATTGCAGGTAGGTATTTCAAGTGGATTGCTTAGATAAACAGAGCAAAACTACTAGATACAACATAAAGCAGAGAATACTTCTTGAGTAATAAATGGAAGAAGGGCAAGGTGAATATTGATTAATGTTACCCAAAAGCTTAATCCCATTGGAAAATATGGAATCAATGGAAAATAAACACACGCACACACATACAAAGGAATCTTGAAACCAGCATGAGATTTTGTACACACTGAACCATTACTTAAATGTCTTGATTTCAGAAGAACAATCTCAGAATTCAATTCACAGCAGAAGGTGCTGACAGGTTAAGATTCCTTTAACCATTTTGCCACTGGAAATGTAAACTAAAATAATAGGATGCTATGGTACTTTTAAAAATAAAACCATGTAATTCAGTAAATCAACAAACACTTGTGTTACTTGGTTCAGGCTGCATAATGTGGGTAAAGTCTTTTGCAAGTTGATAAAAAGTGCAAAAAGAGACAACGACAAAAGTGTGTGTGTCAAAAGCAAGAACACTATGACAAATTTCCAACATCTCATATAAAATTAGTTTAGAAAGTTTTGGTTTTTAAAGAACTCACAAAAATTTATTCGGACCCATCCTGAAATGAACAAGGGTCAGCTGAGGAACATTTTTATGGCTGCATAAAGTTCTCTCTTTGCTAAAATAGTGCCAAGAAATCATAAGCTTGCATAGAAAAACAAGAATCTCAAATTCCCACTGGCGACATGCTTAAAGAACAGGAACACAAGTAATGCAACACAAACATAGTGCAAACCATGGCAGGACATGATACTTTGGCTGCCGCAGATCAGGGAAAAGGTTAGATATCCTTATATATATATATGTGTGTGTGTATATATATATATATATGCAGTCATCACAGTTTCTGGTCTTTTTATTCCACAATTTGCCAAGTTTAAAAAGCGCAGCACTGCCTCTCAACGCAGTTTGAGATCATCACCACTTCCCAGGTTTGATCCAGGACTAGGGTCTTGTTGTCTTCTTGCCTAGATGAGAGAAAGGGGACAAAAAGAAGGGATGGAACAGAAATTAGAGATAACAGAATGTTGAAAATCAATTCAAAATGTTCAAGATGACATTTGAAACCACCACCAGGACAACTAACAAACCGAAAACAGAATGATGGATGGTCTTGGGCTCACGATGCTGAGTCAGTGCCCAAACCGGAAGGTTTTAAAATACCCAATTCTAGATGTGCATGTTTATCTAGGCATCTCTTCTCTTCTTTTGCAGAGTCTGCTCCTATATTTTACAGAGTTAGATAGCCCGGGCAAGAAAACTTTTGTGCCAGAGATCTGCTTTTTCACTTTCACCCTGATTTAGTCTCCACTAACTCCAGACTTTCCTGACATCGGAATTTTCCACTTCAAAGCTTCCATCTTTTTCCGTTACCATGATGAGAAGCTATAATCATCTTGTTTTATTACCACCTTTGAAAAGAGAATATTTAATGACAGCCTTACAACCATTCATTGAGTGACCATTCGAAGTTACAACGGCACTGAAAAAAGTTACGTATGGCCATTTTTCAGACTTACGATCAGTGCAGCCATTCCTGTGGTCACATGATCAAAATTTGGATGCTTTGCAATGGGATCATATTTATGACAGTTGCTGCGTCCTGGGACCATGTGATCCCCTTTTGAGATTCTTCTGACAAGCAAATTTAATGGGGAAGCCAGATTCACTTAATAACCCTGTTACTGCAGTGATTCATTTAACGACTATCTATCTATCTATCTATCTATCTATCTATCTATCTATCTACCTACCTACCTACCTACCTACTATATCAGTTTTTATGGCAAAGACAATTACAAGCCTGTATCTTAAAGCTTACTTTAAAAAAAGTTACTGTAACATTATTATTATCATCATTGTTATTAAACATCAACCTATATACAGCTCCTTGCTTACTCAAGAACACTCTGAAAAGTGCCAATGGTTCACCATTTTCAACTGACCAAGCTGAGGGCTAAGGAGTAATAATCTTTCCAGACAATGATTCTCTTATGGTCTGGCTGGTTGAAATTCAGCTTAGAACTGAAAAGAGCAGAAAATCCTTCAAGGGATCTCTGGGTTCTAATCTTTTCTTGTACAACTTGCATTCTAAAGGGGGTTCTAAAATTCACTGCCACAACCCAGGAAAGGCAGAAATATTTTCTCAGTTTGCACATGAATATCTTTGATAGTATGTTAAAAATGGTCAAGCCTGTACTACAAAATTAATAAATGGAAGACTGGTTGTCCCTTTCACATCTGGTGCATATAATGCAAGCCAACAAGCAAATAATAGATACGATGTTAAATGTTAACATAAAATCTGTTTTCCCCTTTAAAGGAAGACAAGGTGACCTAAATTAGATCTACCCTCTGCACACCTATGCATACTCAATACTGACTGTTGAAAGTGCCTTCTCCCTTATACTTCAGAATTAGCTTCTGATTTGTGAGTTTCAAAGAGAGAAAAAACACAACAATCTGAAGAGTTATTTTAATGTCCACAGAAATATTTATGGCCATTTTTCTGAAGAAGACATTGGACTGCTATGTGAAAATGCCAGCGAAATAAACCAGTAGCAAGGCAGCTACAAGATTAAACTGCTAAGAAAACCACTTTCTTTTTGCTTAGAATCTGTGTTGTATGTAGCAGAGAGCAAATAATCTTTGCAAGTCAAGCAATCCTGTTATATATGGTTTCGTTCAGTCAATGCAGGTTAAAAAGGGCCAAGCAACAGTGAATCCCTGACTGACAGGGATCAATAGTGATTATATATTTATAGCATCACTATTCACCTGAACTGTCTTTTTCAAATAAAAGCATTTTTTTCCTAATAGAAAAAAAATCCCAAAGAAGCCAAGACCTGCAATAGACTTTCAAAAGCCATATAAAAGATTTGTCCAGCTGAGAAAAATGAATTAATGTGCCAAGGATTCATTTTTCAGTTGAGAAATTGCCCATAGCTTAGAGTTTCATGTTACTTTTTCAAGGAAAAGCTTTTGGTTTTTACTGTAATTGTATTTTCTTATGTTTTATAATCTTACAAGCTTCTTTGGTAAGACTTGTGTGTCCTGAAAAACAGGCTAAACATCTCTTAAATAAACAAAGGCTATCAGAGCCTCAATTAAATGTTGAGTTCAGTATTTCAAAACATGCAAAGCAATTTTTTCCATGACCATATAGCTTGATATTAAATGTCACTTCCCCTTCCCTGTTTTCTATAGAAACCCATCAACAAAGAGTAAGACATAATATTTTTCTTATATTTATAGTCAAGGCAACATTTTTCTTGCCTCTAGACTACACAATTTAAAAGCTTACCACACAGAGGATTCTCGCTTCAATACAGAACTGCTTGAACTAAGCGGAATTCTAATTTCCACAGTGCTGTAAAAGGTTGATACATGTATTTTTTGGAAGCTTAATGCAAGTATATTTGTCTTCCCACAAGGCAAAACAGCATCTTTTGTAAAATCCCCATTATGTGGTAGGACTTGTGGTGAGACAAAGCTACCACAAGAATAGCACAACAACAGCACACTGGCAATCTCTTGTTGGGGGCATTAAAATGTATCCAGCAAACAAAATCCTTGTGATGTTCTTATTTGAACTGATTTGTATGTCTTGCTGTGTTGTACAAATGGGATAAGCGAAGCAGGCAGCTTTATCTATCTTAGCTTCTGCAGCACACTGCCCATGGGGAGATAAGAACAAATAGTAGTACAAGGACCGGCATTAAGAAGATATATGCTCAGATGCCTACGTTCGGAATGCTTGCTTTGCTTCTCTGGTCAATAAGGAAGTGTAATAAGCTGGGGAAAGTGTACTTTAAATTCTAATAAAAACGTTAGGTTCCCAGTTGCATGGAAATTAAGGTGATAATAACCCCTGTAAAAAGGGCATTCATTAAATGTTACATTGTATGCATTTCTTTACACTGAAACATCATAAAGACTTTAAAATAGTCAGACAGGAAAACACACTTTACTTTCCATACATAAAAAGACATTTTGTAGGTAATATTTTCCAGATGTTTCCACATGGTATGCAGCATCAATCCACATGAATCTTTTGTCTCCTGGCTGTGACTACAACTCTAGCTCCTGTCTTCCAACTGCTGCTGTTCCTTTTCGTTTCAAAATCTGCTACTGCTTGTGTCGTAAGCTTTTAGAACTTTCTCTCACTTGCTGTAAAGATCACTGCAATTCTGATTTATTAAGAGTTATTTCCAGAAGATGGCTTCTCTTAAAATCCAGCGGTACATTTAATGGCAACATCTTGTGCTAAAAATAGCATCTTTTCTCTCCCCCCCCCCACAAAAAAGGTTATTGAGGTTTCCATAAGAAATAGATCATTTAACCGTCCAATAAAACTGTTTTAATTGCTGAGCCAAAATTAGAAAAGGTTTTCTTTTTCAAATTATGTTTAAATTGGTTAAATATTCTCTTTCTGTGTTTTACATCTTATTCTCGAACTTGACTTTGCTAAAAAGACGCATTTGATGTGCATATAAATGTTGCTTGTGGGAATATTAATGAAGTCTTTCATTTAAGCAAGTGTCACTCTGGGGTAGCTGTGATGTGCCTAAGAACGACATTCCTTCCTACCCTTCAGAACTGAAGACGGTTTTGAAGGCCAAAATAAGGACCCTGCGGATGTTTTAGGAAAGAAGAGTTCTTAAGTTTTTGCACATGCAGAAGAGGACTAAAGCAAATAAAAATCTTTTACAGGGAAGAAATTGTATAAATAAAGAATACAATCTGTGATCATTTTCATATGCTGCTAAGAGCTGGATGAAGACTTCCGAAGTTCTGGCGCCTCTTTTGAGGAGTGGCAGACCAAAGAGTGCAGGGATTTCCCTTTTTATTGAGCTCAAATGTGGTATCTATTAAAGTAATTTAAACTACACATGGGGTTTTTTTTTTTAAATATAAAAGAAACTTTTGTGCAGACTTTGCAGCAATCCTATATGTACATTTGTAACAATGAGACTTTTAATCTTTAAGCATTCTAATTGTATGGGCTCAGTAACCTCGCAATCTGAAAAACAGGCAGCTCAAACTTGGGTTTTCTACAGCAGCCCTGTCTTCTGCACGATCCTCAAGAAAAGATCTAAAATTCAAGGCAGCCTTTTGAATCTTTTCAAACATTCTCTAGTGGCGGAATCTGAAATGCATAAACTGAGGAAAATGAAAACGATAAAACTTCTTAACTGGTCTTACTTCTAAATGATGGCTTTTAATCTTGGAACTAACAAAAGGCAACTTAGTGTAGGACTTCCACTTGTGGCGTACAGATGGTCTTTGGCAAGATGCGTTTCCCCCTCTTTAAATTAGCATCCCCCCCCCAAAATCAGAAAGATGAGCCAAGCCTTCACTCAAAAAATAACTCAGATATGCGGGCGATCCCTGAGACTGCGTAATGGGCAGAGGGAATAATCTGGAGGGACAGGAGGAAGAGCTGCAACCAAGATAACAGATAAAAGAAGTCTGAGTCCAGGACAGAAACGTAATTTGAGAAAGCATCTCAAGAGTGGCTGTCTCTAGTAGATAAAGGGAGGGAGAGCTGGAAACACATTCAGATTTGCAAGATGCTGTTATTGTACTGGTAGTCCTTGGGTTATGACAGCAGTCACAACCAGAATTTCCATTGCTAAGTAATGCGGCCATGAAGAATGGCAGCAAGGGCTGCATGGGTTATTAATCAAGAATTGCACATGGCTGTGCTTTGGGAAGAAACAGGAATTCAGCAAGTGAGAGTTATGGGGTGCAGATGGGAGATAACACAGGCGGGCACTACGGAGGGCAGGCCGGTCAAAACGCAGTGGGACTGGGAGTGACTTGGGACTTCCTGCCAGCTTCCCCATTGACTTGGCTTGTGGAAGGCTGGCAGAGAAGTTGCAAATGGAAATCACATGACCCCAGGATGCTGCAACTTTCGCAACTGCATGCCAGTTGCCCAGCACCTGAATCGTGGTCATGTGACCACAGGGAAAAGGCCTTGGTCATATGACAGCTGCAACTCCAAGGCCTGGACATAAGACGCCCTCTTCAGTGAGATTGTAACTTTGAATGATCACTGGCCAACCGGTCATAACCCGATGACTATCTGTATCTTTATGATGAAAGTAGTACAGCTAGTCTTTGAGTTACAACCAGTCACTTAGCGACTGTTCTAAGTTACGATGGACCTCCCTGGGTGTACTTAGCACACGACTACACTCTGTTGCTCGGCAACTAGGCCCACTTATGGCCGTTCGCAGCGCCCCTGCATACAACTGTGTCTTTTGATATTTTTGTGGAAAACTGGCATTTAATTCCAGTTTTCAGCAAAACCCTTAGCAAACTACTGGTTTGCTTGATGATAGCAGTGTTTGCTTAACAACCATGGTGATTCACTTAGTGACAGCCACAAAAGAGGCTGTAAAATTAGTTCCCTTACGTGGATGGCCCAATTTCGCTGACAGGACAGGGTGGTGAGGCATATATGCATGTATATAAAAATTAGTGAACTGAACTACTACTTGGAGGGATTTTTAAACGGTTTAGCAAAGACGATGGGGATGGTGAATTATACACAGATCTTCCATACATTCTGCAAACATTTCACCACTGCACTGAATCACTAAGCCGCCCCGCCCCCCAATCAAAGCCAAGTGGGATTATTCCACTGTGTGTCTCTATCCCAACTTTCATTGCAGCAGGAAAGGAACGGTGTCTTATGGTTTCTGAAATCCTATATATAAACTTCAAGTTTTAAGCTTTTTTGTTCTCAGTGGGAGAGAACAATCAGTTCTCTTTACTTTTTGGAGGGCATTTTTTTTTTGGAGAATGATCAGATCTACTTTTTGGAGAACAGTTACATCTTTTTTTCTTAAATATATTTGCAACAACAAAATATCATGACGTTTATGACATTAACTATGAAAAAACTGCTGGGGTTCAGGAATCAAAACACCCGAGTTGGTTTTAGGAAAACGTTTCTCAACCTTAGAAACTCTACGACATGTGGACGTCAACTCTTAGAATTCCTCAGCCAATGTGCTGGCTGGGGAATTCTGGGAGCTGTAGTCCACATATCTTAAAATTGCCAGGGTTGAAAATGCTGCTTGAAAGTACTTCTGTGCACGAATTGTCTTTTGCCCAAAGAGCTAGTTTCAGATAGTTTCATGCTCAAACTGAAACATGTACCCTTCACATATCCTGATGTGTACGTGCAATGAAACGGGACTATTTGTGAGAAGCAGAAGAGGAGGAATAGTTGAGGACAGGGGAAGGCAGGCCTGCAGTGAGGGTAGTTGAAGGGTGAGGGGGGGAAGCAATAGTCCTGAGAAAATGGGGTGGGCATAGGGATGGAAGGAATCATGCTGGGAGCAAGAGGTGAGAAGAGTGAACATAAAATGCAGGAGTCTCTCTCTGCTTCCCCATCTGGAAACCCCGAGGAAGCAAAGCATTTGGGGCTTTAGTTCTGTCCTAAATCTAGATCAGAGGTCTCCAACCTTGGCAACTTTAAGCCTGGAGGACTTCAACTCCCAGAATTTCTGGCAGTTGAAGTCCTCCAGGCTTAAAGCTGCCAAGGTTGGAGACCTCTGATCTAGAGCGCAACAGTTTTATTCTGGGGTTGAAACAAAATTTCCCCATTTTATACACACCCCTATCTTATATGTTTCTCTTACACTCTGTGTTTACTTCAAACCACATCCCATCTGCCCTTTTAAGTTGCTTGTGCCAGCAGAAAAATCAAGGAATTGTAAATACAGGTAGTCCTTGACTTACAGCTCGTTTAGTGACCGTTCAAAGTTACAGTGGCACTGAAAAAAAAAGTGAGATAGGACTGTTTTTCACCCTTACAACCACTGCAGCATCCCCATGGGCTTGGCAACGGGTTCATATTTATGACTGTTGCACTGTCCCAGGGTCATGGGATCAACTTTTGAGAACTTCTTGCAAGCAAAGTCAATAGGGAAGTTCGTTTCACTTAATAACCACGTTACTAACTTAACAAATGCTGTGATTCACTTAAAGTGGGGCAAAATTCACTTAAAAAATCTTTCAGTTAGTAACAGAAATTTTAGGTTCAGCTGTGGTCATTATTTGAGAACTACCTGTATATTATAATATTTGTTATTTGTTTAAATGTCACCAAAGATAGTTTTGTCATTAAATACTGCAGATATATAATTCAATGGAGAATTCTACAGTATGCTGTCCCTTGTGCGTCACAGAATATTATAGCAGACAACAGGAATTAACCATGCCACAAATAATTCAAAATAGATGAATTAAAACAGTTAACTAACCTATGGACTAGGAGACCAGCAATATTCCACGTTAAAAAACTTGTTTTAATAGATGGATTAACATTTTAAAATAAATTTATGCACTAATCTTCACTTAAACAACAGTTCTCAAACTCACAACACTGAAATATCAAACATTGTTAAAAAAATAAATAAATCTAGATGTTTGGTAGAGTACTAACCAGTAACTGACAGCAGCTGTGAGACTCTCACCTCCATTTCCTCCCGATGAGACCTATCTCTGTCTTCAAATTCTCGAGTTCTTCTCCGAGCTTCTTCAAAAGCCTGCTGTGCTAATGCATCTTCCTGCTACCAACCAGAAACCAGAGTCAGGAAAAAAAAGTAGTCTTACGTGCATTGGAATCAAACACTTGTTTGACTGAAGCTGTCACCTGGCCGGATTCTATATTTTGTGGGAGAACCGAATGATGCATCGTGAAACAGAGCATATAAGTGATAAGTGAGATACTGTTAATGCAGCCCTATGGCTGTATGTATGTATGTGTGTATATATATATATATATATATATATATATATATATATATATATATCTCTTGTTTCAGACTCAGTGTTGCCTTGATAAACAAATGAGGCATTTTAAAATGGTGCACTCGCCCCATCATTAAACATGTTATTTCTTCTCAAGTTCAAAATGGGTGTTTATAAAACGGTATGGGCATAGCTGAATTCAATCTAAGTCGGTCACTGGGACCAGAGGTTTGTTCTTCCAAGCACCCAGGCTTGTGCTGGAGCCCATCCTCAGAACTTCTCAACATAGAACCACAGGCCGGTGCATCCATTCTGCAGATTGAGACGTTCCCTGCGGATGGGCTCCAGCATTAGTCCGAAAACTTGGGAGAACAAGCCGCTGGTCCCAGTGACTGACGCACATTGGTTCCTGCAAACATTATCCTGGGACATGTATATTTGCTTTCATTCACGGCAGCTTAATTCCTCTACTGTTACAATGGCCATGTGTGGATTCTTAAAGGGTGCCTGTCCCAGTCATGCAGGCAATGAAACATCGGAAATAATTTACAACCTGTGTGTGTGAGGAAATCACTCCTGATTTGCATCTTAGCAAAATTAAGAAATACGCTTGTTCTGAGTGTTGATACAACATTTTAAAAAGGCGTTATCTTGGCATCATCTCTTTATAACCCTTGTGTATCGCACCAGATAACAGAGTAATAAACCTGGCTGTTATCAGAAGAAAAATATACTACAGCTGGGTAAAATTCTTGATGTTATTCAATTGCCAGAGGCTTTATTGAATATCAGTGTCTATAATTTCAGCCTGCCATTTTCAAACCAAACATGAGAATCTTCCACCAAAAGTTTTATAATCCAGACAGCTTTTTGTTGCATAAGTCTAGTATATTTTTTAAAAAATATTATGAGGTTTCTGCTAACATTTCTCAATTAACTATTCTGTGCTGAGGAACTACATGTCCAACCATACACGGCAACATGTAATTCTGATGCACTATTCCTAAAAAATATATTTATCTTTTCTTTTTAGCATGTTTTACCCTGCTAATAATCAAAAGCTGCATGTATAATTGTTAACATAAACACAAAACATTTGCTCATATTCCATTAGCAATCAGATTTTCCAACTGTTTACAGCTGATAATTGCGTTGGCTCCAGAGAATCCAGCTATATTTTAATATGCTCCGAGTACATTAAAATTTAAATCTAAAAATCAAATGACAATATCAAAAAACATTAAATTGCCTTTTATGCCTAAGGCATTTTCTGAGCCCTTAAGCTATTTTGAGAAATGATGTAAAAGAGCATCAGTAGGCCTTTGCCTAATTTAATACCAACTTCTATTAATCAATAAACATCAGTGAAGGCTAGCTGCACTAAAAAGCAACACACATTGGATACTGGATTCTGCTTTCGTGTTGCAGACTGGGCCCTTTGGGTCAATTTTTATCTGGGTACAAAACAATCCCTTTTCAATGTCCCAAGATGGAACATAACACCAACCACCATCTGGGAATCTTGTTCCTGGCCATTGTCTTAGCAGCTGCCATTTCATGATGTAAAAAGGGATAGAGAGAGGACAATGTCAGTACAGAGGCCATAAAGCTCTCTGTAGCCACCCAAACCCTAGTATTCAGTTTTACAAATAAGGATTTTTTAGGTTTTTTTTTTTTTAACAAAGCATCACCTACCACAAGAAAAATATTTAACACCCAGTAAAGCATACACTGTCATAATCAAGCAATATTTACTAGCCCAAACCCAGATAAACTCAGTATCATCCAAAGAGATATGAGTAAATTTTTACTTTCCTTCTCTTGTAAATAGATGAATGACATTTGAGTCAGATCCTTTGGACATTTAAATTATGAGCAATGAATACTAAAGGAAAAAGGATCAGGCAGATCCAAAGGTGCTGAACCTTTATTATGACTCTGCTGATGTTTTCAGTGTATTATATCAGGGGTCTCCCAATTTGGCTATTTTTAAAGACTTGTGGACTTCAACTCTCGCAATTCTCCAGCCAGCATGACCGGTTGAGGAATTCTGGAGCTGAAGTCCACAAGTCTTAAAGTGGGCAAGTTGGGAGACCTCCTTATTATATGATTCCTTCAACCTCAATTTATAAATGTATCATAAAAATGCATGAAGTTTTGAAATCACGGGATGTGAAATCACAGAATGAGAAGCCTGCGGCCACCTTCTTTACCTGTGCTCGCTCCTCATCAAATTCTAGGCAGCCCATGCCGTCCAGTCTTTGGAGATCTATCCAGCCTTTCCAAATAACACAAACCCCATTAAGGATCATGGGGGCTTTTAAGTAGACCTGGAAAGTGAGAAAACAAATATACATAGTGAGGATGATGTCTAGGAACATGAATCCAGGCAGCCATTTTACACATGTCACACACTATTATTTCTTTCTGTATCTTTATTTTTAACGTGACCTGCAATGGCCTTACAACTTCATTTTTTAAAAGGCAAGATTCCAACTTTTAATACAAAAAAGTCATTGTGGTAAATCCTACAAAAATGGACAAAATAAAATATAAAACCAAATACACACAGACACTTTCCCTACACCAGGGCTCTCCAATCTTGACAATTTTAAGACCCGTGGACTTCAACTCTCAGAATTCCTCAGCCGGCCATACTCACTGGAAAATACTGAGAGTTGCAGTCCACAAGTCTTAAAGATGCTAAATTTGGAGAGCCCTGCTCTACACAATCCACAAACATGAGGCTAGGATCACACACCATATAAGAAATTAAGGATGTGCAAAGCAGTATGATTTTTAAAACAAAACACAGTCCAGACTTGAAGGCAGCATTGTTCTAAGTGCTCAGATCATAGGAAATTACCTTAAGACAACAAGAAACAAATCACCAGTATTCTGAATTTTGTTTTAAAGCTGGAACAAGGTGTTTTTGAACTGTTTTGAGCTGCCTCTCATTTTGTGCAGACCACCACAGCAATCAGACTGATAACACACACAAAACTTCAGCTACTATATTAATTAAGATTCTGTCAGGATTATAGCAGGACACAGGCAAAACCACCACCAACTTTTAAAATAAAGATTCAAGCTACAAGTTTACTATCAAATATCTACAATATGGTAACAAAAAACCCCCAGATATTCAAATACAAAGAAGTTTCATTTTGTGATTTGTATTTTTCTCAAATCTTATGTTCTATGTAAAAAACAAAAAATCCATATTATTTTGCCTAATACATTTAATAAAAAAAACTCACCAAGAACAAAAACAAAACATGAAATAAGCATGGACTGCTCAGAGTTTATAACAGTAACAGCTTTTACTTTAATTATTACAAAGTGTTTAGATTATAACAATTGTGTTGAAAAAATGTATCCTTTTAAAAGTGCTGGCACAATAAACATTGACCCTGGAAACATCTTTGTAAAAAATGTGTTAGAGCTCTTCACAGACTAGAGGAGCGTCGAGATTTGCTGGAACGGAATTAAGTTAGTCCAGGTTTCATTTGAGAAGAGAATTCTCAGTCATTGAATACAGGCGGTCCTTGTTTAATGATCACCAACCGCTTCAATAGTGTTGTATGACTGGAAGTTACAACTGGCCCTCAAAATTCTGGTTGTCACGTGATCTGTGATAACTCTTGCCAGCTTCCCACAAGCAAAGTCAATGGGGAAGCCAGCAGGAAATCACAGTCATGTGGGCTCCTCGCTTAAAGACAGCAATCGGGGATTACTGGAACTGCTGTCACTAAGCAGTATGGTCATGTGATGTTGCGCTTTAAAATCGCACTGCTTAGAGGCATAAATTCTGGTGACATTTACCAAGCAAGGTTACCCATAAAATCTATCAGAATCACGAAAGGTTTTCTGGTCTTCAGTTTAGAGAATTTTAAAATACAAGTTATTTTTTATAATTCATCGGATGTGGACACACGTCCTCAGGGCTTGGAGATGCCAGATTCCTTTTTACAAGTTGTATTTCATTTGGCTGATCCAGAAAGAAAATAACCAGTATTATCTCTCTCCCCACCCCCCCAACTCATTTTATTGGGGGATCAGCGTTTAAGGAGAAATTGAGCAAAGAAGCTAGGCATCTGCTCAATTTTACCTAACCCCATTTAAAACACTTGTTTTTTCCAAAAACAGTCTAGGTGGCTCCTTCCTTCCTTCCTTTTCCTTCTTTTCTTCTTTTCTTCTTCTTTCTTTCTTTCTTTCTTTCTTCCTTCCTTCCTTCCTTCCTTTCTCTCTCTCTCTTTCTTCCTTTCTTCAGAATTTTTTGTTAGACCACCCCCAGCAAACAAAATTCCAAGTGTATCTAGTCTAGAGTGTAAGTGTGTGTCACATCAGATCCATCCCTGTGATATAGCAAGGGCACTACCGATAACTAGAATTTTATCACAGAAAAACATGATGAAAATCTAGAGGTCACAAAGAGGTTATCTTAGACACCAGGATGCAAGCCTCAAAACTCTGGTGCTCTATCAAAGACACCTATCAAAATCAGGTCATGACGTGACATCTACAAATCTAAGCATAGCTTGTTTCTGAAATCCTCCTTTAACCCATTAATGACTTTGAAACAGCGCAAGAATTATTGCACCAGTTTGAAATAAGAGCGGTATGGTATTGCACTGATTACAGCTTATTTATTGTGGGTGGAAATAAAACCCCTGTTTCCTATTAAATGGTTTCCCAACAGTTGTGAACAACAATTTGCAGAAGCTGTGCTTGCTTTTTTTCCCTTTCTTTCAAGTTGAACCTACCAGTAGGAGCTTCTGTCTTCAATAATGAGATTTCAATACAGATAGTCCTCAATTCATGACCACAGCTGAGCACAAAAATTTTGTTGCTAAGTGAAACATTTAAGTGAATTTTGCCCCATTTTATGACCTTTTTTTGCCACTGCTGTTAAATGAACCACTGCAGCTCTGTACTTAGTAAGACAGTTGTTAAATAAATCTGGATTCTCCAGCTTCTCTTTGCTTGTCAGAAGGTTGCGAAAGACCCCGGGACACAGCAATGGTCATAAATATGTGTCAGGCTGCCAAGTGTCCAAACTGTGATGGGGATGCTGCAATGGTCGTGTGAAAAAAAAGTCATAAGCCACTTTTTTCAGTGCCATTGTAACCTTGAATGGTCACTAAATGAACTGTTATAGGTCTAGGACTACATGTACAGTTTTCCATTTCAAAAATGCCTCTCTCCAGACGGAGGTTTAATAACAAGAAAATTGAAGATGATGCTATGACTGATGAACTTTCCTAGATAAGACTTTTTTAAGGGGCTGGGGTGGAGGAAGGAAAACAACAACAACAGCCAAGCAGCAAAATGATAATGCTTCCAGGGCCACAGTGTCTTTTTCAAGCAGGAGTGTCAAAAACATCAATGTTTTGACTCTGAAACGACTGCTTCGAGTGTTAGGAGCTTAGAACAAAACACTTGGTGTTCTGGAGTTTTGTCCCCGATATGGAATAAAATAAGGCTTTCGTCTTTTTCTTTTCTTTTCAAAATCTTTCAAGATGAAAAATCTTAAGAGTGCATTAGCCTATAAAGTACCCTGTGGACACAGCTTTCATCCACTTCTTATTGTCAGAAACTGAGGAGAATTGGAGGTGAAGGAGAACAGTTAATAGTTTTAAGAGTTAGAACCATTTGAGATTTGGGTGAGGGGGGAAGAGACCACAGCTAACTTGGCAGGTAAGTTTATCCTGCTGGTTTAAATTGTTTACAATAGGAAAGTTATTCATGAGTAAGCAGTGCAGTGATGTCTCATGAATTGGGTATTCTTTTAAAAGGGAGACTGCCAAACTCCCTTATATTCTGAGTGTTTGTTTCGACACACTGGAACAAAACATTGAATCTGTTAAAAGGGCTGCTCTAAGCTCAAACATGTCTTTCCTACTTCATACACACACTGTCAGAGAAGTCTATTTCTGCCATTATGTTTTTATAGGCTGTAGAATCTGTCACATTTTTTTCCTTACTCAATTCAATGGGTATTTGTACAATAAAGCTCTAAAAACCAGGTTTTATCACTTTATTACTGCTTGACTCTTCTGCTATTTAAAAGCATTTCTCTTGCTATTTTTTTCTAATGTTGGAGATGTACATTTATAGGTGGTTCTCGCTTAACAACAGGTTGATTAATGATCACTGGAAGTTCCAACAGACACCCCCCCTTAAAAGTTACTTTTGACTACTATATATTGAAAGTTACAATTATTCTACCCCCTGCAGTCACATGATTGCATTTCTGGTGCTTGGCAACTGGCTTGCACTTATGCTGGATTGCAGGGTCCTGCCATCACATGACAGTAATTTGCAATGGTTTTGCCCAATTTCTGGCACTTTTTGCTGCTTTCTGGCAAAAAAAAAGGTACCCATTCAGGAGAATGGATTTGCTTAACAATCACGTTCCATTTAACGACTCCAGTAATCACTTTATGACTGATGTAAAAATGGTTATAACGTTGTCAGGTCACATGGTGAGCTGCTTTAGCGACTGCAAGTTCCAGGCTCAATTTTATTCATTATTAAAATGAGGGCTTACCTGTAGTGTGGACTTTTGTGATTGCATGATGAAAAATAATGCTGCCAAAGACTTATCTGAAGTTGCTTTTGCTCAAAACAAATTACTTTCCCCTTATTTCATGCACATTCCACTCATGTTTATAAGCCAAGACACTCAGTACAAATAACCATTACCTATAGTACCTTTTACACATTTTTGTGGGATTTAAACTATTAAATGAGCGTTTA
This sequence comes from Naja naja, assembly GCA_009733165.1. NCBI lineage: Eukaryota > Metazoa > Chordata > Lepidosauria > Squamata > Elapidae > Naja > Naja naja. Next base: position 5,096,086 of record CM019161.1, read on the forward strand.
TCTCACTTTTCAACACACTCCAAGCTGGCAAGCTGAATTACAATTATAAAAAAGCCCACAAGTATACCTGGTACTCCAGAAGTTGGGCATTATACATTATTTATTTACCAAATTCATATGTGACCAATTTCACTGAACTCGTGAACTGTTAAAGCAATAAAAATACCCCTAGCACGTGCAGCACTCTAAACAATAAAGCATCCCACACAAATATAAAACATCAAACAATCTAACCATCATGAAACACCTACAGAATAATGTAACAAGCACAGTAACACCTTACTATCATCACACACAAATAATCTCTATTACACAATTTGATGACGGTTACACTACATCCTGCAGTTCAGTTTACAAGGTAGCAACAAGAGACAATATTCAACTCCTAAATGCCTCTAGAATAATTATGTTTCCAATATTTTCCAGAAGCCACCACAGTAAGGGCTTATTTGGTACCCAAATGGAAGCTGTTCCATAATGCTGGTGATATTTGGCTTCCTCCCTGTAGTAATCCTGAATTTATTTTAGAATAGGCCTCCGAATCTTGAAGTTTGCTGTTTTTTAAAAAATTCCCTTCCAACTGAAATGTTTCCCAATGTGCAAGCAAAGCCCCATAGCTCCGTGTTCTGACATTTTTCTTTAAACCACATAAATGAATATTCCTCCCTGTCAGCGAAAGAAGCTTGGAAGAAACTACTACTGCTACTATTGCTGAAGCCGTTTGACCACATTTCCTTTTTAAAGATAAAACTGGTTTCCTCTTCATTTCTAGCTCTATTTGAGTTTTATAGCTGTCATATCCTCTTTGCAGTCAGTCCCGACTTTTAAAACAAACTAGTAACCAACTAAAATTGCCTAAATGGAGGCCAGAGTCTTTTGAACGATTTGAACACTTTAGCCAGGAGTCTTGATCAAGGAACATGCTGCTGCTTTTCACTCATGCCACCTGCAAGTGGCACCATGAAACAAATAAGATGCCTCTATTTACAGAGTTGCTACTTTACGCCCAAATAATGACATTTGTTTTCTTCTCTCCCAAATTGCTTGAAACCTGGGATCCTAGTGGAGGAGATGCTAAACAAACCTACACAAGTTGTAAGGAAGATCCAAGGGCAAATTGCTCATGTCTGATTGCTCAGAATTCCGAAAAGACTACAGTTGTACTTTTATCAAAATTTATACGGAAGGTTCCATTTGCCTTACTTTATAGGTCTGTATAATATCAAATCCATGTGTACTGAAGAGCTAGGATAGAAATCTGGGAGAAAGGCTTGCAGAATCTTCTCTCTGTGTTTCTTCCCAGGTAAAAGGGATCTAGAATGGGCTACAGCATTTTTTCCTGGAAGCCTGGCATTCAAATATGCAATAGCTGATCATTTTCTAGTATTCAAATTGTTAAGAGGGCAGCTATTTTAGCTTTGAGATGACATTTAAAAACCCTCTATCAACTTGTTTTCCATCATTAATGCAAATTTACATATAATAGACACTAGTACAGACACTAATTTTAGACGTACAAGGTTTAATACACAGATATAGACAACTATTCAGTGGTATAGAAATGGGACTCTTTACAAAAGTATCTTGAAAGAAATACCATTACTCAATACCTGACAGTAAGCAGTCAACAGTGATGGTTAGAAGCTTATACGTTAACAAGCAGCTGCTTTGAACAGAAGTGAAATCTGCAAGGCAAGTCAGCCATTTGAAATTGTAATAGCTTGGATTACACATCAATTTCACTATCTGCTGGAGCCTATTTTTGGTGCTAAGGTAACATATAAAACCTAAAAAGAAAACGTTAAGAATTACAGAAGCTTTAACTCCAATAAAAACCACGAATGTGAATTATATCTTTATTGATGCTCCTGATTTACAGTGAAACAAACGTATTTTAAAGTCTCAAAAGCAACCCAATGTTTCTCAGATGGCACCTATCTTTGAGCTGTCTACTACCAATGGACTCTCAATTCCATTAAACACATATCCCATGACACTCAACTGCATTTTGTTATGATGTTTACACACAAATGCACATGAAAAGAACATTTACATTCTGATATTCAATTTAGTACTTGAACCCAGTATTACTAAGCTACTATTAATAATGTAAGCTTCTATAGAAAGCCAGTTCAGAGGGTATATATTCTAAAGTTGTCACAAATCTTTTTTTTCCTTCTAAAAAGCCAACTGAATCATTTCTAACACAACTGAATGCATGCAATTCACCAATCACCAGCCATCAGTTAGTGAGTCAGCATAGTCAGTGTCACCACATAGAAACCGTAAAATAGTAAGAACATACCACCACACCACATCATTTTCAGTCATATTCCCAGCAACTAGGTCTAACATATGTTCTTACAGAATAAACTCAGGTGAGTCACTGCTCAAATATATTCATATACAACTTCTCCTATTCACAGAACACAGTTAACAGCCTGTCTGCGTGTTAGCTACGGTAATGAACCCTGAATGTTGAACTCGACTGACTCTGAATCATCTCACTAGACAAATGAAATGGCATTCTAATGTTGTAGTTTTACTAAGCACCATTCACAGAACAAAATAGTGTTGCATTGGCAACAAAGAATGGCTTGTTTTTATCAGCTTTATTGAAAACTTTGCTGCAGTCTGACACACAGACTTAGAGGAAATCTTACAAAGCCCTGACAAGTACTCTCTGTGATAATAAACAGCAACATTAGGAAAATAAATAATGTTCATCATTATAATTACAACAGCAGCAGTGTTAAGAATAATATATTCAATGTCTACCTAAAAGTCACACCCTGAAATCTTTGCCAAACTATAGCACATTGGATCACTTTGATTTGTGACAGGCCAAACAGTGTTCTCTACTATTTACATCACAAACATTCCAAAGCAAAACTCAACATCAATTATTCACAAGGGCAACTTGCCATCACTGTTTTAAAAGGGACAGACATAACCTTCTAAACCTTACCAGGTCTCTAATTACAAACACTCCTTTCTAAAGCTGTCTAGATTTTAAAATATAAAGGCTGCAATTGAGATGATAAAATACCTAAAAAGAACAGAGTGTCAATTACTGAGGTCCTGTCCATTGACTTACAAGCAGTAAAAAGCAGCTCTGAAATACACTTTTTAGAATACGTTGGTCTTCAAGCAGCTTAACATACAAGTAGTCCTTGACTTACAACAGTTCATTTAGTGGCCATTTGAACTTACAATGGCACTGAAAAAAGTGACTTATGTCCATTTTTTGCACTTATGACCTTTGCAGCAACCCCATGGTCACAAAATTTACATTTGGATGCTTGTCTACTGGTTCATATTTATGAGGCTTGCAGTGCCCCGGGGTCATTTGATCATCTTTTGCGACCTTCTGACAAGCGAAATCAGATTCACTTAACAATCGTGTTACTAATTTAACCACTGCAGTGATTCACTTAACAAATGTGGCAAGAAAAGTTGTAAAATGGGGCAAAACTCACTTATTACTATATATAACTTTTTTTAATGTGTATGTAAAACTGATGGAGAAGGCTGAAAATTGAAGGTGTAGCATTATGTTGATCTTCACAGCAAATTATTACAATATGGAAACCAGCAAAGAAACATCAGTTTCTATGAACGGTTTAACACAGAAATGTAATTAAACCCTATTAAAATTACTTCCTTTATCTGTAAATTAATGGGACTCTATAACCCAATGAGATGGGGGAGGAATGAATGAATGAATAAAAGTCTACAAATGAATTGCAGTGTTCCCCTTAAGCACTTATTCATGGTAAGACCACCGTGATTGCCAGCTGGCATTCTGCCATACATCTGGACAACAAACCTCACAGGAATAACCAATATACGGCTCAGCTTTGGAACAATGTCACTCAAGTGACAGCAATTTACAAGAAGTAAAAGACCAACTTTTATTCTACGGTCTGAAGAGGCAGCAGATGGGAATCCTGTCTTGTCATTTTGAGGAGGATTGTTTACGAAGCCAGCAAGGTTTAAAAGAAAAACACTTAAGATGAAGTTGCTGCGACATGAGCCGGAGACCTTTTTCCCAGCAGGAGAAGAATGGTGACCCATAATGGCAACAAATGATGAAGCCGCTGACATTTTTCTCACACCTCTTTTCCTACATACCGAAGAGATGAAACAGACTGCTCTTGCTGAATTAATACCTCTTCTCTCCCACTGGGATGAAATTAGGAAAGACCAAGTACAGCTATTAGACTACAATTGCCTACTCATTTTGGATTATGTTACTCAATTTCCCTCTAAGTGCACAAGAGGCTTCCAACAATAGTATTAAATCTCAACAGAGCTGTGCAAAATTCCAGTTCAATGGGGGGGGGGGGAGGGAAGTGCTTCAGAATGTGTCAAGAATAAAAGCAGCACCTGTCTCCGATTCATTGCAGCAGCCACATCTGTTTCCACATTTGCACAGTTGCTGCTGGGAGGTTTCCGCAGCAGCCACCCCCTCATGGAAACGGGGCAGCTGCTTTAATGAGTCACATATAGATGCTACATCTGTGCTCCTACGCAGTCTGAAGCACTTATTCCAATCCGAAGGATACAGAAGCCTAATCATAAAATAGCTCATCACGGAGTTTGGATGCAAACACATGTAGACGTAAACTTGCCAAACTCTTGTTTATTTATCTGGATTTTCCAAACCCCATACGGACTGAACAGAAGCTAGATAAAACTCAGACGTTTCAAAACACTGGAAGATGATGACCATTCTTTGGGAAGAACATCAAGCCCAGAGGAACCCTGCAAAGCAGAGCCGCTCTCTCTCTCTCTCTCTCTCCACACCTCAATCCTGACTGGAATTGCTGAAAGGAAAACTTGACACGGTGCCCGAAGTACCAACTCTCAGAAATAGTCCTGAATCTCATGAGCGCTGGCAGTGAGAAGTTGCTGAGTTATTAAGGAGAATCGGGACTGATCCTATTGCAGTTGTAGGACTCATCCCAGAATTTGACTCACTGCCCAGTCTAACCATGCTCCCATTCTCCACTTTCCAAAAAGACAGGTGATCAATTGTTCTTCGCCAGCACTTCAAGCGTCCTAGTCTGCTTGCATGAACTGCCCCCATGCTACAGAAGCCTCATTCCACACAAATAGTTTCTACTTTCCAGGAAGGTTTATCACAGCTTAAGACCAATCCTGCTTTCCAAAGATAGGTAGTTTTCGACTTACACCCATTCATTTAATGAGCGTTCAAAGTTACAGTGACACTGAAAAAAGAGCCTTATGACCGTTTTTCACACTTACAAACCACTGCAGCATCCCCACGGCCATGAGATCAAAATTCAGGTGCTTGGCAACTGACTCATACTTATGTCGGTTGCAGGGTGGTCCTGTGATCCCCTTTTGCAACCTTCTGACAAGCAAAGTCCATGGGGAAGCCAGATTCATTTCACAACTGTGTAACTAACCTAACTGCAGTGACTCACTTAGTGACTGTGGCAAGAAAGGTTATAAAATGGGGTCAAACTCACTTAAAACTGTCTTGCTTAGCAACAGAAATTTGGGTCTCAATTGTGGTCATATGTTGGGACTACCTGTAGCAGGCAGTACCTGTATCACCAAACATCCTATAAACCTTGTATGCTGGCTGAGGAATTCTGGGAGTTGGAAGTCCACAAATCGTAAAGTTGTCAAGTGTCTCTGGAGATTCTCAGTCATCCAGGACGTGGTTGTCCCAAAGGCGCCTTTTTTCAAGAGGCCACTGGGCTTTCTGGTTTTTCTTTGAAGACGTTTCACCAAGAAGCTTCTTCAGCTCTGACTGGACGTTGAGGAAGAGCTGAAGCAGCTTCCTGGATGAGGAGCAAAACGTCATCAAAGAAAAAGCCAGAAAAAAGCACCTTTGGGGTAAAGTTATCAAGGTCGGAGGCCCCGATATAAACAGCAGAGCCCCAGGAGGTGGACATTTATAACATCCTTCCTACAGGCTTTTATCCGACAGAATTGCTCTCATTCTCAGAGCTGTTATTTTCCCCAAATGCAACAAGCAGCTACACACAAGATGGTGATTTTGCAGGATAAACTGTAAAAAGTAAAAGGAAGTATTGATGTTTCAATGCCGTTGCTGTCCTAATCACCTTTCTCTCCTCAGCCATTTCCCTTTTTTCACAGACAGCCTGCCACAGGAAGCCGATCAGTTAGTCTTGATGTTATCTTTGGTACCTGAACACTTAGCCAAACTATGCCTGGATCATATTACACAAAGTAAAGCTTCAGGCCATGATGAGTCAGAAGGAAAATAATTATTTCATGTTCTTGATTTTTTTTTTTAGGTAGCTTGTGGCAGGCCCAGCAGCAATTTTCATGTATTGTCTGTATCAACGCAACTTTTTAATGAATCTACTCTGATTCGCACCATCTAGGCATCTAGAAGTTTCACCACTTAAAATATCTCATGCAATAGTTCAGCCACTGCAACGGTTTTCACCAAAAGTGGATGAGGAATTCCTGGATCAAAGGTTTCAGTACAGAGACATATTGAAGAGTTTCCTGCATTATTATTTTATGATAAAGTACTTGGAATATGTCAATTGTGCATTTACAATTGCACGCTAATTTCTAATTAAGGAATTCTATTCCGAGGCAGGTGAATATTGTAAAGTTGTATACATAAATTCTACATACAGGACAAGGTCAACTTATTCAAGCACAAAGTGCCTTAATGTGCCACTTTTGTTAAAACGAACAATTCCATTCATTAGGCTATATGTCAACTTTAGAAAACCTGCTGCATATAACTGAATGATACAATATATAGGTAGTAAGCAGTTAGCCTTTACTATTCTTTATGCTAGAATAATGCTTGCTGCTTGAGCCATAGTTAAGGGCATAGTGCACAAAAATGGGAAAATTGTATTCACTGAATTATTTCTCACACACACACACCATAAGGAACATCCTTTTAAGCCCTCACATATAATACTGGGCAAGATAACTTTTGAGTATTCCATTGTCAGATAGTAAAAATATATATATTATGAAAGAAACACAAAGGAACCAGCAGGAGATATACTTAATATTCTATAAGTTTACAAGTGCCATAATTACTGTACTGTATAAAACCTGCTGACATCCACTATTAATTCAAATAAGTAACATCTTAATGTCAATTGGAAATCACATAAACCAGAGAAAAATATCAAAAGGGCAATTATACTGCAATGCATGTTTTAGCTGCTTACTTCTTCCACAAAGCAAATAATATTGTATAAATAATAACATCAAAATCTTAATTAACAGATATGGCACTATGATTGTCCCAATATATTTATGAAGAATAATAAAGCTTAATATTTCATTACAGGACTTTGTCAAACCGTAGAAGAAAAGTAATAATAACCAGAGCTTCTTCATAGTTTATTCTCTTCTGTTCAGATTAAAACAAAGTAAAAAATCCCATAACAAATTAAGAGAATACACCAAAAATGAAAAAGGGCAATTGTAAAGTAAGTTTAATTACAGTATGTTTACAAGCAATGCACCCCCAAACTTTAACATTGCCAATTTAAAAGCTTATTTCAAAAGTGGTAGTCTTAGCAGACTAGTTTTTAAAGAAAACTTTTACTTAACAGAACGTTCTTAAAACTATTAATTACAATCACAAAGATGAGCATAGTCACTTACGAAAGTACACAAGGATTTCTCACCAATACAATCCATAATATGCAGAGTTTAGCTCCAGAATCCTAAAAATGCAATCCATCACCAAACCAAAGCTTGCTAGTTGTGCTTTGCCAGCAACCAAAGAAGAATTTGGGGCTAAAAAATTAAGGGGTGGTTTTCCATGTAAAAATTCATTCCAAATTGAATATACCAGGGAAAAGTGATTGATTGTATTTTAGAGTTCTTCTGTTATTAGCTCACAGTTTCTACTTGTCACTATAGTATTTTGGTTCCCTGACAGCCACAGACCCCCATTATGGAAAGCAGCATGAAAATAACAACACAAGGCTCCATTGGGTTTTGGTGCACTGGGAAGGACTGCATATAAAAGGCAGCAAACGTAATTAGGTGTGTTTGCGACAAATTAAACATCATGAGAAATATGTCACTGAATGACCCCCACTTAAGATTTTTTATGAAAGGTAATTATACTTGTCTAGAGGTGAAGTTAAAATGAGAAGCTTGAAGAAAAAGGAACACATTTTTAAACTGGAAGGATGTGCAAAACATTCGGACCTGTTCCAATAATTCAAGCACATTTATAAGATCAGACCATTTTCAAAGTATAAGGAAAAGGCTGAAATGCTAAATAGTGCAACACTATGCAAAAGAAAACAGCAGTTTTTGTTCTAGTGTAATTCCTTTTAGAAGTCTATGTATAGAAAAAAATCAGATTACTGTAAGAGTTTTCTTCTGATTTTTAAAGGACTGGTGAAACAGAATATACAGCTACTAAAGAAGCACATATGTCTGGAGAATTATAAGCAAATTTATCTTTTACATTACTCAATACTGAAGAACAATAATTTGTTCTGTTCCTAAATTAGGTTGAAAGTAGTTCACTGTAGGTACAGTTAATCAAATACATTCTGTGCAGTTTTTATCCACTGTAACCATGCTAAGCATTTTGATAGGCAAAACATAGAAATGTTAGGCAAAACCAGACCAATGCAATTCTGGGGTTCTAAAAACACACATACATTTTCAAATTCAGGGTGGGATTATTTTCACTGATGACTTTTGAAAGAAAAACAAATATCATTATTTGTGTTTTCCAATATGTACTCTTTTCTACAAGATTTTCCTATGTCTACTGAGATGTGTTGCCATATGTTAAGCTGACTATCAACTGAAATCTCTTGAATGCTGAATTGGAATCTGACTGTTCTGAATGCTGTCAGAAACACCCTAACACATACCATTGCTATTTGTTGACATCCAATCCAAATCTTTGCATGCCATGTATATTTCACTCTTCAGCAAAAGGAGTATTACCCAGGGTTATAGAGGAAACCATTGTAGTTCTTAAAGATAATATTGTGTATACGGATTTTAAACAAGGTCTGATAATGAATATTAAATACTAAAGGCCACCGGGGATAACACACTCCTGACATGCAGAAAAAAATATTCTTAATAAACAGATACAAATTTATCTACAGAATTGTTAATGTGGGGCTTCAGAACATTTTGTAGACAGCACGGACAATTTGCTGGGAAACAGCAGAGTTTCAGGCAACCAGTCTCCATAAACATGGATATGTGTAAGACATAGCAGATTCATTCCACATAATGCTTTAAAGTTTTTGGGTTTTAAAAGACAGACCTAGAGGGCTGCCATCTACCCCTTTTGTCCTTACCTTGCCTCCCTCTCTTTCAAAGTCAACGTATTCTCGGGTTGGTGTTTGCCGCTGCTCCCCCTGCCAGCTGGCCGGAAAAAACTGGAGAGACAGATTGGTTCCTGTGGCCACAAAAGCCTTTTAGAAAAATCAATACAAACAGGATCAGGGAGCAAGACATTACATAAATTATGCAAGCACTCATTTATTTTTACATCAGTTTATGTCTTAAAGCTGAACTGCACAGAGAATACTTGAAAGTCCAAAACATGCACTCATCATTTTTCTTAAGTACAAAGTTACAAACATCTGATTTCATTTTGACAATATTTGCTACAGATTGCTGGATACTTATAGGGAATCAATACTTTCATTATAAATTGTTCTTGGAGACGTTAAAATTCAAAGTACCGTCTGAAACTCCTGCATGACTTTTTAGCACTCAAATGTTTTATAAGGTGCATTCTCCTGCTCTTGGTAAGTTTATAAAAAAGCACTTTCAGTTTTAGTTACATTTACCTCTGATGAACTACTCTGAATCTTGTGGGCAGCTGTTACAGAACAGCAAGCAGAAGGTTGAGCATTCTTTACTGAAACTTCTGTCAATTCAAATTCTTTCCATCACTCACACAAATAGAGGAACACAAGACCGATGCATATTGCACAACCTGACTAGAGGAACTCCAACAGCAGGAAGGAAAATGAACGCAGACATTGAAAGTAACATTTTCATTAAAACATTAGTTCCAAATATGCTGCCAGAAATATTAATTAACCCCTTTCTATCAAAGTCAGTAATTTGTATATATGTATGTAAACACAGCTGTATGTATTTCTTCAAAAACTGAAAGCCAGGATCAAAGCAAACTATATGCCAAAGGAAACCAAGCAAACACAAATAGCCACAAAATGCAGATAGTGGTGCTTTAGGAATCAATTCGAGAATAAAACAGACTTTGTAAGGGAGCAAACCATTTGCCAGAATAACGCTTCCAACAGCAAAGTCAGGTGGCTGTGTATCTATCTCAAATCAATATGATTCCAAGAAATAAGACAACAAATCAGTAGCCTCCCTTGAGATTCAATACTTCCTTAAGGGGTTCTTTAGGTATTAATATCATAGATGGGATGAGAAGAAAATTAGAAATCCCATTCATATTTTTTTTCAAAATATACAGAATATTTATTGCACATGCAAAAAACAGAAAGCTAGAGAGAACTTTACATCTTTTAAATTTACTATTAAGTCTGATCTCCTCCCCTTTGCATTTTTTAAAAAAAGATTTGTTTCCAATCTGAATTATATTTTTCATTTTTTAATTTCTGGAAATGTAGGAGCAAGGGTGAAAAGAATCAGAAATAATTCAGTCTGTGTTAACTGCAGCAAAAGACAATAGCTGAATATAGTTAAGCCATACACTACAGAAGTATGTTTATGCTCAGATGACTATAGAAATGATGGAGGATTTTACTAAAATCCTTGCATTAGGAAAAGGCAGTACTTTGGTGGCCAGGAACTACAAGTAACGGGCTGGGAAAACCTATGGAGGAGATTTAGGACAAAGAAACAGTGAATGAAATGAAATAATTAGACATTTTCATGAATGTGGAAAGTTTAGTGAGGGACTTTAAAAAAAGTTGGTAACTCTATTTTAAGGAATACATTTAAATTTTCATACATCTCTTGCCAAATTACAGTAGGAAATGTCAGGGGGTCCAGGTATTGCAAAAAAGAAAACAGCATGTTGAGTGTATAACGTATTCCTTAGAGCTCATAAACTACACGTAATTCTTCTATGCTTTAAACTGTATGGTAATTAAGTGATAATGTCCAAAGCTAGTTTAAAAGTTCCAAGCCTGAACTTTTGCCACTATGTAATATGGTACACGAAGGTTTTGGATGGATGAGAAGAAAAAGGGTCACAGACTGTACAAGCCTCATGGTTTAAGCCTGAAATGGGAAATTCTTTTTTTTTCTCCTTTTTTCCTGGAACTGGAATTTCCTACTTAGGGCTGAATTTATACCACATCCTTTTGTTATAGGTGCATAGTGACAGAATCAAAATACAGATTACAGAATCACACTGTGTTCAGAAAACTACATTTGTAAGACATGTGGAATAAAGATGAATCCCTTATGATCTCTGTTAAAAATGGAGGAAGGGCACGAGTGAAATAATGCCTCAGAAATAATACATTCAAATTTGTCTGCATTATAGTTGTGAAGTAAGACTCCAATGTTACTTTTTTGCAACTTACAAAGGTTGTCAGAGGATTCGTTGATGTTAATTTTTTAGACATAAGGTTTACAATAAACAAACTATCTTTATTACCAATTTTGCATTAAAAACACATGACTGAGCTGCTAAATAAATATAAGTAACCACATGTGGTCTTGAGATTTCTCCATAAAATAAATTGAAATATTCAACAACCATTCAGCCGGATGGCATTTTTCCAGATTATCTTATCAAAACAGTTGTTGTCTTAGAACTCTGTAACAACTAAGAGGCTTAAAATTCGAGAGTGTGATTGGTGGGAAAGATAGCATTTTCACAGGAAAAAATCAGTCCTTTCTATTAGTAACAAACATAATAAAGTAATTGTTGGGAACTTGTCTTTTTGTGCTAATAAAGTTTGAAAAATTACTTGCATTCAAACACAGTTCAATTAAAAGAATTCAAACAGTGTATCATAAAACTTCTTTGACAATGGATAGTGTTCTTAGGTACTTCATATGATACGATGTGTGCAATTAAACAAATTTTATTCTGATAGAATTGGACTAATTTTCACACTCTCATAAAATTCTAGGTATATGATTTGCTTTAACATAATCATAATCATGTTTTAACAGTAATAGTTTTTATCTATTCAAAATCTAAACTACAATTAGATTAACTACAGTTTGTCAGGTTCTGATGAAACAGGATGAGTTAATAAAAAAAACACAGCACTTCTTTAAGCTTGGATCTTGATAATGGTGAGAGTTTAGTGTATAAACTTTAGGCTCTGTCATAATATGTCATGCTTTATTGTAATAAATAAAGTATAGACAGCATGCAACTAATTCATTCAGGACAAATATTACTGTACTGTACTGTAAATCCATGATCTGTAGAAGGTATATAAGAGAGACCTTATGAAGAGGCCAATCTATAATGGGAAAATATTGTTAAACTGAATAAGTCCCATGCTACTTACTGAATAACAATTCAGCAAAAGTTAGTTTAATTAGGACTCTCGTGAAAGATAAAAACTTCCATAGGGTATATGCTATCAGAGTTTCACTTACAAGTATCTATGTCAGCCTTCAACATAAAATATACAATTATCCTCTTTGCTGTTTTAAAAGTACACCTGAAGATCACAATGGATACAAAAAATCCATGTAACTAAATATTACACATCATGTTACTATATAATAGATCACAATTAAGAAGCAGAAACTGAAATCAAGCAACGCATTCCATGCAGTCCTTTCAAACAATCAACATTATGTCCAATTACATAATGCTGAATTTTTAAGCATCCAATAGTCCTTAGCCTTGAGAAATCTCTTTTTCTGTAACCAAGCTCTTTGAAGTATTCTAAGCTAAAAAAAACCTTTATACACACACACACACACACACACACACCAGATACAGAAGCTATGGTAGCATTCTGTTCTCACCCACATTTAGCTACATATTTTGTTAATGTAAATAAAGATAGATTTGAATTTATCTCTGTAAAAGCCCCTTTTCAGTTCTTCCTGCCTAGCAATAGTTAGTGATGAGGGTTTTTCCTCCTAGAAAGTTATCAGTGTTTTTGATAGCATGTGAACTTTTACTTAGTTTAGACTTCTTCTACAATTTTTACACTATTGTAATTGAACCTAGACAGAGTTTCAAGTTTTTTTAATTGTTAAAAAGTGCCAATTAAGCATATGCTTTTCTAAACCACCTCAAATGCCTAGAGTTAGGCCATTTAAATATGAGCAAACAGATAAACAGTAACACCATGCCTTGCTTTAATAAATGAATGACACAGAAGGAAAAAATGCAAATGGCCAGGTTTTTTTCCTAGTTTATATGAATTGGAAGGAAAATTAAAGGATATTTTTCTAGCTGTTTTATATGTAACAACTGTTACAAAAAGCTCTAAGAGGTAACATGTTGATTAACTTGGTACTATATAGTCTGAATTGTAAGTTTAAATTATAAATTTGGATTTAATTAGTTTGCATTCTATATTATTTCAAATAACATTTATTTATCTAATCTGTATCTTAATTCCCTCATATTGTGCAGCAAGCAGATAAGGAAAGGTGTAAGGAGAGAGAAAGAACAATGCTAAGCTCAGAACTAGCATAAGAAATGGGCTAGATTCCTAAAAATCAGGCAGTTTGTCCTCAGTCACCAAGCAGTTCAAATTGAAGACATAAGTACCTTAAATAAAAATATAAATACATAAACTTACTATCTCAGATCGTCCATCCCGGCATGCATTCTGAAACCTGGCCTGTCTTTCTTCATGTGGTCTGTCCCTGAAGCCAGTATATTTAATCTGCAAAGAGCAGGAGCTAAATCAAAAACTGAATCATGCCTGATAAGGGCAAGCCTGCAGAGATGATGATTAGAATGTGAATATTACTTTTGTGGAAGCCAAGCAAGGACAATACTCTGAAATATGGGTATGCCATTACCCATTCCCAAGTTTAAATTAACACAATTTTGTTACAGAATTCCCAATTTTTTACTTTACCACTTTTGTATTCAGGTGCTGCAGCAAACTGTGAGAGGCAAAGAAAAATTATTGGAGTTGGGAGAAAAAAAAAATAGAACATGGTTGCCCAAGAAGCAAAGAAATACATGAAGAGAGGCCTGCCCTTCTAAAATTACAGAATTTTTCAGTCAGAGGATGGGATTATGGCCATAAAAAACAAAATTCCAGCCATCTTCGTAGGAAAATCATAAGGCATAAACACAATGGACAGCAGAACATGAAGAGATATACTAAACTTTTTTTCAGTTAACCAGTCTATTTAAAATAAATATCCTTTGCAGTAACCTAACAGATGATAGATTACTGATTTCATATTTTATACCTAACGTTAGTGCAAATGCACATCCACATAAAGGTTATATTGCAATAATAATCTGTGACTTGAACTGCACGTGGTGTCTAAGGCAAAGGGAATATTCCATGTGTCTCCCATTCAACTGGGGAACAGCAAGGAAGAAGTGGAAGGGCCATCTCCAGTAGCAGAAATGAAGAGCATAAAGGAAACTGAACTTCTGTTTTAATTTTGTTGGTAGGATGTGAGGCAATAAATGCCAGAGATGAGTGGGATGCTAAGAATAGAAAATGAAAAAAGGAAACAGGAGCTGCATGGGTTCATAAAATAAGGAATACGCTAGAGAAAAATGTGTCCATATGGAAGTTGGGGTATATTCACAACATGGCACCTTAAGAAATACTGTAGGAAAAGTTCCCACTATAATTCGTTGTTATAAATGTTAAAACAGCATCCAGCTCTCTTGTGCTAGAAAATGAATTTTTTACTAATTCTGGATAATTTAAATTTGACAACTTCGGCATTTGATATTTTACTGTCACGTTGCATATTTGAGGTACAGAAATAAAAATTTACCCACATTATATATAGGATCATCTTCAACCAAGTTTAATAAATATTAGTTGCTTGGATGATATACAGACAGCAAATGTACCCACACTACAAACAGTTTTGTTTTACTTAATATCAATAAACACCAAAGTTTTGTAAAAAAAAAAAGTGGTTAGATGTATACCAGGACATAACCAGTGGATCCCTTTTTATCTTTCTCCAGGAATCATTATCCATCCCTTGAATGATACAAAAGGATGGCAAAAGTACAAAATATCAGAAATGCAATCAAAACATGGGCACTTAACTCTTAATCCTTCATTCAACCATAGCTCTAATACATAATATCAAGACAATTAAGGTGGATTTTATGCCACTCTTCCATTGTGCGTTGTTACAATCATATTCATTTAAATTCCACTTAGAATAGAATAAAGCTCAATGAAAACAGCAGAGCTTGCTTTCAAATTAACATTTGTAGAGGTGTACTGTTACCATCTTATAAAATAGCCTCATCAATTATACTCGGAGTCGTAACTAAGCTGATTGTAAAGCAGATCTTTTTTTTTTCAACATCATTATCCGTAAAAAGTAAATCAGTACAAAAGAGGAAGGTAGCCATTCCTCAACTTTCCAACTAATCAACAGCAATGCAGATTTTCTTTAATGGAATGGGGAAGGGGGAGAAGTAATATTTTCTTTCTGAAAGAGGCCTGCAGATCAGTTGTGTGTACAAAACAGGAACAGGAAGAAGCTTCATATCCCTAAATTCAGTAAGGATCCCCTTTAATTTTTTTACCCTTGAGGCTCATGCTACCATGTAACTGTAACTTTAAGAATTCTCCTGCATGGGGGCAGGGAGGCGAGTGGGGTTACTTCCAAGTAAAAATACTTGGAAATGGGGCTGAAATCTTATACATGATGGGTTTTATTTCAGTTTATAATTTAAACCTTCCCCAACTTCAGAACCTTCCATAGGGCACCAAATACCATCATCTGCAGGCTGCACAAGATTGGCTAGACAGGTTGGGGATGATGGGAATTTAAGCAGTACAACATCTGGATGGCATCAATTCCCTGGAGCACAAATGACTGAGACAGGCTGTAACTTCTGAGAGATGACAGGGGCTTTTTTTTATTCCTGCACAGATACAGGATGGCAACCTGTTCATTCAAAAGCACCCAAAGCTTTCTCAGCTGAAGGAAAGTAGGATAAAAATACTTTAAAAAAAAATTAAGATAGGTAGATACCTGCACACAGCTTTTACCCCTGCAAAGGAAGACCAAATGCTTCCTTTCTTTAGGTCATTTCCAGCAGGGTAGCCATTATTAGCTCTTTTCCAGCAACAGAAAAAAGCCTGCTGGTGCACTTCACCGACCAACTCTTTTATTATCTGACGGAGTGGACGGCGATCCACAAGGACCGAAACTGATGACCATGTCAGGACGGAGGTCTGACACTCAGTTCCATCTCTACACTGCAGGCAAGAACACAACTTCAGTTGGACAGCTGCCTGCCTGGGGAAGGAGGGCTGATTTCCAAAGCCAGCCTAGGGGGAAGAGAGGGGGCTTTCCAGTCTCTGGAACTGATGTAGTCAGAGGTGGGTGCCTCCAGACATTGCCCTGCCATTCTCTGCAGATGGCTCATACAGCTCTGCAAATCAGGAAGGCGCCAGTTTAGGAAAATACTGAGGCAAGGCAGGTGTCCAGGAGCAGAGCTTGTTGGCTGCTGTGGATGATGGGACTTCAATCCCAGCAGCCCAACAGCTTAAGGCTGGCCGGGTTACAGGGCTAGACTTTAAGGCAGGTTTGGGATGAAAGGGGAGGATGGGAGGAGGACTCATTAGGATCACAAAATGAAGGCTGGGCTGGGAATGATGGGAGCAGAAGCCCAACATGCCTGGAGGAGGGAAAAGACAAGAGGAAGACTGGCTGGGGATGATGGGGATCAACAGCTTACTTGCCTGCAAATCATCAAGTGGGGGAAGATGAGGTGGCTGCAAAAAGATAACCGGATAATGGAAGTCTACCAGTTTGGTGGGGGAAGAGAAAGGAGAAGCTGGTGGCCAAGGGTAGCGCCAGAAACCTGGCTGGACACGACGAGAACATGAAACACCAAAAACCTGCTGGGAAGCGGGTAGAGTTAGTCCTCGACTTACAACAGTTCATTTAGTGACCGTTCACTGAAAAAAAGTGGCTTAAGATCGTTTCCCATATTTCACAACTGCTGCAGCATCCCCACGGCCACCCGATCAAAATTCGGACGTTTGGCCAGCCGGTTCATATTTGTGACCGTTGCTGTGTCCTTTCGATAAGCCAAGTCCATGGGGGGAACCATTGATTCACTTAACAACCGGGTTACCAACTTATCTACGGCAGTGATTCAATTTAAAGATGCGTGGCAAGAAAGGTAATAAAACGGTGCAAATCTCGCCTTAACAACAGAAAGTTTGGCCTCGATTGTCGTCGTAAATCGAGGACGACTTGTAGTCGCTTGTGTCAAAGGAAAAACTGGGGAGAGAAGTTAAAACCCAACCAGGGATCCGGGGGCAAAGAGGGAAGGCTGGCTGGGGATGATGGGATTCCAAACCAGCGACTGAAGCGGAGGTAGGTGGAAATGAATGGCCACAGGCGGAAGGTTAGTTGGGGATGATGGGATTCCAAACCCAGAAACTGGGGGAAGTGGGGCTAGAGGGAGAAAGCTGGCCGGGGATGATGGGAACGGAAACTCAACGACTAGGGGGGAGAGGTGGAACGAAGGACCACCGGAGGCTGGCTGGGGATGATGGGGAAGTGGGGTCCGGGAACCTGGGGATGATGGCAATTCCAGGCAGAGAGCTAGAAACAAGGGCCACAGAAGGAAAGCTGGCTGGGGATGATGGGAATCCCGAGCCCACCAACCGAGCGGGATTCCCGCGGACCAGGCTGGGGATGATGGGACTCCCAAACCCCAAAAACTGGAGGGAAGCCTGGCTGGGGATGACGGCAATTCCACAGCTAGAAACAAGGACCACGGAAGGAGAGCTTGGCTGGGGAGGATGGGAATCCCGAACCCAACAACCGAGCGGGGATCTCGCCGACCCGGCTGGGGATGATGGGAGCGGGAAAGCCAGCGCCTCCGCCGCCGCCGCCCAACTTCCGCCCCGCCGCCTCACCTCGCACTCCCGGCTCAGCTTCCTGAAGAACTCCTCGTTCTCGAACTTGCTCCGCTGGTCCGGGACGACGCGCGGCATGGTGCGCGGGAGGAACCGCGGCCAGCCAGCCGGCCGGCCGGCGGAGCAGCAAAGGCGTCCCGCCGCCGCCTCTTCTTCCTTCTCCTCCTCCTCCCCTGAGCGCCCGGGAAAAAGCCGGCTGGCGGCGAGACAAGTAGCCGGAAAGCGCGGGAGAAGGAGGAACCCTCCCGCTTGCCTGCTCGGCCAACGGTCGACGCCACCGCCGCCGCCACTGAGGCGTCTCGGAGCCTCTGAGGAGATCCGAAGGGGGCGGAGGCGCCGCGCGCCAGAGGAGCGAGAAAACCCGCCAGCGCCCCCCGCTGCGCGTGCGCGGTCCCGCCCACTCTACTCTCTTTCTCCCTCCTCCTCCTCCTCCTCCTCCTCCGGCCGCCCATTCAAGGAAGGGGAAGAAAAGAAAAAAAAGGTACTGGACAGGGAGAGCCGCGCCGACGGGCTGCCCGCGGGAGGGGGGGGGAAATGGCCGGGAAGCGCGCATGCGCGGCGGTGGAGGAGAAGCGCGCGAGCGTGCGTGTGTGTTCCGAGAGCTGAGGGCGGGGTGTATCTCCGCGTGGTCTCCTTTCTCAATCCCTATCTTTTTTTTCTTTTCTTTCTGTTTTTTTTTCCAGGGTCCCGTGGTTTGGGAGAGTGGGGTGGGTGACTTTCCAAGCCGGGGGAGTGGGAAGCCCACTTTTTTTTTTTTGGAGTTCCCACAGATTTCGCTGTGTTTGTCACCGACCGAGTCAACCGGATCGGAGGAGAGGTGGCCTCGTGTGAAAGTTGCGCAACGTGCTAAAAAGTTAGTTTTGGGGTTGGTTCGTTCGAGGCGGCGTGGTGGGAATCGAGAGCAAGGGGTTGTTTTGGAGGTTAAGCGTGTTGGGCGAAACCGTAGCAGCGTCATTGCCCGGACGGGACTTCCGAAGAGCTACACGCGGCTTTTCAGCGGGTCAGCGAAAGCTGCCCGGAGGTTGGATGCATTCACACGTTTGTGGAGATTCTCGGTCATCTCCAGGCCATGGTTATCCCAAAAGTGCTTCCCCCCACCACAAGAGGTAACTGGACTTTCAGCTCCGAGCTGAAGAAGCTTCTTGGATGAGAAGCGAGACGTCTTCAAAGAAAAAAAAATCAGAAAGTCCAGTTACTTCTTGAAAAAAAAAAGAGGCAACTTTGGGATTCACACGTGCTGCGCGTGACTCGCGTTCACCTCACTATTTCCAGTGCAACTTGTAATTGCGTTGGTCTGAAAAAAGGAGCCTGGCTGCGGAGGATGGGGGCGCCGAGACGGGGGGCGTGGCCACTGGAGAAAGGGGGTCACTTCTTTGCAAGCTCGCTTTGTGTTGTGTTGCACACGTGCGTGGCACAGACCCCCGACTCGAACTTAACTTTTTCTTCCGGATGCAAACTGGACGAGTATTCCCACGTGTGTCCCGATTCTCCACCCCCCCAGTTCCAGGAGAGGGGGTTGCTCAACTCAAAACTCTTCGGAGTTTTGGACTACAATTCCCATCGCCCGCAGCTCGGCACCAGCATCACACTATTGGGGGTGTTGCATGTCTTTTCCTATCATGGCTGTGGCCACTGCACAACAGTTGAGTTTTGCTCCCGTTTTACCACTTTCTTGGCCTCGGTTGTTAAGCGAATCACTGCAATTGTGAAGTTAGTAACACCTCTGTTAAATGAACCTGGCTGCCAGAAGGTCGCAAAAGGGGGATCACAGCCACTGTCGTAAATACGAGTCAGTTGCCCAGGGTCTGAATTTTAATCGCTGCAACCTCCTAAGTGTGAAAAACGGTCAAGTCACTTTCAATCCGGTTGTAACTTTGAACGGTCACTAAGCGAACTGCCATAAGTTGAGAAGTACCTGTACTTTTGGGGTGGGGACGACAGTGGGAATTGGACGGTTGCTTTTGCGAGTCCCAAGTCCAGTTGGGACTCCTTACTCACAGGAAGCACCATCTCCAAAACTTCCACCGGGCCCTTTTCCTCGCCGTTGACAAAGCAAGACAGGCGCTGTAACTCCGGGACGAGGGGAATCTTACCATCGGCGGAGCCCGATCCGGAATTTTCTCATGTGGGGAAGGAAGGAGCCCTTTTGGAAGACTGGCCTGGGAGTGGCTGGGCCAAAGCTAAAACTCCACCTGGGGAATTAACCAAGGAGAGAAGCAACTTACAACTAAGGAGGAATTTTCTGACAGTGAGAAGAACTAACCAGCGGAACAACTTGCCTCCAGAAGTTCAGCGCTGCTCCAGATGCTCCAACGCTGGAAGTTTTTAAGAAGAGTTTGGATAACCATTTGTCTGAAATGTTAGAGGGTTTCCTGCCTAGGCAGCGGGTTGGACTAGAAGACCTCCAAGGACCCTTCCAACTCTGTTATTCTATCCTATCCTATTCTATCCTTTCCTATTCTGTTCTGTTCTTTCCTATTCTGCTAAATCCTATCTTATCCTGTCCTATCCTATCCTATTCTAATTCCCTTTGCTGCGTGGCGCGTAGGATTGGGCTGTTCGGCGTCGATCCCCTCGTTCGGATCGGTGCAGCTGGCTTGGGAAAATCAGCTGAGTCTCTGGGGGCGTGGGGGAAATGCACGCTGGGGCGCGTCTGTACTCGCGATGAAGCAAGCTAACTCCACCGGGGGAGAGGGAGGACCGAGTTTGCAGAGGGCGCGGAGAATAGGTCGGGGGTCCCAGGCTGCTGCCCGCTGCAAAACCGGGAAAAGCAAGCGACAAAGCGGGGTCTTGGCAGCTGCTCTTGCGCCCTATCCCGCGCGCAACCACGCACGTCCTGCTTTTAAACATGCGCTGGCTCCCTTTCTGCTTCTTGCGCGCGCGCACACACTCGCCTTATCTGCTGGATTTCCTGTTTCCTGCTTTGCAGCGAGCAGCAACTCACGTCCTGCTGCTGGTTGCTCGGGCCGGGCTTTCCGTGGGGTTACCTGGTCGTGGGAAAAGAGCAGCGTGCAAAGACGGGCATGAGCAGGGGCAGCGAGACAGGCACCCGGGATTCTCACCTGAGTGGAAATGCTGTGCAGGATCAGGCCGAAGGGGCTTTTAGGGCGTGTTCAGCATGGCCTGTGGCTTAAGCCTCAGGATTTGGGGGCTATCGTTGAAATGTAGAGGATTCAGGGAGTCCTTGACTTACGGCCACAACAGGATCAGAATTTCTGTTGCTAAGCAAGGAAGTTGTTAAATGAGTTGCACCTGATTTTAGTACCTTTTTTTTTGTCACCATTGCTAAGTGAATCACCAGGTTATTAAGCCAAGCCCAGCCCTCCGTTGATGTTGCATGTTGGAAGCCCAGTTGGGAAGGTCCCAAATGCCAACCATGTGACCCCCCCAGGACGTTGCAACTGTCATAAATACACACCGGTTGCCAAGTGCCCAAGTGGGCCAAAGGTGGCATTCAGCAGGTTCTGATCAGTTCAGGAGAACCGGTAGCGGAAATTTTGAGTAGTTCGGCAAACCGGCAAATCCCACCTCTGACTGGCCCCACCCCCATCTATGCTCAGCCTCCTGAATCCCAGCTGATCGGCTGGGTCTTCTTTGGTTGCCCTGCACAGGAGAACAGAGCTGGAAAGCAGGTTAGTGGGGCAGAGAGGGAATGGGGATTTTGCAGTATCCTTCCCCTGCCACACCCAGCAAGCCACGCCCACAGAACTGGTAGTAAATCATACTAGGAAACATAATAAGTGATCAAATCAAATCAAATTAATACTAGTAAACAGTCAATTTAAAAAATCATAAGGATACAAGCAACAAAGGGCCTTGGTGGCTCAGGCTGTTAAATGCCTAGCACTTAAGTCCAGCTGCCTACAATTACTGTAGGCTCGAATCCCACCAGGCTCAAGGTTGATTCAGCCTTCCATCCTATCGGGGTAGGTAAACTGAGGACCCAAGATTGTTGGGGGCAATAAGCTGACTTTGTAAAAATGCCGCTTAGTAATAAGCAGGCATATACAATGGAATGAAGGCTATTGCTGAGCACACTGGGCTGTATCCCAAAAATTGTAAGCTGCCCTGAGTCTTCGGAGAAGGGCGGCATATAAATGTAATTAAATAAAAAAAAAATAAAAAAAATTAAAAAAAAGTTACATTCATGCAGTCGTAAGTGGAAGGAGATGGGTGAAAGGAAGGATGGGAGGATTAATAGTAATAGTAATGCAGACTTGGTAAATAGTTGGACAATATTGAGGGAATTATTTGTTTAGCAGAGTGATGGCGCTCAGGGAAAAAACTATTCTTGCGTCTAATTGTTCTGGTGTGCAGTGCTCTATAGCAGTGATGGCTAACCTTTTCCATGTTGCGTGCCAAAAGTGCACTTGTGTGCCTGCACCCATGATGCAATGTGTGTGCAACTCCCCTGCCCCCCTGCGCATGCATGTGCGACCACCCCGCACTGCACGGCTCTCTGCATGCACGCACAACCCCTTGCATGCCGCATGCCTCTGTGCATGCACACGCGTTGCACACAAATGCGTCTCCCCTCGTGCATGTCTGGCAGATTCCCGACAATCGGCTGGCGGGGGCACGTGCGCATCCGCAGTGTGGCTCTTCCGGGCGACCTCTCGCGTGCCGGCAGAAGTGGCTCTGCATGCCACTTCCTGCACGCGTGCCATAGGTTCACCATCACAGCTCTATAGTGTGAGGAGTCCTGCTGTAAGTCCTCTCTCTCTCTTTTTAGTGCCATTGTAACTTTGGTTGCTAAACAAACCAACAGTTATAAGCCGCCGAGTACCCGTATTTGCAGAAAACCAAGGTTAGGCTTGTCCAGATGTTGCAAGCTGGGTCCTACACAGCGAAGGCCGAACAACTCGATCGCACTGCAGCGTCGTGAGTTGTGTGAACCCAGGCTCTTGAGTGTCATTCAATATCCCGCCCCCCCCAAGTTGGCTGATTTGATCAAACCGCAGTTCGGCTCTCCCCTTGATAATTATCTTGTGTGAACAAAGCCTCCACTGTCTATTGTGTTTGCCTCAACAGACCACAGTTATCCCACTGGAAATTGGCAGTCGTGACTGTGTTCCTACGACATGCTTGATTGCTGAATTAGCCCATTGTCTGGCTACGCACAAGCCACCGTAGCCTAAGCCAACTAAATGCCTGGAGTTCACTGGTTAAACTAACTCAGGTTAATGTGCAGATGCTGCTGGGTTTTTAAGAGACCTGATTGACCCCTTCGAGGAAGACAGGGATTCTAAGTTTTACAGATAAAAAGAGAATTCAATTCGTGATTTCACTCTTTACCAACCCAGGTGGGCTGTCAGGAGAATATGGGCATTGACCCTTCATTTTTAAAAGTTCTGAAGGCTTTGCGGGAAGTGAGAAAGTGTAAAATCGTATGTAAATAAATCTTAAAAACTTCTTGGTTCTCAAGAATGGACGAAGGATAGACTGCTTCTAAACAAAGAAGCCGAACTTTTTCCTAGCTTGGGCATGGTTATTCTGAACATGAATGTAATATCCTAACTTGACTGTCGCCACAGCTCAGTTGCTCTTGTGTAGGAAATCACATCTAGGGGAAAAAATGCATTTGGTTATGCTGGCATGAGATTTGCTAGGCAAGAATCTGCTTGCTTAATTGAGAAGATCAGAGAAATGATGGATAATTAGGAGAATATTATTGGTAGTTTGCTCTTTATTTTCAGAAGTTCTGAAGGTTTTGCGGGAAGTGAGAAAAGGTTAAATTGCAGCCTCACAAAATCTCAACAATTACTGTTCAAACTCATTTGCTGAGTTGATTAAGCTGATTTTAACCAGCCCGGAAGAAAATTGAAAATATAATAGAAAATAATTAGGATAATTAAGGATGCTAAAGACGAATCTGAAAAGAGTTGTAACAATTGTCTAGAGATGGATGTGCATTTGAAGATTGCAGCTTTAGTGTCTATGAAGATTCTCAGTCATCCAGTTGTATCAAAAATGGTTTTTATTTTTGAAAAAAGGCAACTGGACTATTTTTCTGAGGAGGAAGAAGAAAAAAATTGCAATTTAGACACGTATAAATTCCACCCAATTGAGTGCAAAAAGATCAGGAGAGGTTGAAGTCCAACCATCCTTGCTACGGACAAATCCTGTATTCTTAGCTCTTCCTTTGGGAGGGTGGAGGGGAAGAAATAATATATTTCTACCCTGTCTGTCAGGGAAAGTCAGGCCTGTGTTTTAGAATTAAATTTGAAATGGAGATCTAATGCATTTTGACTTCAGAATGCTAGTATCCCACTGCTTTCTGATTCATCTCTTTTTTTAAACTGTCTGCTCCAATTGTAAATGTTCCTGAATGTGTTTGAGTGGAGGTTATTCTATACTAAACACAACCAGATTTTGTCAAAAGGAAAAAACAGGCAGCATTGGTTTGAAGAGAAAGTTTTATGAACCCTTCTGTCTGGAGAGATAAATGGATCCTGCTTTTCCTTGCTCTTCCATCTCTGCATCTCTCCCTTTTATGTAAGGTGACATTACTTTCTTGTAGAAAAACGAACAATAAAATTCTCACACATCCCTAGCCTTCGGCATATCCAGTTCAAACATTCATAGGAGCAATTGGGAAAGATCCTCTGCCAAAGAGTCACCACCAAAGGCTAATTCATTTTTTTAAAATTAAAATGTGTACATTTTTCATTTAACAAATATATACGCCAAAGTCGTTTGCAGGAAAGATGATCTTATTCTAACAGTGCTGGTAGTTGAACAAATAGCCTAAAATGCAGCCATTTCCTGTATTCTTATAATTCCAGCTACGCAGCCTGATAAACCTTCTGCCTCTGTACTATTTTTAATTTTTGCACTCCTATTTATAATAGCGGCTTCAGAGTCAGATTTGTGGGGAAAGTCAGAGACTTTCCAAAGTAAATCAAACATGGCTTCCGTGAAGATTTTTAAATTCAAGTGTAAAAAGTTTAAGCTTTTTTATTTAAAGTTAAAATGTTTCAAATTGAAGTTTAAAAAGTTAAACTCTAAATGTTTTTGAAGTTTAAAAGTGACCCTATCCCTGGTTTTCTGGTAAAACGCTTCCACATTGCCAGAAAATACAACAGCCAGACCTGGGTTGAACTCGAGGGAAAACATTATCTTTTGCTTATCATCCGTAGAGATTTTGAATAAGCTGAAATAAAATGGGAGAGATGAACAAGGCTCTCAGGCTTATGATGAAGGGAAAACAAACCAAGATGAACAAGGTAAAGGCCATGTTGGCTTCCCTCACCCAACACCTTTACCTGTGTCCTGACAAAATGCAAACTGACTTATCCAATTAATTCCCAAGGAACCCAAGAATCAAAGGAAAGGAGAACATTTGTAGCTCAGGCTTGAAACGAGGGGTCCTTGGTGCTCTCTGAGCTTAATGCTTTCTTGCAGATATTTCATTACCAAGTTAGGTAACATCATCAGAGCTAGAAGGGAGTTGGGTTTGCAAAGAACAGACCTGTGGGGTCCCTCTGAGCCTGGTTGTTTTGTTACAGACGTTTCATGAGCCAGCTAAGTAACATCATGAGTTATGGAGACTGGACAGCCACTTGTGTAGAAGAGTATAAGGCAGTAATGGCTAAACCTTTTGGCACTGAGTGCCCAAAGCACGCACATGTGTGCGCACGCATCCCCAAAATGCAAAGCCTGCATGTCCCCCATGCATGCGCCCTGCATCCCCCGCACGTGCACCCTGCCCTTTGCGCATGTGCAGGAGAGAGCCAAAGGCCAGCTGGGTTTGCCATCACAGGTATAGGGTCTTCGGCTTGAGCAGGGGGCTGGACTAGAAGACCTCCAAGGTCCCTTCCACCTCTATTCTGATTGTCCATGGAGATTCTCAGTCATCCAGGTCATGGTGTCCCAAGAGGCAACTGGACTTACTTGTTTCTTCTTTGAAAATGTTTCACTTCTCATCCAAGAAACTTCTTCAGCTCTGACTGGACGGTGGGGAGTGGAAGGATTTATACTCCTTGCAGACAGCTGGTCATTTGCATCCTTTTAGGGAGTCATTGAGGCCACTTGGAGGTTTTATCTGTGTCACTTGAGCAGTGCAAATGGCTGTGGAGCCTTCTTGGCTGCAGGATGATTTCTGCCCTGTGTCCCTTCCCTGTTGAAGTCAGTCGTAGGCTGTTGGGGATGAGTCTCTGTTGTCTGCATCTCAAACTGAAGCGCAAATGGTTCTTGTGGTTTGCAATTTTTCAGGAAACCCGTTCGTTCTCCCATACTACTCAAAGAGTGTTCATCCCAAATTGTATAGCTAAGAGTTTGTAGAGAGCCTCAGTCCTCCAGCTCATGGGTGCCCCAAAGGTGCTTTTTTTTTTCAAAAGGCAACTGGATTTTCTTGTTTTTTCTTTGAAGACATTTCGCTTCTCACCCAAGAAGCTTCTTCAGCTCTAGCTGGATGGTGGGGAATGGAATCTGATGGATTGATTGATTGCTTGATCTGTCTCCATCTGTCTGGGAGAAACTTTGGGGGAGGGGGGAGGAAACTCCAGGTGGGAGAAATATGAGTGCTTCCTTCCACCTGTTGCTTCTCAGAGGGAATATCTCCTTCCACCATCCTTGCATCATTATCTGGCATGCATAAACCGCCTTTTGCAATGCCTTGAGTCTTCAATCAGGGGCTTCTTGCCTTACCATCACAGAGAGCATTTGGCAAGTCGCTTTCCAGCCTCCAGTTCCATCTCTACAGTCGAGATTTGCACCCATTTAGTGGGAGCAATTAGGTTATTTTAAACAACGAATACAGACATGTTGAACTTTGATCTGCGAAGAGCGTTTACCGGAGAGCTGCCAAGTCATCCATCATCCTGGCAATGCAGCCAAGCTCTTTATTGCCAATAATCCCTCATCAGCCTGTGTGATTCCAGCCGGTTTACAGCATCCATTAAACATAACATCATTTCTCCATCGGGTCTGCCGTCTTGATGCCAGCACGGGTGGATTCTCGACTTACGACCACAATCGAAGCCAAAATTGTTTGTTAGGTGAGTTTCCCTCCCCCCTCTTTTATGACATGGTCGTTAAAGTGAACCTGGCTGCCCCATTGGCTTTGCTTGTCAGAAGGTTGCAAAAGGAGATCACATGACCCTTGGGCATTACATCCGTCGTAACTATGAGTTGCCTAGTGTCTGAATTTTGATCATGGGACCATGAGGATGCTGCAACGCTCTTAAATGTGGGGAAGAATATCATAAGTCACTTTTTTCAGTGCCGTTCTAACTTGGAACTGTTTGAAGTTGAGGATTGTATCAAAAAGATGAATTTCTCTACTCCATATCTGGTAATCCCTTCTTTGACCATTTAGCTTACCTCTGAAGGCTGGCAGCTTACAAGCCACCATCCCTGGTTTCGTCATTATAATAGCCATTTCTCTCTCTCTTTTTTTTAATTTAAAAAAATTCTTTATTGAAATTCAAAATATTAAAAAAAATTACAAAACTTCAAAATATTAAAACATTTACAAAAATTTCTATAATAGAAGATGTGTCAATACCTTTTCAACATCATTTTCTTGACAGTACAATAAACACAATACCTACAATTAATACTTGATAGTTGTTTATAAAATCAATAATACTAATTCACAGTGCCTTGATAATATTAATAAAAAGTGATTCATATATATAGGTCGATGGTTCAAACAAGAAGAAAAAATATATTAACATTAGTATATCTAAAAAATATTAGAAATAAATTTATAGAATTATAGTCAATGTATTGTGCTCTATATTCCATAGCCTTGAGATAAATTATACATTTTAAAGTATACAATACAATGTAAGTATAGCTACATAAATATTATAAATTAAATATGAATATTTATATGAATCTCCATTTTCTGGCAGTATCTCAATTTCAACGGCGTCTCGTTAGCCCTACCTATATACCAATATGCCAATTTAATTTCCTTTTTTGACCTACATTTATCATGTTTTACTGTCTACCCATTGATACCAAATGTTCCAGATTGAGTACATACTAGCCATTTCTCAAGTCTTTGTAGAGCTGGCAGAAAGGAAGTTATTGCTTCCTCTCTCGTTTCCGTTTTCTTTGTTGTTGCTAGAGTAAAAAAGTAAACAAGAACAAAATATTCAGGATGGCGACTTCAACAATCGTCCATCTCCACCTGTTTCTGCTCTGGCTTTTAGGGCAGGTAGGAAACTCAAAAAGGCGATAGAGACAAGCTTTCTAGATTGCTTGATTAATGATGTGTATCACCAAGCTGTTGACTGAAGAGTTTTCCAGAAGAATTTGTGTCCTCCAGAGGAATTTCACTTGTGAAGTCATTGTTGCTCTACACAGATACTGCTGCACTTACAGCCACGCATTTAGCATCTGTTCCAAGTTACAAGAGCACTGAAAAAGGTGACTTATGGCCAGTCCTTGCACTTATGACGGTTGCAGCATCCGCCACGGTCACGTGATCAAAATTCGGGCACTTGGCAGGCAGCCTGTATTTACAATGGTTGCAGCCTCCCAAAGTCACATGATCCACCATTTATTGAATTGAATTGAATTCTTTATTGTCATTGTACGTATAAACACAGTATACACACAACGAAATTCACATAACACCCAGAGACCAGACTCAACACGCACACACTCATGACAATCCCCAAACACCTCCCCACCAGCCAAAATTGCCGCCCTTTAAAAACACACAAGCATCCACACAACAGACCAAGTAACACTGTCCAACAGCTCCATGATGGTGGCCCTTAAGTTCCTTGTTAAGTGAAATTATAGCTCTGGGATAAAAACGGTTCAGGAAATGTGTGGTCCGAGTTTTCATTGTTCTCTATCTTCTGCCAGAAGGCAACAGTCCACAAAGATTGTGAGCAGGATTGGAAGAGTCTCTGAGAATGTTGTGCGACTTCCTCAAAGAGCGAGATGCGAAGATGTCGTCCAGGGCTGGTAGCTGGAGACCAATGATCTTCTGGGCAGTTTGAATGATTCTCTGTAGAGCGTTTTTGTCTGCTCCAGAGTTGCCCCCATCTCATGCAAGGATGCCATATGTCAGACATTCTCAATGGTACTGCGGTAGTAGGAGAGAAGTAGATGCTGAGGTAGATTTATATTCCTGAACATTCAGGAGTACAGCCTCTTCTTCGGTGCCTTCTTCACAAGCACGTTAACATTTATAGTCCATGAGAGGTCCTCTGAGAGATAAGTGCCTAGAAATTTAAAACTACCAACCCTTTCCACCTCCTTGCCATTTATGTACAGCAGTAAATGTACATCTCTCTTCCTCCTGAAGTCAATTATGACCTTCCTAGCAGTGCTGGGATTCAAATTTTTTACTACGGTTCTAGTACTACGGCTTACTATGGTTTTTTTTACGGTTCTGTGGGTGTGGCTTGGTGGGCGTGGCAGGGGAAGGATACTATAAAATCTCCAGTCAGAGGTGGTATTGGCTGGTTTTCCGAATTACTCAAAAATTCCACTACTGGTTCTCCAGAACTGGTCAGAACCTGCCGAATGCCACCTCTGTCTGCTTCCTAGACAGTTTCCAACAAGCAGTGTGGATTGGAGGAAGCCACATCTGCCTAACTACCACCTGATTCACTTAAGAACGGCAAGCTTTGTTTAACTCTGGGGAAAAGGTTTTAAAATCAGATACAACTCACTAAACAAATCCCCTGGCTCTGCGACGGAAACCCTGATCCCATCGGTGTGTTCCTAAGTCAAGGGCAATGTGTAATGGAGGCCATCCACCTTGCCATTCTTATTTTCATTATTTTCCTTTCCATCCTTCCCAGCAATACAGGCATCTCTACAATGTTGGGCCTTGCATTCATAGACTGGTAGGGTGTTTACATGCTTCCAATTCAATATCAGCTCTTAGCAACTACATAGATAGAGTTTGCACGACAGCAGTGTTCCAATATTTGAAGGACTCTCACTGAGAAGAGGGGGGGGGGTGTCAACCTATTCTCCAAAGCACCAGAAGGGAGGACAAGAAGTAATGGATGGAAACTAATCAAGGAGAGAAGCAACCTAGAACTAAGGAGGAATTTCCTGACAGTGAGAACAATTAATCAGTGAACGACTTGCCTCCAGAAGTTATGGGTGGTCCATCACTGGAGGTGATCAAAAAGACACCGGACAGCCACTTGTCTGGAATGGTATAGGGTCTCCCCATTGAGCAGGGGGTTGGGCTAGAAGACCTCCAAGGTGCCTTCCAACTCTTGTTATTCTGTAATTACCTATAAAGCCATCCATGGCTTAGGGCTGGGTACTTGCAGGAACATCTCCTGCCAGCATCGAACACCAACGCCTAGTGCGTGCCCACAGACAGGGCCTCCTTGGAGTACCATCGGCCAGACAGTGTTGGCTGGTCGTCCCTAGGGGGAGGGCCTTCTCTGTGGGGGCCCACTTTGTGGAACCAGCTTCCCCTGAGCTACGATTGGCCCCTGACCTCCGCTCGCCGCCTAAAGACTTGGCTATTTGAACAAGCCGGCCTGGACTGAGGCGGGAGTTTGTTTTAAATGTTTTGTGGTAGGATTTTAAATATTTATTTGGTCCAATTGATTTAATATTTTTAAATTCCTTTTAACTTTTGTATTCGTCATTTTTTATGTGAGCCGCCCTGAGTCCTTCGGGAGATAGGGCGGCATATAAGACCACATAATAAATAAATAAATAAATAATTCTCCATGACAGTCTGTCCATAACTCAGTCTTGCAACAATGAGCCCATCACTGCTGTAACTGAATCCGCTGATTTTCTTGCTCCTCATCCTTTTCTTCTTTGGGTAACATTGATTTTCTTTCAGGTTTTTTTTTTTCAAAGAGGCAGATCAACCGATCCATCCGAATAAGATCTGGAAGGGATCCTGGAGGTCTTTTAGTCCAGCCCCCTGCTCAAGCAGGAGACCAGATCTTCACAGAATGCCTGCAAAGTAAAATAAATTTAAGCCTGACTGCTTGGGTCTGGAGTGAGAACATTGGGTTGATTCCTCCGCCCTTCCCCATGATTCCTTGGTTTATTTTCTCTTTTTCCTGTGCAATTCTCAGATGTATCTTCTCCAGCATCAGACTTTTAAAGCCATTTCCTATCCTTGCTTCTTCAAAGTGCAGATTTTCCAGGAACTGCTCCATTTTCTTAGCATTTCTGTATCTCAGTCTCAGAAATAAGTCACTTTTTTTTTTAATTACATTTATATGCCGCCCTTCTCCGAAGACTCAGGGCGGCTTACAATTTTTTGGGATACAACCCAGTGTGCTCAGCAATAGCCTTCCTTCCATTGTATATGCCTGCTTATTACTAAGCGGCATTTTTACGAAGTCAGCTTATTGCCCCCAACAATCTTGGGTCCTCAATTTACCTACCCCGAGAGGATGGAGCCTGGTGGGATTCGAGCCTGCACTAATTGTAGACAGCTGGATCTTAAGAGCAGGCATTTAACAGCCTGAGCCACCAAGGCTCATAAGACTTAAACCCTCGGCCATCACTTTCAGTGCATAAGTTGCATGTGGATAGCTAATTTATTTATTTATTTATTTATTTTATTTGACTTGTCAATCGCTTACAAGATAATAGGTATAAGTATAAACATAGTTATGAATACATGGAATGGATACATATAAGAAAAATAAAAATAAAAAGAATCGATAGGACAGGGACGGTAGGCACGTTGGTGCGCTTATGCACACCCCCGACAGACCTCTTAGGAAAGGGGTGAGGTCAATAGTACACAGTCTAAGGTTAAAGTTTTTGGGGGTTTGGGGAAGAAACCATAGAGTCAGGTAGAGTATTCCAGACATTGACCACTCTGTTGCTGAAGTCGTATTTCCTGCAATCAAGTTTGGTGTGGTTTACCTTGAGTTTGTATCTATTGTGTGCTCTTGTATTGTTATGGTTGAAGCTGAAGTATTCATTGACCGGTAGGACATTGCAATGTATGTAATTTCATCTGAGGGATCTCTCTTAACCCAACCAGGTTTAACTTTCAACCAAAACCGACTTGAAGAACTCTGTTCTGGGAAGCTGTCTCTTTGCAGTTGTAAACCCCAGACCATCACATGAAGGCATGCCAACATGCCATTTTGTTGAAGCAGAGCATGCTAAACGAGTGCAGGCTTTCTTGTTTGTTAACCCTGGTGTAAAATGAAGCATGTCTGAACTCATGCACAGGACGCCCCTAGAGAGATGTGAGTCATCTTGCAGGAATTGCCACTAGGTGGCAGTGTATTATGATTTCCCTATTTCTGTTTTGGAATTTCCTGATTTTTTTTTAATTATTATTTTGGAAGGGAAACCTACACAAATCGTGCAATAGTGCAAGGCCTCTCCTACCTTTAGGCAGAGTAAAACAATTACCTCCCCTAACTGATTTTGATCTTTGGGAATAGGGGCCACCTTTTTTGTACTATTTCATCTTCTGTTGGCTTTTTTTTTTTCCAGTTGGGCAAAAGCTTTTATAGCAGTCTTTCCAAACGTTTTGGAACTTACATCCCTTCACTGACACGGGTGACGTCCTGATATCAGGCATCAAATCGAATCAAGGTCTGATTTGACATGTCATAGGCATTGGCTAGCATCTCTGAGCCTCTGACTGGGGGTCCACAATACATGTAGTCCTCAAATTATGACCAAACTAAAGCCCATCATTTCTGTTGCGAAGCGAGACAGATGTGAAGTGAATCTTGCCGCATTTTACGACCTTTCTTGCCACAGTTGCTAAGTGAATCAGTGCAGTTGTTAAATTAGTAACATGATTGTAAAGTAAAACTGACTTTTCCATTGACTTTGCTGACCGGAAGATGGCAAAAGCTGTTCACACGGCCCTGGGACACTGCAACCGTCATAAATACGAATCAGTTGCCAAGCATTTAAATTTTGATCCTGTGACCATGATGATGATGATGATGCAATGGTCGCAAGTGTGAAAAACAGTCACAAGTCGCGTTTTCAATCCTTTGTAACTTCAGTCATTAAACAAAGTTATAAGTCAAGGGCTACCTGTGGTGTTAGGCTGAAAAAGAATTCTCCTTGGATTCGTAAAAGCCATGGGTCTAATCAACTAAAAGCGTGGTGGCGCAGTAGTTAAAATGCAGTATTGAAAGTTGACTCTGCCCACCATCTGGAGTTCGATTCTGACTGGCTCAAGGTTGACTCAGCCCTCTATCCTTCTGAGGTGGGTAAAATGCAGGGGCAATAGGCTGACTCTATAAATCACAGGGGGCTGTAAAGTACTGTGAAGCGGTATATAAGTCTAAATGCTGTTGCCCTTCCTTCCTTCCTTCCTTCCTTCCTTCCTTCCTTCCTTCCTTCCTTCCTTCCTTCCTTTCTCCCTCCATCCATCCATCCATCCATCCATCCATCCATCCATCCATGGTTTGCAGTGGTTAGAATGCCGTATTGCAGGCAAACTCTGCATTCCCATTGCCAGCAGTTCGATCCTGACAGGCTCAAGGTGGACTCAGCCTTCCATCCTTCCAAGGTGGGTAAAATGAGGACCCAGATTGTTGGGAGTAACAGGCTGACTCTGTAAACCACTTAGAGAGGGCTGTAAAGTGATGTATAAGTCTCAGTGCTATTGCCCTTCCTTCCTTCCTTCCTTCCTTCCTTCCTTCCTCCCTCCCTCCCTCCCTCCATCCATCCATCCATCCATCCATGGTTTGCAGTGGTTAGAATGCCATATTGCAGGCAAACTCTGCATTCCCATTGCCAGCAGTTTGATCCTGACAGGCTCAAGGTGGACTCAGCCTTCCATCCTTCCAAGGTGGGTAAAATGAGGAGCCAGTTTGTTGGGGGTAACAGGCTGACTCTGTAAACCGCTTAGAGAGAGCTATAAAGCACTGTGAAGCGGTATATAAGCCTGAGTGCTATTGCTATAGTGCTATTGCTATTCCCTGGGGCACTCTACAGAAGCGAAAGTTGGACTTTGAACAATCAGGAGAAGAAGAGTATGGACATTTTGGTGTTGAAGAAGACCCCTGAGGATACTACAGACAGCCAAGGAAAGAAATCAATGGATTGTCAAACAAATCAATCCAGAGTTCTCATTTGAGGCACAAATTATCCTATTTTGCAGAATGCTTCCTTTGCTTCCTGGAAACCCTCAATTTCCATCATTAAGAGTCCTCAGTATTTATTTATTAGGCTTTCCTCCTGCTTTCTCTTAATTCAGGGGCGAAGAATCTTTGATTGCATCGAAGTTCCAGTTAAGATGATTTATTGCTTATTTATCCGGCTCACGGTTGTCCCAAAGGCGCTTTTTCTAAAAGGCATTTGGACTTCCTTGGTTTTTCTTCTTTGAAAATGTTTTGAACTGAAGAAGCTTCTTGGATGAGAAGCGAAACATTTTCAAAGAAAAAGACAAAGAAAGTCCAGTTGCCTTTTGGAAAAAGCACCATTGGGATGCTCATGCCTTTACAGTACCCAAGAATCTAATCGACTCATGGTCAGCACAAAATGGGCCCAGGAATACAAGAGGGGCTGAACATGGACTGTTTGTGGGAGCTCAAGAACTCTAGGCTGATTCCTTCCTTCCTTCCTCCCTCCCTCCCTCCCTTCCTCCTTCCCTCCCTCCCTCCCTTCCTCCTTCCCTCCCTCCCTTCCTTCCTTCCTTCTTCACATCTCCCTCTCCTTCTTCCCTTCTCTCCTTCCCTTCTCCCTCTCCTTCCTTCCTCCCCTCTCCTCTCCCTCCTTCCTTCCTTCTTCCCATTTCCCTCTCTTCCCTCCCTCCCTGCTTTGTCCTTCTTTCCTTCCCATCTCCCTCTCCTCCCTCCCTCCCTCCTCCCTCTGGCTTCATTTCCGCAAACTGGGAACCTCAAGAGAAGCCAATGGATTCCTTGCAGCAATTTCCAGTGACATTATTCGAACTACCTGCTACAGGTAGAGTCTTGTCTTATTTACCTACCAGGGATCACACGGATTAAAAGCAAAAGCAAACTGCTTTTAAAAGGAAACTGCTGCTAATCCCAAGCCCCTGATGTGATCGGGGAGCCGGGGGCAAGTACCTACAAGTAACTCCCTGATCAAGTCAAATAACAATGGCTGCTTAAAAGCTATTCGGCGCAGGAGGCATGAAATCGGTTCCTCCCGTTGTAGACTTGTCCCTGTTGACTCGCACAAAAGATGAATTGCTGACTTTGTCTTAACCCATCGGTGACAGAAAAAAGCCCACCTTTTGCCCTTCTTGCTTTATCTCACCTGTATGTCAACCTTGCAAGCCTGGGTGTGGCTTGGCTTCACTATTTTTGGAGCATTGAGGACTGAGGATAAACTCAATGCTCCTTGGGGGGGGGAGGTAATAAAGAGCATTTTCCTTCCTATCTGCCACCATGGCTTTTGCAAGAATAAAGAAACCCTCTTTAGAAAAACAGGAGGAGACTTGAAACTCCCAGGGGAAGTGCTGATGCGCACCTATCACCAATGCAGTTGTGATGACCCAAAGGGGCGTGGCACAAAGGCAACACAGTCAGATCATCAGTAGGAGTCCCTTTATTAGCTCCAACATTGCCCCCAATGTCCCAGTTACCTTCTGGGCTGGAGAAAAACTCTCCCAGGAACAGCCTTTGGCTGCAGAGAATCAAGTCCAAAATGTGGTCAACAAAAACTGTAACTATAAGTCCAAGGCAAAATGAGGTAATTAGTCCAGCAGGGCAGGAGAAGGAATTCCAGACATGAAGGAATGGCTGTAATTCAACACAGTTGGGAGGGTGCCAGGAACACAGAACAAAGTATACATAAGATAAACTCATGTTTGCTCCCAGCAGCTGCCGCACTCAGCATGCATTTCTTTTAAACTCTCATTCCCAGCTGCGGCTAATGAAGGGAATCGGGGCCCTTTCTTCCCCTGTAAGCCATGCAACCCATGTTGCTCCCTTCTCCATTCCTCCCTGCATGCCCTAGGATAAAGAGGGGGTGGGCCTGGGTCTTCCTCTGAATGCCCAGCCAGACTGTGCCCTTCTCCAGTTTCCTTCACAGCCACGGGAGCTACACTCCCACTCCCTGTCAGCTGCTCAATCTCCCCCTCGGAATCAGATCCCAACAGGGGCATGACAGCAGTTGCGCACCTGGTTCTAACATTTGGGGGGGGCAATGAAAAAGTCCTTAGGATAAAAACCAGAAGATGCATTTTGCACTGCAATGGTGAATTTAGGGGTGGGGTGGGGTTGCTAAGCAAACATGGCCATTGTAAAGTAAATGCTTTGGTCATAAAATGAATCCAGGGCTTCACAAACTTAACACTACAGGTAGTTCTTAACTTGCAAAGCCATTCGTTTAATGATGGGTTCAAAGTTGTCACACAACACTGGAGGAAAAAATAAAAAAACAGGTTCTCACCCTTAAGGACCGTTGCAACCTCCTCGTGATCACGGAATCAAAATCGGCACTTGGTAGCTGCCATGTATTAACAATTATTCTGGCAGTCGTGTTAATTTACTTCAGCATGGTTTGTGTTGGTTTTCTTATTTCTAATTTATCTGTACTTTGGGTTCGGGCTGCATTTCTTTCCTTCGTAGACTGTTTTTGGAAGAGTTTGATCTCCCTCCGAAAATAATTGGACATTGGGGGCCAAGTTGGAGGCATTAAAGAGAATTTATTCTACTTTTGTGCCTTTGTTGCTTTTGTGCCACGCCCCGGGTCATCACAGCAAGCCCCGTTCTAACTGTCAGGAGAAATTTCTCCTTAGTTCTGGGTTGCTTCTCTCCTCTTGCGGAGTTGGCTGTTTTTAGATTGTCATCGCTTGGTCCTTTGGGGACCACGCAATGACTTGGCAGAAGAATAGTGGAGCAACTGCTGTTTTTTCAAAAAGAACATTTAAAGGTGGTCTCCATGAATCCTATCCATCCATCCATCCATCCATCCATCCATCCATCCATGGAAGCTTGTCAAGCGACCCAGATGGAAGGAAGCCCAAGCACTGGCTATTCATCCCTGATCATGCAACGGGAGGGAGGGCTATTGTAGGCCAACAGATGTGCCGAACATCTAGCTCGGGTGTCAGCCACCCGCAGCTCTGGAGCTGCATGCGGCTCTTTGGGCCCTCTGCTGTGGCTCCCTGTTGGGTGATCCTACCACTGGCTGGCCCCTCCCCTCGCCTTCCCCTCCCAGTCATGCCTCACCTGGCCTGAGAAGGTAAAACACAAAAAA
This sequence comes from Naja naja, assembly GCA_009733165.1. Lineage (NCBI taxonomy): Eukaryota > Metazoa > Chordata > Lepidosauria > Squamata > Elapidae > Naja > Naja naja. The sequence continues at coordinate 5,133,279 of CM019161.1, forward strand.
CAGAAATGAGAGGGAGGGAGGAGGGAGGGAGGGAGGGAGGAGAGAGAGACCCATTTCCCACAGAAAACACCGGGAGCCACAAAACCTGGGTAGGCGTGGTGGGGTGTGTGTATCATGTGATTGGGTGGGAGTGATGTTGATTTGGCCACGCCCACCCAGGTTTTGTGGCTCCCAGTGTTTTCTGTGGAAAACGGGCCCAAATGGCTCTTTTGAGTGTTTAAGGTTGCAGACCCCTGATCTAGCTTGATGACTTCCTTCATGTAAATAAACAAGTTGGGAGCGTGATTCAGTGCTCACTGTGTGTATGTTGGCAAGGCAGCACAGCAGTGTGTTTTTTCTCTATTTCCAGCAAATGCCTTTTAAAAAAAAAAACACTGAAAACACACACAAACAACGGATACGCAGAATGGTGTCATCTGCGTATCCCGTTTGGCTCTATTTCTGCAGAAAGAATTGCGTCTTTACAAAGGATTATTGAATGGGTGACATTTGGATGTGGGACTCCCGACTGTTAGTACAGAACCAGCTTATAGAAGATAGAATTTTAGAGCTGGAAGGGATTGTGGAGGTCTTCTAGCCCAACCCTCCTGCTCAGGGCAAGAGTCCTTCTACCATCCTGGCCAAAAGGTTGTCTGATCTCTTCTTGAAAGCCTCCAGTGATGGAGACACCTGGAAACTGCAGGCCACCAGCAGGAAGACCAAAACTCCTGGGATTCTTGCATCAACCTTGTAGCTAGCTTGAGCCAGACACAACGTCTGCACTGGGGATGAGGGGCACAGCTTCAGACCAGCACTTAGTCCCTTAGTAGGGCTTGAATTCCAGGAGACGTGATGGAGTACCCCTTGGCTGCCTGGAGGACTGGCATTGATGTCAAACAGGAGAAATAAAGGTGCCATAGAATCCTTAATAACCATGATGAAATGTAGCATTTCCTTTTCCCTTTCCCTTCCCCTCCCCCTTTTTTTCCTTTTCCTTTTTGTCTATTTCCTTCCTTGTGTTTCTCTTTCTTCCTTCCCTTCCTTTCCCTCATTTTCCTTCCCTTCCCTCATTTTCCTTCCCTTCCTTTCCCTTCCTTTCCCTTTTATCTTCCCTTCCCTCATTTAACTTCCCTTTCCTTTTCTTACCTTCCCTTCCCTTTCTCCTTTTATCTCCCTTCCCTTCTGATGATTTGAATAATCTCTACTCAGTAGTTCTACTTCATGTGTTTGGTTCTTGTTCCTCTACCGTTCACTGCCTTGTGGAAAATTCAGGGCCCAGGTCCCATCTGTTGTAGGAGTGCAGCCAAAGACTACAAATTTGTCTCATTTTCATGATTTGGTGTGCCCATTTGCATTTCAAAAAGCAAGGGCCAGGGCTCAGAAATATGCAAACAAATTTGTTCTGGCTTTAGCTGCCGTTTTCCGTGACCATGTTATAAATGGCTTTTTTTAAAAAAAAAAAGTTAACATTTTCTGGTTTAAAATAAGTGATTGTCTGGGTTACAGCATTTATTTTTAAGCTTATTTTGTAGATACCCACTTTTTAGTTTGGAATTGAAACCGATGAACACAGCATTCCTTTCTTCGAATTTTCTCTATAACAACAGCCCCTTTTATTGTGCAGATGTGGGTAAAATAATGGCTGTATGCTAACAGGATCCCAAATAGACCAGCTTATTTTAGAATCATAAAGCTGGAAGGGACCTTGGAGGTCTTCTAGTCCAACCCCTTTGCTCAAAGCAGGAGACTTTAAACCATCTCGATCAAATGATTGTCCAGTCTATTCTTGAAAACCTCCAGTGATGAACCGCCCACAATTCAGAGAGACAAGCTATTCCATTGGTTAATTGCAATGCAATGCAATCCTAAGTTGCATTAACAGAGGGATACAATCAAGAACAAGGGAGGTACTAATACCACTCTATAAAGCCTTAGTAAGACCACACCTAGAGTACTACATCCAGTTTGGGTCCCCACAGTACAAAAAAGATGTTGAGACTCTAGAAAGAGTGCAGAAAAGAGCAACCAGGATGATGAGGGGACTGGGCTGGAGGCTGAAACATGTGATGAACGGTTGCAGGAACTGGGCCTGGCTGGTCTATGGAAGAGAAGGACCAGGGGAGATATGAGAGCAGTCTTCCAATATTTGAGGGGCTGCCACAGAGAGGAGGAAGGGGTCAAGCTATTTTCCAAGGCACCCGAAGGCCAGACAACGAATAATGGGTGGAAACTGAACAAGGAGAGATTCAACCTGGAAATAAGGAGAATTTTTCTGACAGAGAGAACAATCAACCAGTGGAACAAGAAGTTGCCTTTGGAAGTTGTGGGAGCTTCATTGCTGGAAGCTTTCAAGGAGAGACTGGACTGCCATCTGTCAGAAATGGTGTAGGGGTCTCCTGCTTGGCCGGGGGTTGGACTAGATGACCTACAAGGTCCCTTTCAACTCTGTTAATCAGTTAAATTTGTTAAACTTCTCTTTGCCGGAAGGTCACATTCCAGTAGAGAGAAGTTCCCTGAGGATGTCAAGGAAGCTCGGAAGGCAAAACCTCTGGTCCCAGTGAACGACCCAGTTTATATCCTGCAACATTATCCTGGGGCACATACATTCGCCTTCATTTCACGTCTTAAAACTGCCCTTTCTCTTATTTGCCTTCTTTTATGTTGAGCGATTTAACAACAGGCGGGGATCAGCCGAAGTGTTTTCTCATCTGTGTTTGCAGTGCGCCTGGTTCATTTGTCCCTCTGATTTTATCTTAGAACCCGTGTGATTTAATCGCCGGAGTGTCTGGAGTGGAAACAATGAAACAGGAATGAACCAGATTCTTGGATTCGTGGCTTGGAGCCAGCCACTTGCCCAAATTCCCAGAAGGTGAGAATAGATGGCAGTAGTAAAGGTAAAGGTTCCCCTCGCACATACGTGCTAGTCGTTTCCAGCTCTAAGGGGCGCTGCTCATCCCCGCTTCAAAGCCGAAGAGCCAGCGCTGTCCGAAGATGTCTCCGTGGTCATGTGGCCGGCAGGACTAAATGCCTTCGAAGGCGCACGGAACACTGTTACCTTCCCACCAAAGGGGTCCCTATTTTCCTGCTTGCGTTTTTTACGTGTTTTTGGTCTGCTAGGTTGGCAGAAGCTGGGACAAGGAACGGGAGCTCACTGTTCTGACCCAGGCTTTGTCAAACGTGCTGAAACACAAGCTTGTTTGAAAAGCAAAACCTACTTTAATGCGACGCTGGAAATTACTTTTAATTCACAGCCAGAACTAATCTTAAACAGTTCCCCAAGATAAGCCCATGCTTGTCAGTGCTGGGGAACACTGCCAAAAACAGAAGTCTCCAAAGTAATTATAACAGAACCCACCCGAAGTATCAGAAAAAAACTGACCAGAATATGTAGAGCTTCAAGAAGGACTCAGAATCTAATTGAACTACTTGCTTCCTGCAAAGGTTTCGTCATTGAGGTCTGACTTCTATCCCTTATGGGAGGGGCAATCACCTCCCAGCCTTACTCCCAAGTCGCCCCTTTTGTTTCAGCTGCTCTCGCCTTCTAGAAGCTCTGCGCACACGCGCACTGGGAACAGGCTCTCCTTGTCCCTCTGCCTCACTGCTGCCAGACTCCGAAGGCTTTGGAGGCAGCACGCCATTCCCAGATGATCCTGGCCCCATCCCTGCATCAGACGCAGGATCCTCGTCCAAGTCCTCTCCAGAGTCCCTGACTGGTTCCCTTTTGTCCTCACTGTCCAATACCTCTGCCGTCCACACCGGCTGCCAGTGAACCACAACACTCACTCGTTTATGCGCACTAGGGATTTGAACCGCCGAACTGCTGACCTTTTCTGATCGACAAGCTCGGCATCCTTAGCCACTGAGCCGCCACGTCCCTCAGATGGGCGTAGTAGCCCCATCCTAAAGCATCTTAGAGAACGAGCGGGCTGGGAAGATGAGAAATGACACAATGTTTATTTACAGTTTATTTAAATGCTGTTTTTTTTTTAATGATGAGAAGAACCAGGTCCCATTCATACCACTCAAGAGGCAGGCAAGGAAATGGGGCAATATGATTTTCTTCCTCTCATTCTGTGACTTAGAGCTATTTTTAGTCCCAAATAGACCCAGCCTCACTTGGGGGTAAATGAACTCCCCCCACGTGCCAGCCTTGTTCTCTGGGTTGAACTGTCGATTATGCAGTGTGTCCTAGTTTCTGGGGTCTTTGGTACTCTCTGAGCTTGGCTGTTTTCTTGCAGACATTTCATTACCAAACTAGGTAATATCATCAGTGCTAGAAGGGAGAGAGGTTTACGAGATGCCGGAAGAGGAAGAGGACTGCAGGGTCCTTGGTGCTCCCTGAGCTTGGTTGTTTTCTTGCAGACATTTCATGACCCAACTAGGTAATATCATCAATGCTATTTTAACAGGACGTTTCTTCTTCTGATGACTGAAATAATGCTCTAGAGCAGGGGTAGTCAACCTTTTTATACCTACCACCCACTTTTGTATCTCTGTTAGTAGTAAAATTTTCTAACCGCCCACCCGTTCCACAGTAATGGTGATTTATAAAGTAGGGGACAAAACCCCTACTGCCCACCATGAAATCTGGAACGCCCACTAGTGGGCGGTAGGGACCAGGTTGACTACTACTGCTCTAGAACATGATAGCGAGGGGGGGAATCAGCTGTGCCACGCGATTTAGATTAGCTAGAAAGCAAGAAATCCAATGATTTCCTGCTTTCTAGCTAACCCTAAATCTAAAGCACAGCTGATCGTTGGAAATACTGGTTGGCCCGAACCGGTAGGACTTTTTTTTACTACCGGTTCACTCGAACCAGGCCAAACCGGTAGAATACCACCACTGGGCCTAACCCAGTGATGGCGAACCTTTTTGCTGTGGTGTGCCAAAAGTGTGTGCGCGTGCCACCACCCACAGTGCAATGTGCCCCCACTGCACATGCACATGCAACACCCCCGCCTTGCCCTCTTACCTGCACTGCTCATGCGTGCACCTCCCAGCTGATTTTTGGCGTGTTTGAGGCCATTTTTGCCCTCCCAGAGGCTCAGGGGAAGCCTTTGTAGCCTTGGGAGGCTGAAAACGGGCCCATTTCGGTACTTCCGGTATTTCCGGAAGGCCTGTTTTTCGGCCTCCTGAGGCTGCAGAGGCTTCCATTGAGTCTCCAGGAGGGGGAAAATAGCCTCAAATACACCAAAAATCATCTGGGAGGTGCATGCATGAGCAATGCAGGTAAGTTTGGCTGGGGCACGTGTACCCGCAGAAATGGTTCTGCGTGCCACCTGTGGCACACATGCCATAGGTTCACCATCATGGGCCTAACCCATGTACCCAGGGGTGGGATTCTACCAGTTCGCACCTATTCGCAAGAGCCAGTTGTTAACATTCTAAGCAGTTCGGAGAACTGGTTGTTAGAAGAAATTACTGGCCTAATCCTGTAAGGAAGGCAGGAAGGAAACATTCTGGTGTTGCTTACAGAAACTGCCTCTCTGTTAACCCTTATTACATTCTTGGCAGGACTAGACTTTCTGTCTCGGGAACTTCTCTGGAGTTTCCCCCCCCTCCTTTGCTGGTACTTTGCTTGTGTAGAGTGACCATTCAAAGTTGCAATGGCACTGAAAAAAGTGACTTATGACCATTTTTCACACTTACGACTGTTGCAGCATCCCCACAGTCATGAGAGGCCAGGCAAGGAGATGCATACCTCAATGTGAGTGATATTGAGTTGACCACGCCCAGCCAATAACATGACCACCAAGCCACGTCCACCCAGTCACATGACCACCAAGCCACGCCCACCACCTAAGCCACACCCACAGAACCGGTTGTTAAAAATTTGAATCCCACCTCTGCATGTACCCCAACGGTTTTCGTTCCCAACTCTTATATTTGGAAATCTATCCAATGCAACGAAAGGAAGAAACGATCGTTTTCCCTCCCCGGAGCACCAAGAAAGAGCTGGTCACCAGCCTACCATAAATTTGGAGGGCTTCCAATCAATGCAGAAGGTCTATATTTTTCATCGGGGTGAGGAGCTTGCCAGCCTGATAGAACCACTGTGAGCAATGGCTCTGCTTTCTCTAAATATAGTGCTATATAATCTGGGCTGCTCGTTCACCGTTATTTACCTAAATGGTTTGGAAAACAAGGAAGTCTTGTCCGTTTTTCTATGGGTGCCTCTTTTCTTTCTTTCTTTTTCTTTTTCTAAACATAGCTTTGCTTTTGCAAATATCTGCAGATCGTTAATGTCTAAAAATACGCCCTGGTTTGAGGTCCTGCATCCAAACTAAACTTGTGGGTAGAAGCTGAGAAGTAGAGGCGAGAGAAAGAATTTGTGTATCAGGAAATCACAAGTTTCTGTGGGTTTCCCCCATTCTAGGACACACAGAGAAGGGCAGGGGTGTGCAACTATGGGATTCTGGGAGTTGAAGTCCACAGGTCATAAAGGGGCCATAGTTGCCCACCTGGCTCAGGAATTCTGGGAGTTGAAGTCCACTAGTCAATAAAGCAATAGACTGATATACCTCTTCAGAGTGCTTTACAGCTTTCTCTCAGCGGTTTACAGAGTCAGTTTATTGTCCCCAGAAATCTGGGTCCTCATTTTACCCACCTGGAAAGATGGAAGGCTGAGCCTGCTGAGAATCGAACTGCCAAATTGCAGTCAGCCGGCAGCCAGCAGAAGCAGCCTGTAGTACCGCAGTCCAACCACTGCACCACCGCAGCTCTTAAAGGTACCATTGTTGTCCACCCCTGGAATAGGGTGTATTATAGATATCTGGGGATTGCTACACAAGACGTTCTTTATATTATGGACGTAACATTTTCGGTAGCCCAAAAGAACATTATTTTTCTCATCCAAAAAGGCAAGATGGAGTAGATGTGATGGAACCACACTCTTCCAATTTCAGCTCCCTGTAAAGGTCACCCTGAGCTATGTTCATACAAAGCATGGCATCATGATTTCATTAAACCTTGGTTTGTTAAACACGCTGCCATTGCTCATTCCTATATAACATTAAGCCACGATGAAATGAGTTTATCCCACTGAACCCAAAGCACAAAAGCATATTTATTAAATGTATAGATCTCTGGTACTATCAGTTCAACTCTCGGGGTTTCACAACACATAAGTAGGTTTGAGGCCAACGTATAAACCAAGTTGGTCATTATTCTACCTGTCCTAGTATTGCAGTAAAAAAAAAAACTGGATTCAATAACATAAGATAGAGACATGAGTTGTGGTAGGGCAAATTTTTTGCAAAGATTGTGCAATGTTAGGCTGAGTGATTTAGAGCAGTTGTAATGTTTCCTTTTGTCAAGACAAAAACAGCTCCATACTGCATACCTTTCTGAATTAAATATGTCATCATCATCTTATCACAACATAATTGTTTTTTTGTCTCTTGTTTGAGATGGTGTGTGGGTGTGCATATATATGTGTGTGTGTGTGTGTGTGTGCATGTTTATGTATACTCGTTTTCTTTACTGAAGATTGATGCGAATTGGGCTTAGTGTATGCACTTTAGAGTAACTGATTTATTACTGCACAATTTTGGAAAGCATATCTGAGTTTTCTTTTTGCTTTTAAGGGAGGTTGAAATCCTCCAGAAGTCCTCAGATTTCAGCACTCAAGAAGGGATAGTAAATGTTAAGTTTGCATGAAGAGACAGACACGGAGTGCTTCAAGCTCTTAGTTTATTAGTGACTACAGCTCAGAACAGACCCAATTTGGCTGGGCTGCGGCTGCTACTTATAGCCAGCAGCCGCAGTTGCCAGCCAATCAGAGTGCAGGGTTTTCCCGCACTTTTTAAACCAATCATTTCCAACATTTTACAAGAACAGTTCAAACTAAACCAATTACTTCAAACTACATACATAACACCCTCCCCACTAGGTTCAGTCCATACTCAAACCCCAACCTATCTAATGTATTCTTTTAAATAGGTGGGGCTCTTACGTGTATGTTGAGACCTCGTGGTTCAGATGTTTTAAGGTTCTCACCTTGTGAGAGAGGAAATGTGTCTGCTGACATTTCCTTACTTGGACTTGTAGTAATGGTAGAACCTGTTTGGTTACTACAACCTGGTCTCTCCTCCCAATCCATCTCCAACCCAATGTCAGCCTAAATCAGGTAGTGATGTGCAATCTTCCATTTGTGAAAATGGTTGTTGGTATTGTGACAGGTTTTGGAATGGTTCCTGTCGTGTTAGCTCGTTACACATGGGGTTGATTCTTACTTGCTGATTACTCTCATAATCCTCCCTTCCCCTAGAAGAGGCAGTAGGTATGGGAACCAGAGAGGAGCAAAAGCATGCTCCTGAGGCAATCTGGATCTTAACTGATCAATGTGCCTGCTCCAGAGGACACCATCCTCCGTTTGTACCCTGTAAGACCTGGGGCCTGTGATTTGGGTTATCTCAGCAGGAATCCATAATGGTTCACCCATGAGGTTCTTAGCATAAACAGAATCACCCACAGTGAAAGTGCAAATTTTACTAGTGGAATCTAGTGGTGCTGGGTGCGTAAGTGGGATGGAGGCGGTCAAGGGGAGACCTACCCATCAACAATTCAGCTGGGGTTAAATTAGTTGAGGGGTTGGGAGTGATATGCTGAACACTGAGAAGTTTTTCAACTCTCTCAGTGATATCCCCTGGACCCAATTGCTGAAGTTTTTCCTTGGTAAATCGTACCATACATTCAGCCCGCCGTTAGCAAGGATGCCCAGGGGCTGTCAGGGCATGTCTGATACCCTGTTGGGCTGTATATGATTCAAAAAGGTTGGATGTAAATTGAGGGCCATTGTCAGAAACAAGCACATCATGTAACCCATGAGTTACAAAAAGCTTTTAACCTGTTTGATGACAGCTTCAGTTATGGTGGATGCCATAGGGATAACCTCCAGCCATTTGGAATATGCATCAACTATAATAAGGAAAGTGTGCCCTCTGGTAGGGCCAGCAAAATCAATGTGAATCCTGGACCATGGGCCCCTAGGATATTCCCATTCCTGTGTGGGGGGAGAGGTGGGCAGGCCTGACTACCTGACAGTTGGGACAAGATGCAACCAGTTTTCAACCATTTTGTCAATACCTGGCCACCATACATAACTCCTGGCCAATCCTTCATTCTGACAATTCCTGGATGACCCATGTAACATTTCCAAAACCTCTTTTGTAGTTTTGCAGGAATAACCACCCTGTTACCCCACAAAATACATCCTCTTAATACAGATAATTCAGTTTGCCTGGATTTAAAAGGTTGGCAGGTGAGGTAGATCTTGAAGTGCCAACCTTTCTTAATCCAGCCGATGACAGGAGCCAATAAAGTGTCTTTGGCAGTCTCTCTGGCAATTTGAGCAGCATGTACTGGAAGTTTGGCAACAGTTTCTAGAAAAAAGAGTCTCAGGAACAGGGTCCTCAATGTGTGAAGGAAGTGGGCAGCGACTCAAAGCATCTGCATGCCCAATGTCTTTACCAGGTCTGTGGATCAGTTTGTATGAATAAGCAGCAAGAAATTCAGTCCATCTCAGCATTCTTGGTGACAGGATCGTGGGCGTTGGTTTGTCCCCTGCCACAATGCCTAAAAGAGGTTTGTGATCTGTGACAACAGTAAATGTTCTCCCATATAAATACTCATGGAATTTCTTGACAGCTGCAACAATTGCCAAGGCTTCCTTGTCCAGTTGGCTGTAATTTCTCTCTGCTTTAGTCAAAGTGCAGAGTAAAATGCAATAGGGGCTTCCCTCCCGCTGGGAAGCATGTGGCTCAACCCCCTCCCCTACTCCCAAAGGGGAGGCATCACAAGTCAGAACAACAGGAAAGTTTTCAGAGAACTGTATCAGCACAGCATCAGACGTGATTAGTCTCTTGATATTGTTAAATGCAGCTTGTTCCTTCCTCCCCAGACCCAAGCAGATTTTTGTCCAGCAACCTATGTAGGGTTCTGCAATGGTTGCCTTCTGAGGTAGAAACATATGATAGAAGTTAATGAGTCCCAAGAATGCTTGCAAATCTGTTTTGCATTTTGGCCTGTGGGCTTCTTTGATTGCCTGAACCTTTGCCTCTGTGGGGTGGATGCCATGTTTATCAATCATGTAACCCAAGAATTCCACTTTATCTGTTCTAAGTGTGCATTTTCTTCTTTGACTTTTAACCCTGCTTTTTTGAATCTAGTTAAGACTTCCCTGAGTCTCTCAAGTAATTGAGTGTCATTTTCAGCAGAAATTAAAACATCATCAAAATAGGGCACCACCTGGCAACCCTTGTAACATTCTTTCCATAAGGCTTTGGAAGATGCCTGGTGCCACGCTTACTCCAAATTGCAATCTTTTGCATTTGAAGGCACCCTATGGGTCACAATGGTTTGGGCTTCAGCAGTGGCATCATCAACTGTTAATTGTTGATATGCCTGTGCCAGGTCCAACTTGGCAAAACTGTGCCCCTCCAAGAGAATGTAATAAATGATGCACTACTGGAACTGGATATGCGCTGTTGTAGCGCATGGTTCAATGTCCCCTTGTAGTCTCCACAGATTCTCACAGACCCATCAGCCTTGACTGGTGTGACTATGGGTGTCTCCCACCTGGAGTGATCAGTGGGCTCTAAAACCCTTGGGCTATTAGTTTATCTAATTGTGCATCAATTTTTCCTTTAAGGCAAATGGGACCCTTCTGGGTTTTAAACGGATTGGTTGTACCTTGGGATCTAGGTTAAATGTGATGGGGTCCCCAAGTACTTGCCTAATCCGTTGCTGAAGACCTCTGGAAACTCAGACTTCAAGGCCTCTTCCCGCTCAGTGTTGCTCATGTGATTGATGCCAGTCACCTCAATGCCCAATGGGTTGAACCACTCAAGGCCCAGCAGACTTGGGTGGTCCTTGTCCACGATGGTCAGTGGTAGGCGTTTGGTGTGGCCCTTGAATTTCACGTTGAATTCTCTTGTTCCAACTACTGGAATCTTGTTCCCTTGGTTTAAGAGTCAATGCTTGCTTCTTGAAGTGCTTCTTCTGGATGTTGGGAAGAAGTCTGTGAATAGTGTCCCATGACACCATAGATAGGTATGAGCCTGAGTCCACTTCCATTTGGCAAGGCCTTCCTTCAATAAGTACCTTGACATGCACTTTTCTGCTTCTTAAAGGTGATGAATGACCAATAGTTACTGTTTGATGAGTTTCATTCTTCCATTTGCTTCTGTGCTGCCCCATTTTCTCACTGAGATTGTTGGGCCTGAATTCTTTGTCTTTGCTTGTAGCAAACTTTCTTCTGTTGGGTGGAGTTCTGGATGATTTGCAGACTCTTGCTAGGTGTCCTCTTTTATCACAACGGAGGCAAATGGTGTCTAAAAACTTGCATTCAGTGCGGGGTGGCTTCCCCACAACCTCTGCAGTAGAAATCTTGCCTCTTTCTTCCCAGGTCTTTCTTTTTCCGCTCCATTCTGAGTCTGTAAATTCCTTCCTCCACCTCACTACAGTCTGACTCAGAATCTATTTGCTCACAATGAGTTGTTGTGGACTTTTCCACATCAGGATGGCTTGTGGCCTTGTTGATTTTCTTCATGGCTGCTGCTGAGGACTTGATAGCTTCTGCTGAAGAGGCCTCTTCTATTGCTTCCTTCAGCGTGATCTTAGGTTTCAGTAATAACTTGCTCTGTAGCACCTTGTCTTTAAGGCCCAGAACAAATCGATCGCGCATGGCCTCTTCTAAATTGTTAAACTATGGGATAGTTTTAATTTTTAATTTGGTTTTATTGGACCTTATAGTGATTTAATTTCTTAATTTCTTTTTTAATTATTTATTGTATTTGTATGTTTTAACTGTGAGCCACCCAGTCTTCGAGATGGGGCAGCATATAAGTCCAATAAAATAAAATAAATAAATAAATAAATAAATTTGCATGCACCCCCAATGTCTCTTAAACTTGCCACAAAGTCATTTACGCTTTCCCTTGATCACGACGGTAAAACTCGTGTTCTTAATGAGGCACGATACTTGTGGTAATGGGCTCTTAACAGTTTTTCTAAGTCAAGCCAGTCCATTACCTTCACGTCTGCAGCTCCCGCCAATGCCTTCTCCATCTTGAAAACTGCCGGACCGCAGTACGTGAGAAAGACCGCCCTCTTCCGCTTCTCGAAATGTCGGCAAGATTGTTTCCCAGATACATTTGGAAACGATCTGCATACGACTCCCAGTCTTCTGCCGTCGGATCAAACGGGGCTGGGGGGCATGTTCAGTGCAGCCATCTCGCTCTCCTTCTGTTCTGCATTGCGGTCTTCTTCAGGGGAATCCCATCCTTGTCGCCAGTGTTAAGTTTGCATGAAGAGACAGACGCGGAGTGCTTCAAGCTCTTAGTTTATTAGTGACTACAGCTCAGAACGGACCCAATTTGGCTGGGCTGAGGCTGCTACTTATAGCCAGCAGCCGCAGTTGCCAGCCAATCAGAGTGCAGGGTTTTCCCGCACTTTTTAAACCAATCATTTCCAACATTTTACAAGAACAGTTCAAACTAAACCAATGACTTCAAACCTACATACATAACAGTAAATAATTTGTGTACTAATATTGACATGAACAAAAGGTAGCACTTGACTTAACTGCCTTAGGCCAGTGGTCGCCAACCTGTGGGCCTGGGACCACTGGTAGTCCACAAGAAAAATTTGGTGGTCTGCAGAGAAACGTCGCCCCCCAAAGTGATCAATCCAGGCTGTGTGGGAACATAAGGCTGGGCTGCCCACATGGCCTATGGGAGCACAAGGCTTGTGTCACTTGCATTGCAAACAATACGAGGTAGTGAGGGGAGGGGGGAAAGGGTGGAGGGGGGGGAACTTGCCCCACTCGCCCCACGTGCCTGGCCTGGCCACCGGGCTGCTTCTTTCCGCTTCTTTCTTCTGATTTTGGCTGCACACAAGGAAAGCAGCAGAAGTCTTTCTTTCTCTCCCCCAAACTCTGCCAGAAAGGTGTCTTTGGGACCCTGCAAGGCCTCCTGCTCCAAGAGGCTGCACCAGCAAAGACTCATTTCTGGCGGAGTTTGGGGGAGAGAAAGAAAGACTCCTGCTGCTTCTGCTGCTTTCCTTACATGAAGCCAAAAGTCTCTCTCTCTCTCTCCCTCTTAGAATGGAGCGGGAGACGGTATCCTGCAATCCCAAATAAAGAATGATCAGTCAGTAGGAAAACGGGGTGGAGTATTTTCCTGCAGACTTTTTTTGGGATTTCCCCAGGGTCTCTGCTCCGTGGGATTTAAACTTATGAGTTTGGTGGTCCCTGAGGTCCAAAAGGTTGGCGACCCCTGCCTTAAGCAACCTGGAATTAAGGAGAAATTTAATTGTCTTAATTGTTAGGAAGGTTCTCCTTAATTTCAGGTTGCTTTTTTTCCTTGATTCGTTTCCATCCATTGTTTCTTGTGATTCTTTCTGGTGCTTTGGAGGGTAATTTGAGCCCCTCTTCCTTGTGGCAGCCCCTCAAATATTGGAATACTGCTATCATGTCACTCCTAGTCCTTCTTTTCTCTACCCAATTCCTGCAACCATTCTTCATATGTTTTTGTCTCCAGGCCTTTCATCATCTTAGCTGCTCTTCTTTGCACTTTCCCCAAGGTCTCAACCTCTTTTTTATAATGTGGTAAGCAAAACTGGATGCAGTATCCCAGGTGTGGCCTTACTAAGGCTTTATAACAGCTTGCCTCCAGAAGTTGTGGGTGCTTCATCACAGGAGGCTTTTAAGAAGAGACTGGACAGTCACTTCTCTGAAATGGTAGAGGGTCTCCTGACTGAGCAAGGGGCTGGACTAGAAGAGCTCCAAGGTCCCTTCCAGCTCTACTCTGATTGCATTTCAGATAAACTCTTCACAAAATCTGGGTTCGAAGAGACCACTCTTCTACGGTGCACCAACTCACCGCTCCCTTAACCTGGTTTTCCAGAATGAAAGACAACACACTGGGTTCAGAGAACACATTACACGAGGAATAATTTGTATAAGGAAACTGAGCAACTAAGATGATTACAGGCCTGGAGACTAACTCTGAGAACGGTTTCAGGATTTGAGTATGGCCAGTCTAGAAAAAAGAATTAGGGGTGACATGATAGCAGTATTCCAGTATTGGAGGGGCTGCCACAAAGAAGAGGGGGTCAAGTATTCTCCACAGCACCTGAAGGCAGGATAATGGGTGGAAACTAATCAAGGAAAGAAGCAACCTGGAACTCAGGAGAAACTTCCTAACAGGGAGGACAATCAACCAGTGGTACTGCTTGCCACCAGAAGTTGTAGTGCTCCATCGCTGGAGGCTTTTAAAGAAGAGACTGGACAGCCATATGCCTGAAATCATGTAGGGTTTCTTGCTTGAGGAAGGGGTTGGGCTAGAAGACCTCCAAGACCCCTTCTAACTCTGTCCTGGTTGCCTGCATTCACACAGAATAGTACACTAGCAACCAAACACATTTAGGCTCAGTGAGGCCTTTTGAATTCAGCTAAACTTGCTCTTCGCTCCCACTGAGATTTATGGACCTAAGCAAAGTTCTACCTGGTTAGTCACTCATCCCTCTGGGTAATTAAATTACCTTGCTAACCAAGCCAATGAGATGCAAGTACAGTTTTTCTGCCTTAGAATGGAGGTTTTCAAAAGCCAGAGCTCCTTGGAAAGCGAACTGTTAAAAATACGTGCATTTGAAAATATGCAAAGTGGCTCTCTTATTTTAATTGCCTCCTCCTTCAGGTAGTTGAGCTTCAGAAGCAGCACAAACCCTACTGTCTCTTGTAGTGCAATTAATTTGATGCCCTGTCTGCATTTTTCTCCCCAAGTCTGCCTTGAGACAAGCTTTGAACTTCTGAAGACGTCTTTGCTAACAATGTTGGCTCTTAGCCTGCCTGCATTTTGTTTTTACCTGATTGACAGTGTTTCTCTCCAGTACTTAGAAAATCCTCATCACCTCTTCTTTTCCCTTTTTCTAAGAGGGCTTAGAATCTTAGAATAGAACAGAGCTGGAAGGGCTCTTATAGGTCATCTAGTCCAGGGGTCGCCAGCCTTTTGGACTTCAAGGACCACCAAACTCATAATTTTAAATCCCGCGAACCACTAGTATGAAAGTTGACTGACAGGTGGCTTGCTGACGTTGGTGGGAAAGTCGGTCCCGTATTCCAGAGCTGCAGGAGTCACAGGACTGGCCCTTTGGTCATCCTGGAGCAGCTGCTCCAGTCCATGGCAGGCTGGTGCACCCAGGTGGAGGAGCAGCTGCTCCGGGATGACCAAAGGGCCAGTCCTGTGACTCCTGCAGCTCTGGAATATGGGACCGACTTTCTCACCAATGTCAGCAAGCCACCCCGGGGCGGGATTCCCTCCCCCGCCGTTGATCTTACCTTCCAGGTCTTACCTTCCAGTTCCAGCTTGCATGGCTCTACTCAAGGTAAGGTTTGTGCTCGGCCAAAGGATGGGGGCCAGCGGGTGGGCGGGCCATGTGGGCAGCGCAGCCTTGTGTTCCTGTGCAGCCTGGATTAATTGTTTTGGGTGGAACATTTCTCTGCAGACCTCCAAAATTCTCTCACGGACCACCAGTGGTCCCTGGCCCACCGGTTGGTGACCACTGTTCTAGTCCAGCCCCCTGCTGAAGCAGGAGACCCTATACTATTTCAGATAAGTGACTGTCCAAATTCTTCTTAAGCACCTCCAGTGATAGAGCGCCCATGACTTCTGGATGCAAAGCTGTTCCACTGGTTAATTGTCTTCATTTTTAGGAAGTTTCTCCGTATTTCCAGATTGCTTCTCTCTTTGATTAGTTTCCATCCATTGTTTCTTGTTCTGTCCTCTTATTACTGGAGAATAATGTGACCCCCCTTTCTTCTTTGTGGCAGCCCCTCAAATACTGGAACACTGCTATCATGTCACCCCTAATTCTTCTTTTCTCTAGACTAGCCAGACCCAAACCCTGCAGCCGCTCTTCATATGCTTTAGTCTCTGGGCCTTTGATCATCTTAGTTGCTCTTCTCTAAACTTTTTCCAAAGTCTCAACATCTTTTTTGTAGTAGAGGGAGCAAAATTGGTTGCAGTATTCCAGGTGTGGTCTTTACCAGGGTTATCATTCTCTCTTTCGATCCCAAGAGGTATTTTTATACTGTACTCTATACTCATGCTTTGCTACGAAACTATGTGATCGCTTAGTTTTGGGGGAGGAAAATAAGGGGGGAAATTGTGCCTCAGCCTACCAGCATCCATTGGTATTCATCTGGCTAGCCTCCTGTCAGTGTGTGAGAGAGTTGAGGGCTGTTTGGAAATTGAAACATGGAAACTGAAACAGTGTTTGCTGTGTGAGCAAGAAGGAGATAGCAAGGAGCTTGGGCGTGGCTTAGCTCAACTGTTCTGTACTAAAGCTGCTTGGTGCTGTGAAACTAAAACTGAAACTCCCCTCCTCTGCTTGTGTTTTGCATTTGGAACAGATTCTTTTTCAGGTGGGGAGGGGGAGTAGAACTCCTTAGCATCAGAGCATGTTAATAATAATAATAATAATAATAATAATAATAATAATAATATAGGAAATACTAATGCTCTGATGGTCATTTGGAAAAATCCTTTCTTAGTGAGCACCTAGAAGCCAAGAGGAATATATGTGCCAAATTTCAAGTTTGTAGGCTTTATGGTTCTGGAGATTTTGTGATGATGCGTGAGTGGTATTTCGCTTTTAGATATATAGATAGATACATTGGAGCCTTTTTCTTCTCTCCTGGAAAGCTCCTTTGCCCATAAATTTAGCCATTGAGCTCAGTCTGTCTTGGCACCGTGTCTTGCTTGACAAGGACAGCCTTGGGATGGAATAGCTAGGTTTTCCAAAACAAAAACAGGATGTTTTCAAAATACGTTTAAAAAAAGCAAATAATAACCAAGAAAGAGACTGCGCAGATGTTGATGCATTGCAAATTGCAGACTGTCCAGTTTAAAGAGAAACACCGTGTATTGAGACATCTGGTAGGGAGTGTAATAATGCATATTTGCATGGTTATTTCTGCAGTTTACATTTGCATCAACACACCACACAGAAGGCCATTTATAGGACTCACAAACCTGGAATTTGCCAGGTGGGGGGTATTTTTGAAACCCATTTCAATATAGATCAAATCAAACCTTTTTATTTAGACCTTTGGCCAGTGTTTACAATACAAAAAAGAGTACACAGAAAAAGAGAAATGGTTTAATGGAACCATTTGTTATTGAGAAAAAGGACAAAATGACAGGGCAAGAAAACAGCAAGTCTTATTATAAGTCTTGTGTGGTTGCATAACTTGGTGACTGTATTTGATCACCTGATATACTAGTGAGCTTAGCATTTCTTAAAATGTTATGCAAGTAGACTTCAACTTACAGCTATTTGTTTAGCGACTATTCAGTTACTTACAACCATTTCTCACACATGACCATTGCAGCATCCCCATAGTCAGGTGATCAAAATTTGGATGCTTTTTTGTTGGGCATGATTCCAGGAAATTACAATAAGGGTAACACATATTTGGTTCTACGCATCCTAACAGCAGCTAGGATTGCATATGCACAATGTTGGAAAAACCCAGAAATCTCCGCAGACGATATTATAATCAAAAAAAGTTCTGGAATGTGCAGAGATGGATAGGTTAACCCTAAAAATGAAAGGAAAAGAAGATTCAGACTACTTCATAACATGGAAACTATTCTATAAATGGTTAAATGACAGATATTGAGGTTAGAGAGTGGAATTAGGTGAAATATGGTTTACAGGAGAAAGAAAAAACAGATGAGGAAATATTTCTGACGATTATATATTCGATACTCTAATGCAGTGCTGGCTAACCTTTTTGGGCTCCCGTGCCGATAATTGTGTGTGCGCTTGCCTGCTCGTGCTCCCGTGCCATCACCCAGATGGCAATGCGCGTGGTCCCCTTGCCTCCTGTGCCTCCTGCTCATGCATGCACAACCCACGTGACTTGTGCGACTCATGTGACCCGCGCTTCTGCGTGTGACCCGCGTGACCCACTCTGCACAGTTCTGCACATGCGTGCGTGACCCCCCCATGCACCACGTGCTTCTGAGCATGTGTGAGTGGGTCCTGCGCACCGCCGCATCCCCACACATGCATGCCAGATACCTGACAATCAGCTGTCAGGCAGGCGGTGTGCGCACATGCGCAGTAGACCTTTTCTGGGCGTGCCGGCAGTAATGGCTCTGCGTGCCACTTCCGGCACGCTGCCATCGGTTCACCACCATGGCTCTAATGGAAGATAATATATGTTATAATATGATTAATGTTATCATATTTGTTTATATATTACTGCATATTTGTTTACACACACACACACACATATATATATTATATAATCATAATGATGATGATGATGTTTTTATGTTTGTATATTAACACCTTGGACATCTAGGGAGCACACTGCTCAACATAGAAAGGAAATGTATGATATAAAATAATAAAAAATAAATAAAATTTTTTTGGGGGGGGAATGCTTGGCAACTGACTCACATTTATGACAGGGACCATCAATGGGGAAGAAGATTTGCTTAAGAACCATGTTACTAACTTAACAACAGTGTGATTCACTTAACAACTGTGGTCAGAGAGGTCATAAAATGGGGCTTGCATTTTCACCTATACTTTCTCTCTTGCCTTTTTTTTTTTGGGCATAGACCTAGATGGAAAATGGGTCAACTTAATTGGGTTTAATTATTCCCAGGACATGATTCACTCCCAGGGTGGAGTTAGCTTAATCCTATGCGTGACTGGGTTTGTTTTGGCCTCAACTCAACTTCCTTTGGGGGAGGCGACTAAGGTCGCCTTTCTTACAGCTGAGTTGCTCTTGACCAGGAATCTAAAATATAGTGTCATAAAATGCATTACCTTCATTGTGTAATCTGCTCCTGCCACAATAATGAGACTCTAGAATGTTGCTATCCCTCCCTCCCTTCTTTCTTTCTCTGTATTCCTCTTCCTTCCCTGTATTCCTTCCTTCCTTGGTGGAATTCAAATTTTTTCTATGGGCATGGCTTGGTGGGCATGGCAGGGAAAGGATACTGTAAAATCTCCATTCCCTCCCCACTCCTGGGAAAAGGTTACCACCGGTTCTCCCAACTACTCAAAATTTCCGCTACCAGTTCTCCAGAACTGGTCATAACCTGCTGAACACCACCTCTGCTTCTTTCCATCCTTCTTTCCCTATATTCCACTCCTTCCCTCCCTCCCTCCCTCCCTTCTTTCCCTGTATTCCCCTTCCTTCCACCCTTCCTTCCTTCCTTCCTTCCTTCACTTTTCCACCCTTTGTCAGATAGATAGATAGATAGATAGATAGATAGATAGATAGATAGATAGATAGATATAGATAGACAGACAGATGATAGATAGATAGATAGATAGATAGATAGATAGATAGATAGATAGACAGACAGATGATAGATAGATAGATAGATAGATAGATAGATAGATAGATAGATAGATAGATAGATAGATAGCCTTTATTGTCATTTTTTTTACTGTGGGCACACTGCCACACATTAAAAATGAAATTCAGTTGCCTGCTATCAAAAGTGCACACATATATAACACATATATACATATGCTACACACCAGAGGTGGTATTCAACAGGTTCTGACCAGTTCTGGAGAACCGGTAGTGGAAATGTTGAGTAGTTCGGAGAACCGGCAAATCCCACCTCTGACTGGAGATTCCACAGCATCCTTCCCCTGCCACGCCAACCAAGCCACGCCCACAGAACCGGTAGTAAAAAAAATTGAATCCCACCATTGGGATTCACACACACACGGCATCCAGCACCTCCTTCTTGGTACTAAGGCATTCTGGATAAGGCATCTGCTAGGAAGTATTTCCCTCCCCCCCAGGCAAATACTTTAATGTAAAGTTAAAATGCTTGACATGTTGCGCCCACCTCACTGACACGCTCAGCAGTGATGGCGCCACTTGGGGCTACAGCTCCAAGGTCTATGGCATCCCGTTCTTCCTTTGGGTCCTTCCTGAGGGTTGTGCAGCAGGATGCCTCTCTTGCTGACATACCATGTTTGTATGTCTCTGGTGAGTGGTGGACACTGATGGTTTGTGATGTCACCTGCTGCTGTAGAAACCAGGAATTCCTGCCTGAGGACAAGACTTCTGCTCTCAAGTAGCAGAAAGAAGTAGAGAGAAGAAGGAGCATCTTGAAGCTGGCAGAGTCATCCAGGCCAGCCAACTGAAAACCGAACCCTTCAAAGACCTCAGACCTCTACAGTTCCTTTTTCCAAAGTCACGGAAGATGGCTCAGGAAATCGATTGGTTAAATAGCCAGGCAGGGCTCTGTCCAGTAGACTTGTACAGACACGACCTCCCTAGGGATGAGAACTGCGAGATGGTTTGCTTCATCGACGTGGCCACCTTGAGCCTAAAGGACAAGGACCAGTTCAAAGCCAAGAAGACCACCAGTGAATCCAGCATCATGTCGATGTCCTCCAACGACTTTGACCTGGCCTTGGAGAACTTGGAAGAGAAGAACGTCATTGTGATCAAGGATAATGAACGGAACAACGCCATCAACACCGTCTGCCTTTTCAAGCAAGGCTCCTTAGAAGAAGCCAACATCGTGAACTGGCTCAGCAACGACCTTCAGAAATACGCCGCTGGCTTCCAGCAGGCCCTGTCCAATTTCAACCTGGCTTCCAAGTCTAAGCCACCTTTCCATGCCTCCATAGCCGACAAGATCTTCCAGAGCACCAACAGTTCTTTCCAGGATTCGGAGACAAATCTGGTCATGCTGCCTGAGTTTGGACGTGGTGGCCTAACTCATTCCTAACTTCTAGTGTCCATCTGTCCACCCGGAAGAGCTCAGGTGTGACCTCTTTTGGGGGAACATCACCACAGCTCCATCACTTCTGAGCTGTTCACTGGACCTCACAATAATACAGCCACTCTCGTATGAGTTTCACTATCGGATATCTAAAACCAGGAGTTGGAGATTCCTAAATCATAATAATTACAAAAAAAAAAAAGTTCTTGACCTTAGTTTTTCTGAGGTGTTTATTTTGTTTGTCTGTCTTGGTAAAACCTCTTTGAGGAAGTAACAGAGGTTGGATGGCCTGGATCTAAAACAGGGGTCTTCAAACTTGACAGCTTGAAGACTTGTGGACTTCAACTCCTAGAATTCCTCCTCCAGTCATGTTAGCTCAGGAATTCTGGGAGTTGGAAGCCCACAAGTCTTAAACTTGCCAAGTTTGAAGACCCCTCGATCTATTCTATCTATTCTATCTATCTATCCTATCTCTTTCTATCTATCTATTCTACCTCTCTTTATCTATTCTATCTATTCTATCTTTCTCTCTCTCTCTCTCCCTCCATCTAACTATTCTATCTTTCTATCTCTCTATTCTACCTCTCTTTCTCTATCTATCTCTTCCAGGGGTCTTCAAACTCGATAGCTTAAAGACTTTGTGGACTTCAACTCCCAGAATCCCTCCTCCAGTCATGTTAGCTCAGGAATTCTGGGAGTTGGAAGTCCACAAGTCTTAACCTTGCCAAGTTTGAAGGCCCTCGATCTGAAAAGGTCAGATTGAAAATGATCAGGCTGGAAGGAGAGACTGCAAAAAGATATTTGGTTCCATCCAGCCTGTGTCTCTTCTTAGTACAGCTAGTCCTCCATGTACAACTATTCGTTTAGTGACCCTTTAAAGCAGGGGTGTCAAACTGAATTTCATTGAGGGGTGCATCAGGGCTGTGGTTGATATTGGGGGGAGGGGTGTGGCTGACTGGGGCGTAGCCAGCTTGATGCCACTCCCCAAACTGCTGGCATGTTTCCTCTTCGCACTGGGTAGACCGGGCCAAAGCGACGCTGGCCGGCCCCTTACATTTTCCAGGGCAGCCCCACAGGGCAGATCCGACCACATCGCAGGCTGGATCCAGCCCACAGGCCTTGTGTTGGACACCCCTGATTTAAAGTTACAACAGCAGTAGAAGAAAGTGACCGTTCTTCTTGCTTACGACCGTTGCAGCATTCCCCATGGTCAGGTAATCAACATTCAAATGCTTGGCAACTGGGTTATATTTATGACGGTTTCAGTGTCCCAGGATCACCTGATCCCCTTTTGGGACCTTCTGCCAATCAAAGTCCTTGCGGAAGTCAGGTTTACTTTACAAACCACGTTATTCATTTAACAACCGGAGCAGAACAGGTTGTAAGATGGGGCAGAACTCACTTTTAACAACTTTCTTGGTTAGCAATAGAAATTTTGTTCGAATCAAATTTTTTTTTAATGAAGTTATAGTGTATTATGAAATACAAAAGGCAAAAGTAAATACCGTGTTTCCCCGAAAATAAGACACTGTCTTATATTTTTTTTGGCTCCCAAAAACACACTAGGTCTTATTTTCGGGTGGTCTTATATATTTATGGTGCCAAATAGTGGGTGTGAGTGTGTAGGGGCGGTGTTTCACGGGTGCACGGTTGCTCCCTGAAAAGTCTTCCTGGAACTGGAGATTTACACTAGGTCTTATTTTCGGGGTAGGTCTTATATTAGGGCAGGTGTAGAAAATGGTGCTAGGTCTTACTTTCGGGGTAGGTCTTATTTTCGGGGAAACACGGTAGAACAGTGGGAGGAAGGAGGGGAAGGGGGAAGTAAAGTAAGGAAAGATAGAGTAAAAGAAAGAAAAAGAAGCATTGACTTCCGACTCTCTCTGTTGCAGTAGAATGAGGCATTCACATCAAATCAGAGCTTTTTGCTTTTCGGTAATAGTATGAACGAGTCATTTCTATCAGTCTAATCTGTATTAATAGCATGAATATCTATGTATAATAGTATGAACTATCTATCAGTCTAATCTGTAAAACCCAGTGGTAATAATAAAAAAAAATAATCTGTGGTAATAAAAAAAATAATCTGTAAAACCCAGTGGTAATAATAATAATAATAAAGCGGTAATTAATAGTATGAATACCTATACATAATAGTTTGAACTATCTATCAGTCTAATCTGTAAAACCCAGTGGTGGGATTCAAATTTTTTTACTACCAGTTCTGTGGGCGTGGCTTGGAGGGCTTGGCTTGTCTTGTCTTGGCTTGGCTTGGCTTGGTGGGCATGGCAGGGGAAAGTTACTGCAAAATCCCCATTCCCTCCCCACCCCACTAACCTGCTTTCCAGCTCCTTTCTCCTGTGCAGGGAAACAATAGAAGACCCAGCCAATCAGCTGGGACTCAATGGGAGGCAGAGAATAGATGGGGACGGGCCAGTCAGAGGCGATATTGGCCGGTTCTCCGAACTACTCAAAGTTTCCGCTACCGGTCCTCCAGAACTGATCAGAACCTGCTGAATACCATCTCTGGGGTGGACTTTGTCTCCCAGAATTCCCCAGCCAACAAGGCTTTCTCAAGTAGATCAGACAGAAAACATGACAAGATAATCTAATTCTACTTTATGGTAAAGCTATACCATCAGGATCTTGCAAGTTGATAAGTTCTGAAAGTATTATTTCTCCCCGTCTCCTTTATGACTCAAGAAACTAGGGAAGGTCCTTTTTTGATCCCTCCATGATGCAGCCCTATGCTATGTCCTCTGTTATCTGACCATTCCCTAAGCAGCATCTCTTCGTCCGTCTGCCAAGGTGCTTCACACATACCATAACACTCAGTTTTACCCAGCTGGCATGCATCCCTGCGGAGCAGCAAATGATACACAGTTCTGCCAATATTTCGCCCTTCCTAGGTGTTTACACCAAGCCATAGAATAGAATGGAATGACAAGTTGGAAGGGACCTTGGAGGTCTTCTAGTCCAACCCCCTGTCTAGGCAGGAAACCCTACACCACTTCAGCCAAATGGTTCTCCAATCTCTTCTGAAAAACTTACAGTGTTGGAGAATTCACAGCTTTTGGAGGCAAGATGTTCCACTGGTTAATTGTTGTAATTGTCAGGAAATTTCTTCTTAATTATAGGTTGCTTCTCTCCTTGATTAGTTTTCATCCATTACTTCTTGTCCGGCCTTCAGGTGTTTTGGAAAATAGCTTGACCCCCTTCTCCTCTCTGTGGCAGCCCCTCAAATATTGGAAGACTGCTATCATGTCTCCCCTGGTCCTTGGTGTTACGTATGCAGGTTTGAATGTCATTGGTTAAGTTTGAACTGTTCTTGTAAAATGTCAGAAATGATTGGTTTAAAAAGTGCGGGAAAACCCTGCACTCTGATTGGCTGGCAACTGCGGCTGCTGGCTATAAGTAGCAGCCGCAGCCCAGCCAAATCGGGTCTGTTATGAGCTGTAGTCACTAATAAACTCTTCACTGAAGCACTCCGCATCTGACTCTTCATGCAAATCTAACACTTCTCTTCCCTAGACTAGCCAGGCCCAGTTCCTGCAACTGTTCATCGTATGTTTCAGCCTCCAGTCCCCTAACCATCCTGGTTGCTCTTCTATGCACTCATTCTAGAGTCTCAACATCTTTCTTACATCATGGTGACCAAACCATGCTGATATCAAAAAGGCAACGTAGTTTGTGATGGTCTGATAGAAATGATTGGTTTCTGGAATTGGGTTATATATTATTTGACTCTTAAGAAGTAGCAGAGAAGTGCTGGCACACTAGATACTATCGGAAGCATCTTCCACATCGTTGTGTAAGTGTGCCCAGCCTTAATACAAACCACAAAGCCTGTGTTCACAACAAGACTATCCCACGCCAAACTAACCACAGGATTGTTTAGGGCAAGGTGTGAATCTAGTGGCAAAATCCGTTGTGTTTTAGAGAGAAAACCAGGGAGATTAGCAACCGAGGCTCCTTTAAGCACCTACCAACATAATTACTTTTTTTTTTAAAGTCAGAATAAATAAATCTAGAGCTGAGTTACTGACTGGGAAAAAAAACACGGTCAAATACCAACAGGTGAAATGGTCTTGATAGACAACTTTTGAAGGAATCCAGAAGGAGCTCTTTTTTCAGTTGTGGTCAGAAGCATCTGGACATGGGAATTCTCCATGTCTGTGGTGGTTAGGAAAGTTCACCATGATTTGAAGATTCTCTACAAACTGGTACAAAATAGGCAGAGATTCTAGAAAGTGTGCAGAGAGCAACAAAAGTGATATTTTTTCTTTAAGTACACTGGGAGCATATGCACCAAAGACAAATTCCTTGTGTGGCTGATCACATTTGGCCAATAAAAAATTCTATTCTTATGTGTCAGAACAGCTGGAAGGGACCTTGGAGGTCTTCTAGTCAACCCCTGCTCAAGCAGAAAATCCTATACCATTCTGGACATTCTATTCCTATTCTATTAATATTCTATTCTAATGTTCTATTCTATCTTCTATTCCTATTCTATTCCTATTCTAATATTCTATTCTTTCTATTCCAATATTCTATTCTATTCCTATTCTATTCCTATTTTATTAATATTCTATTCTAATATTCTATTCTATCTTCTATTCCTATTCTATTCCTATTCTAATATTCTATTCTAATATTCTATTCTATCTTCTATTCCTATTCTATTCCTATTCTAATATTCTATTCTAATATTCTATTCTAATATTCTATTCTATTCCTATTCTATTTCTATTCTATTAATATTCTATTCTAATATTCTATTCTATCTTCTATTCCTATTCTATTCCTATTCTAATATTCTATTCTAATATTCTATTCTATCTTCTATTCCTATTCCTATTCTATTTCTATTCTATTAATATTCTATTCTAATATTCTATTCTATCTTCTATTCCTTTCCTAATTCTATTCCTATTCTAATATTCATTCCTAATATTCTATTCTAATATTCTATTCT